>QJSC01002917.1:0-196805 GCA_003697955.1 Calidris pygmaea | reverse complement strand
AGGCATTGGAATGGGCTGCCCAGGGAGGTGGTGGAGTCACCATCCCTGGAGGTATTTAAGAAACGTGTAGACATGGTTCTTCAGGGCATGCTCTAGTGCCCAAGATTATTGGTTTGTGGTGGGGTGCTGTGTGGGTGGGTGATGGTTTTGGTTTGGTTGTTGTTGTTGTGTGTTTAGGTGGTGGGTGGTGTTTTGTTTTGTTGGTTTTTTTTGTTTGTTTGTTTGTTGTTTTTTTTTTGTGGTTGGACTCGATGATCTCTGAGGTCCCTTCCAACCACTACGATTCTGTGATTCTGTGATTCTGTGATCTTTTTCAGACAGTGCCCACTTCAAGCAGAAAAAGTCTAATGTTTCTAGTGAATACCAAGGCATGGTATGCAGAGAGGTTCCTGCTTGTACTTATTGCTAGAACTAACAGGGCCAGCTCATTTTGTTGTGCACAAAGTTGGAGGACAGGAAGTGCAATATTTAGCACTTCTATTTTTTAGTTAAGTCTTAGATAATTCCAGCGGACGATCAGCACAAAACAAAGGATAACTCAGAACGAAAATTATCAGCACTGTAAATATGCCACAGGAAATACTCTTAAGGATAATTAAGGAGACCATTAGATACAGAAGGAAGTATAAAGAAAAAAATATTTTTTAAAAAAATTGAATTTTTTATGGCTTTTCACTGTTATGAAAATATAATTTCAATGGAAAACAAATATAAGAAAGAAGTGTTCTCTTTCTGTTGTCTTTGCAGTCTGTATCTCTGAAGCATGGGAACATATTCCCATGTGTTGTTTACAACAGGCCACTTACAGATCAGCAGAGGATCTACATTTAAGAATGTAAGCCTCTGAAACTTCTCATTATATCAACTTATAGCCTGATAAATAACTCAATCTTTAAACAAAGTCAGAATACAGGAAAAAATTTACCAATGGCACTTAGCCCAGGCTAAGTCCTCTATTACCATTATATTTAGGTTGGGCACTACCTCTTTCTACTGATGTAGGTTAAAAGAAACTAGTTTTAGCTAGTTTCTCTGAAGACCTCAACTTCTTAGATGTGTTTTTAGAACAGGCACTGAATTGGACTACTTTTAACAGAAAAAAATTAATTTTGGGGACCTCTGTGAGATCATGTATTAACCATTAGAGAGTTCAGCTTTTTTAAGGCTGTGGATGCCCTGAACTATCTCAGAGAAACATGGGCAGTTGTAGAGTGTGATGCAAAATGTCAGTAATGACAGAATTTTCAGCATTTCCAGGTTTAGGTGGGTACTGGGAGAAGATTTCCACAGGGGGGTATTAAAAATATATTTCAATGATGTCTTACACTGAGATAGCAATCCAAAAATTTAGTGCTGTGCTAAATCTGTTATTTATTGGTATTTCTAAGGGACTGAGACATGTATCAATCATCCCTAAACCTGCTTTTCAAATTTTATCTTTGTAGAGTTAAATAAGCCTGTTAGAAATTACAAAAATTTTAACTTAAAACAATAATAAATTCTGGATTTTTTTTTTTCCTTTTTGAAAACATTCTGTAAAGAAATACTCATAATCTTTCTTTATATAGTCCCCTCCTCTATGGAAGGGGGGAACTTCTGCAAAAGATGCTGGGCAAAGACTTCTACCCTAGGATTCAGGATAGGTTGTTGATGATGATGATGATTATTATTTTAAATGTTATGTTTAAGTAGAGTTAATATATAGATTTTCTTTACAAAATGAGCATTCTGGATTTTGTCTAAGTTAAATTCTATTCATTGAAAAATAATGTCCAATGAAGTTATGCAAAAAAATTTATACACAGTGCAAAAGGACTTTTATTCTAGTCATTGTTTATTATTTTTGCAATTGTACCTAGTCCCTACACAGTAATAGAGCTCTGCAGACAGATCTTGAAAAGCATGAGTGCAATCCATTTGAACAGAATTCAAGCACAGTTATACAATGCACTGTCTTTAAAAAAAAAAAAAAAAAAAAAAAGTCTGTCATGGATCTGTGATGTCTTGTACTGTGTACCTTAAATAATGCTTCTCTTTTTGGTAAGTCTGAAAGTACTATATTCAACACTTTATTGTGAAAGGAGGGGAAAATAAGAGTACACGGGTTGTTGGGCCACCAGGTTCTGAAGAAAAAAAATAGTTTCACTTTCATCTAGGAAAATCAGTAATGGATGTGTTTTCCGGTGGTGTGACGCTTTCAGATCTAACAAGTGCCCTTTTATGCATATATGTATATTGCTTTCTGGATACTGAAATAAAGAAAGCAAAGTTTTTTGTGAGCAACCATGGAGTTAAGTCTGAGCATAAAAATGAGACAGTTAGAGATATTACACTGAAATTAGCATGTTTCTGTCCCTCTTTAATACATCAAAGAGAACACAACAGTGAAACACTTCTTACAACCGAGAAAAAATATTAGATAAGTATCTGGTAACCACGACTGCTAGCAGCCCATGTTGTTGGGTCCTGTTGGCTTGGCTTGACCCATGGACACTTAAGTAGAAGGTTCCAATCTAGAGATCTTTCCTTGTTAAAAACACTATTTGGTTCTCCCAAAGGAAGCAGGTAATACATAACATGTAACACTGCCTTGTAACATCAAATTATGTCAAATGAAATTCAGCTTACTAGGATAATATATTTCTCTACTTGATGAGTAACTGTGTCATAACCATACAATAGAATCAAAACAGGCTACTAATAAATAAAATATTATGCTGTGAGTCTTTAACTTCCATTTAAAACCTCACACTTTAGTGTCATGCTAGTCTCCCAGTTTAAAAAAAAAAAGTATTGCAGCAATGAATTATGTAAAAAGATTCTTGTAACTCTTTCTTAGCAACACTACTCTGAAATTCATCTCGTTTACTGTGCAAATCTATCATACAAATGCATATTACACTCCTAATTTTATACTTCTATTATTTTTGTGATAATTTTTGTGCATCAGAATATAATTATGCTCTTATTTATATGCATGTTTAAAATCTATGGTTATTACAAAGGTTTAAATCCTTGCCTCAACTTGAATTGCATAGCCTCTAGTTCATTTATATTTTTGAAAGAATTTAGTTCATAAAGTTTATAGTAAGCTAATACGATAAGCATGGAAAATGAATTTGTTCATTCAAGTAGAATTTTCTGCTGAGTTGAGCCCTTTATTTTTCACTGAGTTAACCTTCCATTAAAATAAAACATCTGAAAACCAGCCAGCAATTCTGTAAGGCCATCATCAAATACAGTTAGAGAGCTCAATGCCAGAAAGCTCCAATCAAAACAAAGCAAAAAGCCACAGTTCCGTATTACTTCTTGTTACATGTCTAATTTTTAAACATTGCAACTGATATTGAAGCTACTTTATAAGTCTGAACATTTTATCACATAGTTTAAAGATGACTGATACACAACAGAAGTGCTACATGAAAGGAACATACCCGACAGAGATAAAGTTAAAACTTTCTTTTTAAATGTGTTTAGCAGTATTGGTATTCTTTATTAAAAGAAAAACAAACAAAAAGACAAAAAGATTAACTTGCAAATTAGTAATCCAACAGTAGAAGAGCCAGATTTTATATTTTGCTTTTCCTTTTAAACAGATTGCTTCCAGAGGTCCAGACTCCTCTTAACTAATTTACATATGCAACCTTAACCTTCTTACTTCTGACTTAGTTCTCAGTCTAGTAACTTCTGAGTCTAGTCACCCTAGAAATTTGTGTTGTCCATGGGGAAAAAACAGGTATCTTCAATAAACAGGGATATATATCATCCTCTGGAAGTACTTGCCTCCTTATATTGATTTTTAATGAAAATAAAATAAAATAAAATCTTTAGGCATACCATATAACTGCCTAAGATTAGCAGAAAAAACTTCACATTTCTAGTGAAGTTTCTGTGTAGCCATGAAGGAGTAATTACTTGTCAATGCCAGTTTATTGCTCATAAGATTCATAACCTTAAAGAACCATAAAGAAAAAGCAGTATCCAATAAAATATCTTTTCAGGAAATTCTTCTCCTCTTTCTCCTCCTCCTGGATATTAAGGAAAAATAAAATTCCTGTCACAGCAACAAGTGCCTTGGCCAACAAATAAGTTCTCAAAACTCTGCTGAACTCTTACCGAATTCTCCAATGAATATGGATAAGGAAGAGGGAACAGGTTTCAGCCCCAGCTGTGTAGGGGTTGGAAGACATTTTCAGAACCACATATGAGAACCAAGGATCTCGATTCTCCAAGAAATTACATTTCAGATACTTGTATACCATTTTAGGCTCTAAATACCATGGTTTCATGTCTAGTATTATTACATTCCAATGCCCCCCAAAACCTCAAATAACTAAAAGAAACTGGTGGGGTTTTGTTGTTTCTTTTTTTTGGTTGGGGGAAGGGGTACTAGGGGGGTGTGTGTGGAGGGGGTGTATGTCCATATTTCTTGTTCCAGAAGGATCTGAAATTATTTGAACATGCCTCTGAAAGTTCCTAATGAATTGTCCTGGTTCTGCAATAAAATCTTTGCAAAGGCAATGCCTACTGTTCTGCAGAGAGGAGGCCTATAGGCGGAGTTTACGTGTGGGGATCCAGTTTCAGAATCCAGAATTACATTCGCACCCACTAAAAGGTTCAGAAAGATCAGATGGCATTCTGTATTGCTAATGCATTTCTGAATGACAACAGTTTTATGGCTCATCCATTAATCTGTTTTCAAAATACCAAGTTCTCTTTTTCTCCTTGTAACTGGGTTGCAGCCTGTAGATTAATTAAAACTTGAGCTATAAAAGCTCCCACCTCGCTTAACCTGTTTCCAGGCACTACATTAATACAAATAATAAATAATAATATGGAAAAGCAGCAAAGCTGAGTTAGACTGAAGACTTTTAAAATTAATCTGTCTGGCTTTGTAATACTGTGAAGATAAAAGGTATACATTGGTGATCACTGGAAAACAGCTCAGAACTGCTCTTAAAGGCAAAAATAGAAGTATGAAATAAAATGACACTACCTGAAATGGATTAGGGATAACAACAAGTACAACAAAATAAAACGACTGTGTTCAAGCACTTGCTCATTACTGTTGGGCAATTGCAATGCAGAGAAATACCACAACTAGAATGAGGTTAATAAAACAAAGCAAAATTAATAGAATCATAGAATCACAGCATCATAGAATGCTTAGAGTTGAAAGGGACCTTAAAGATCATCAAATTCCAACCCCCCTGCCATGGACAGGGACATCACCCACTAGACCAGGTTGCTCAAAGCCCCATCCAGCCTGGCCTGGAACACCTCCAGGGGTGGGGTGTTCACAGCTTCTCTGGGCAGCCAGTTCCAGCGTCTCACCATTCTGATAATAAAGAATTTCTTCCTAATATTTAATCTAAATCTACTCTCTTGCAATTTAAAAATGTTAAAATGTTACCTCTTGTCCTATCCCTACATTCCCTGATAAAGAATCCCTCCCCATCTTTCTTGTAGGCCTCCTTTAGGCACTGGAAGGCTGCTATAAGGTGTCTCTGGAGCCTTCTTTTCTCCAGACTGAACAACCCCAAATCTCTCGGCCAGATGATGATGATCATTTCTGATCATCAACTAAATATAATTCTATTATTCAAAACTGAATTACGAACACAATTAATTCAAATAGCAACAACATATGTCAGAGGAAGGGACTCATCTTCCAGTTGCTTCTGGAACACAGTGCTGGAATAAGGTGTAGACATCTTGTCAGATTATCTCTGGAGCAAATCTAGAGTTCACCTCTTTTCCTTCTGATGTAGAGCCCTTTAAGTAAATGTGGTCAGCATAGCAAGTTGCATTGACTTCACTGAAAGCTATAAATAGAAAAAGTAATTCAAATTAAGTTCAAAGAGGTCAATGGGGAAAGGGCAAATTCATCAAAAACTAGCATCCATTTCAAGCAATGTAAAAACATATTACAAATATCACAAACACATTAGAACATCAGAATATTTTCTAGGAACTATACTGATTCTGCAAAATGATGTATTTTCTTAATGTTTATGTTCTCCATTGTTTTCTTGGTTGTTTTTGTTATGGGCTTCGGATTTTTTGTATGGACACAAAGGAAAATTTAATTGTCTTCAGTTGCATAATCCACAAATATTTGAGTAATTTTAGATAGAATTTTAAAATTTAAACATAGTTTCTAGTACTAAGAATTATATCCTAAATTCTAATTTAGACTCTTCAGATACTTTCTGTGTAACTTACCTTGTTGAATAAATGAGTGTGCGAACCATCTACTGTCTGCACATGCTGCAGCACTGAAGCCATGAAGTCCTGTTCAACATATTCATCAGTGACCTGGACGAGGGGACAGAGTGTATCCTCGGCAAGTTTGCTGATGATACCAAACTGGGAGGGGTGGCTGACAGCCCAGAGGGCCGTGCTGCCATCCAGCGACACTTGGACAGGCTGGAGAGCTGGGCAAGGAAGAACCTCATGAGGTTCAACAGGGAAAAGTGTAGGGTCCTGCACATGGGGAAGAAGAATGTCAGGCACCAATACAGGTTAGGCGTCAACCTGCTGGAGACAAGTTCTGAAGAGAGAGATCTGGGGGGGTCCTGGTAGACAGCAAAATGACAATGAGCAAGCAGTGTGCTCTTGTGGCCAGGAAGGCCAACGGAATCCTGGGCTGTATAGGGAAGAGTGTGGCCAGCAGGTCAAGGGAAGTCATTCTCCCCCTCTACTCTGCACTGGTGAGGCCACAATTGGAATACTGTGTCCAGTTCTGAGGTCCCCAGTTCAAGAGGGACAGGGAACTACTGGAAAGAGTTCAGCGAAGAGCAACAAAGATGATTCAAGGATTAGAGCATCTCCCTTATGAAGAAAGGCTGAGAGAGCTGGGACTCTTTAGTCTGGAGAAGAGAAGGCTGAGGGGAGACCTTATCAATGCTTACAAGTATCTCAAGGGTGGGTTGAAGGAGGATGGAGCCAGACTCTTTTCAGTGGTTCCCAGTGAGAGGACGAGGGGCAACGGGCACAAGCTGGAACATAAGAGGTTCCACTCAAATATGAGGAAAAACTTCTTCACAGTAAGGGTGCCAGAGCCCTGGAACAGGCTGCCCAGGGAGGTTGTGGAGTCCCCTTCTTTGGAGATTTTCAAGACCCGCCTGGATGCAGTCCTGAGTGACATGCTCTGACAAGCTCTAGGCAATCCTGCTTTAGCAGGGGAGTTGGACTAGATGATCTCTATGGTCCCTTCCAACTCTAAAAATTCAGTGAAATTCAGTGAATGTGTGTCCTTACTGTAATGGAAGTGATTTTTAAAACATTCCTAGATGTGCTGAGAGAAATGTGGCAGTATGATTTCAATATGTCTCACAAAGGATTTTAAATGAGTCCTGATATTGCCAAGCACCTGCTTGCAAGTGTGAAAGAACACTGGCCAACCTGGAGACATGTGCATAATCTCTGACCTATAGTTGGCAAAAAAAACCCCTAAAGAAACAGAAAAACAAATAACAGCAACCAATAACAACAACAACAACAATAAAAAAAAACCAAACCAAACCAAAACAAACAAACAAACAAAAAAAAAAAAAAACAAAAAACAAAACAAAACAAAATAAAAGACCCTGAATTGTAGGGAATGAAGAAGTTGGAGACGCGCTGCTTGGAGAAAGCTTGGCAGATATTCTTGTGTTAGTAGGAAGGCAGCTGTGGGAACAGTACAACAATGTCCTTATGTGGTAATATGTGTGTGTGTGTGAAATGTAGCAAAGCAGTGTGAAATGTAGCAAAGCCGATAGCAATGTAGCAAAGCAGATAGCAGTGTAGCGAAGCAGATAGCAATAATTGGCTAGCCTAGGCGTGTGTACACTTCTACGTAGCCAATTGTATTGCTCACAACTGCGCATGGACATTCACCCACAACCTATCTGTGCAGAAAGCACGGCATGTGATCAAAAGATGGAAACTATATATGCTGCAAAAACGGAACATTAAAGGTCTTTGCTTCAGCCCCCAGTTGAGTCCATGCCCTTTGTCGCTGCACCAAATAAGACAAAATAAGAAAATAGGTTTATCCAGAGGAAAAAGATACAGATGAATGTAGACATGCATCATTATTGGCCTGTACACATTTTTGAAAAAACATGCATTACCAAGGACACACAATGCTACAACTGACCCCAGCTCTGTGGGGAAAGAAAATGTTTGTAGCAGTACATAAAACAAAAGTCTTGACTTTTCCAATCTTTCACAGAATCACAGAATGGTTGAGGTTGGATGGGACCTCTGGAGCTCATCTTGTCCAACCTTCCTGCTCATGAAGGACTAGATGAAGGACTACCTAGAGCCAGTTGACTAGGACTGTGACTAGATGGATTTTAATATCTCTAAGGGGGAAGACTCCACAATCTCCCTGGGCAGCTTGTTCCAGTGTTCAGTCACTCTCACAGTGAAAAAAGGGTTTCCTGACATTCAGAGGGAATCTCCTGTGTTTCAGTTTCTGCTCATTGCTTCTTGGGCAGCACTGAAAAGATCCTGGTTCAATCTTTGCACCCTCCTTTCTGGTATATATACATTAATAAGATCCTCCCTGAGCCTTCTCTTCTCCAGGCTGAACGGCCCCAGCTCTCTCAGCCTTTCCTGATCTATGAAGTGCTCCAGTCCTTTTCTGCATTGTGTCCACGGGTTAGAGACCTTTTTTTGTTTGTTTGTTAAGAAATGAATATGTTATATGGTCCAAATAGTACTTTAAAGTACTCTTGACCACCTAGATGATTTAGATTGTCAAAATAAAGAAAATTCATTCCAGTAAGCATCTCATACTTGAAAAGAAAAATATCCTTTGTATCATGGGTCTCTCAGTCATGACTTGCAACTCTGTCACCATCTAAGACAGATTTCTTATTTTTATGAAAGAAATATTTTTTTTTAATCTGACTTCATGAGGCCTCATAATTTTAAAACATGGTGGCACTCAACGTACATTTAACAGGTAGTCCTGTCTTGCAAGTATGGAACAAGGGACAAATGCTGAACTAATCTGAAGTGTAATTCATTCAGAATTGGGGTTCTTTGGAGTGACTACAGTAGCTCAGATAGGTTTTTTGAATTCCTCCCTCAATAACTACCACACTTTACACTGATGGTGTGAAATCTCACTTCCACTGGTAATATTACTACTAACCTCAGTAGGGTCATCATTCCATTCATCAGGTTCTAGGTTGTTTTTTTTCCATTTGGAATGGTTTGGTTTTTTTGTTTTGTTTTGTTTCTTTTTTTTTGCAGGAGTTGAATTCCACACTTCTGATTTGTTTTATTTGTAGATATTACTTAGCCTTGAAATCAGGAATTTATTGTTAATATCTTCAAAACTTGGAATCCTAAATTACAGATTAAACTTTTTTAAAACAAGGCTGGCTATAAACACTCTCTGCTTCAGTATATTTTTAAAAACTAAGATATAGTATTGCATTCTACTTTGGAGAAGTTACTATATGAAAGAAAATTTAGTGTGATGACTTTTATTATACACTTGGTACAATAGAGGTTTTGCATAGTCAAGAGATCTTGCATAGTCATGTGGTTTTATATCATAAAAAGTAATTAATCTGAACTTTTTCTTCTCTTCCTTTCTAAAACTACCTTCAGGGCTTTCACCTTCTTCTGAAATCCTATAATAACAAATTAAAGAAATCAATGGAATATGGTAGTGCAGATTTCTCCCTGAGAAATAAGATAAACAACTGTTTAGGTACTGAGCAGGATGTTGGGGAAAAAAGTGATAAAATCAGTTTTAACGAATCTCTCCCCCTGCCTCCCATCCTTCTTAATGTCTAAATATGCAAACTGGCTAATGTAACAGCTTTTGGTACAATATGGCCTTCAAAATACTGCTTATACACTGATCACAAAGGATACTTACACAATATTTTTTTTTCAGATAAATGAATGTGCCTTGCTTATACAGGCTCCAAGGTGAACCAAAGAAAATGACATGCATAAAGACTAAGCTGCCCAGATGGTCCGTCAACAGTTAATTAAGTGGCAAACACACAAGTGTCTCTGATGCTGCCAACAAAGCTGCCTGCAGAGTCTGCCATGGGCTCAATTTTAGATTGTTGGAGGAAGATCTTCTGCAGATTGGCATCAGTCTCTTGTGATGTTCATCTGAAAAGCAGACAGAGTAAATTTCACAAGCTACATCTGAAAATGAAAACAAGAGTAAGAGAAGTGCTGTCTGACCATTTTGCTAATAATGGAATATGAGTTTGTCATGCCTGTGCTGCCAAGGTAAATCCAGACCAGAGCAGTAGTGACCAAAAGGGATTTGGTAGTCTCAGTGTCCATTCATTCCTTGTATTCCTATCAAAAGAAGCTGATATTCTTTCCATCAGACTTGCAGTTAGAGTTGAATGAACATGTGAACTCTGCTACCTACTCATTCCTGACAGTGAAAGAGCTGTAGGGTTACATGTTAAGTTTTCACCAGTGCAGCCAGCACTGGGAGATGAATCTGCTCTTTAGAGCTGTCAGACAAACACTAAGCTGTGTCTTCTCTGTTTCTCTGCTCTTGCAATTTCTATTTTTCATTGACTCCTTCTACCTTCGTTGCCCACCCCTACTTTACCCACACTGTCCTGCAAATTCTTACCCCTCCTGATTCAACCTGTATCCAAAGAAGAAATTATCTGCATTTCTTGAGGGCCCTTCACTGCTAAAACCTATAGAATAGTGCTCTAATATTTGATATCAAAATAAAGAAAAGCAGGTTTTTGGAGGGTAGAAGTAAGCTTTGAATATGCATTTCAGATAAACTTTAAGTCTTTGCTATATTTATTTTTCCCCTGAAAATATGCCTGCTTTGCCAAGTCATGCAATTCCATTGTCAATAAGAAAGCTGAAAAAATAGATTGCCACACTTCCAAATGTAAATCTACTCAACCTTGGTTAATTTAGTACAATTATCAAATCGGCACTTTGACTCAGATTCATGGATAAAACCACGAAAAATTGGTTAGGCAAGTGAGAAGATATGTGAATTGGATAGTAAGTGAATTAGTGATTCCTCCTTTGAAATTCGTTTCACATAAAAGAGCAGTAATCATGAATATTTTAAGAGCAAGAACTCTTTAGGCTTCTTTAAATATTAATGTAACAAAGAGACAACATTAAATATCAGTTAGGAACATATAATATTTCAACTATTAAAATACGAAACTACAAGAAAACCAAACTAAAAACATTGATATGAAACAGCTTGCCATTTCTCATATTTTGCCATTCAATTTCTTGCATTTTGAATCAGTTATTAATTATTTTTGTCTATTCTTTCCCCTAGACACTGTTTGTTTCTCAAAGACTTGTTCTATTATGTAATCTAGCAGAAATTAGTTGGAAAGCCCAGAAAAATACAGAACGGTGAAGATCTGAGACCAAATCACCCTTTCAATTAAGTTGTTATGGAGTTGCTGGAAAAAAGTACAAAACAGGCCTTAATTCTTTCAAAAGAAAAGTAAACCAGCTTAAACCACTTAATTTTGGTCACGAATTTTAATGAATCAGTTCAAGACTCAAATATTGTAAAACAGAAAACCATCAGTGATGAGTATTCCCTCAAGCTCTTCAAGGTGTGCAAAATCAGCTGGTGTCCCATTGTAATGGAGTGCAACAAGTACTCAACAAGAGTGCAAATGGGCACTGTTGGTTTTGAGTTGGAAAAATATGCTTCCACTCTTTTTACTGTTGCCATGTTTGGGGTGGAAACTCATGTAGGCAACGCACATGTTCTCAAGAAAACCACAGTATTGGCTATGATACTAAAAGAAACAAATATGCCACAGAACAACATCAAAAAATAATCTTATTCCACTGAAAGTCCAGCCGTACATGAAGCTTCAACTGTTCCCAAAAGGCAATCTCTTATACATGGCACTTTTTCNTTTTTTTTTTTTTTTCCACCTAGATTATTGTTCTAGATGGATGAAATACCTTAGTGAGAATTTTTCTTTGTTTCCTTGCTTGCATTTATTTTTTTATGCATCTTTAAATGCATAAAGATAAATGCATAAAGTTTCAACTTCAACTTAGATGATCCAGGGAAAACTACTTGCTCTATTTACAATGTAAGAGTGCATACTCACAAACCTGGAGCCTATGCTGGCACATTTGTACTTATTTTCCACCTGCAAGTACTGCAGCCAATGTATTCTAGTGATTGCAACCGAAATAAAGTAAAAAATAAAAATCTAACCGGTAAGCCACTGATACTATTAAACACTGTACATCATTCTATGTTTTCTTTTTCTTCCTATTTTTTTACTTCCCTGTGGAACAGGAGGCAATTTAAAGCTAATAACAATTACAGAAATTGCATACAGATCTACACTCTGTATTTATTTTCTCTAAAGCTAAATCTCACAATTATCACAGTTGGACAAAAAAGGTAGACCCTTTTTCAAATAAAATATGTTTTTGTCTGATAAAACTTAATTTTAGTAGAATATGATTACCAAAAGAAGTACTGTTAACATACAGGTTGACACAGGCAATATTCAGGTTCAGTTCAGACCATACCACTTGTCCAAGCACAAACAATGAATCATCTTTGAAAAAATTAAACTATTACTAATTTTAATTTGATAGATAATATTTTATTTTATTTTTACTGTTTTTCTTTTATATATATAAATATATATTATTCTTTTATATATATAAATTTAGAAACAATGTTCCAAATAAATGAATGTTAAATACAGACAGAGAAATAATTTGTTTTGTTTACTTAGTTATGATACTAATATCCTCTGTGTGGGAATGTTGAATTCTTAGGACTATACACCATCCTATGACTTAGCAGGTCATCCATCAGGTAACCAGAGAGAATCACTAACCCAGTAGTGAAAACATTCACATGGAGAATAAATTTTAAAAAGATGAGAAAATTGTACATTGACCAGCCATAAGACTTTATTTGAGAAGCAGTAAGCAGCTCTGACTTTCTCTTTTTCGTTTTGTTTTTTTTTTTTTTTCCACCTAGATTATTGTTCTAGATGGATGAAATACCTTAGTGAGAATTTTTCTTTGTTTCCTTGCTTGCATTTATTTTTTTATGCATCTTTAAATTAAATAGAACTTTTTTTTCTAAACAGCCATTTTTCGATGATGTGAAAAAGTTTGGATCTTATAGATAGTTGATAGGCCTCTTACATAACTATTCAATTCTTAGGAGAATATGTATCTCTGCAATTAATTTTAGAAATTCCTTGAAATCCCCCAGTGGCAATTAAAAATCTCTGAGGCATATGGATGCCTACCAGACTGATTGCTTTCATGTGCTTCATCTTTTCATTTCTCTGTCATACACTTAATTTGCACCTCAAAACCATCAAGGCAGAAATGGTCAGCACAGAGCAGAATTGCAGCTAAGAACCAGCTCTTCACTCACTACTGAGAATTTCAAACAGGAAGACAATCAGGATGTTTGTAATATTGCTCCTGTTTATGTAGCAACTCATGATTTCAGTATTGTCTTATTTGCTGAACTCGTACAAGAGATGGACCCACCACTAACCCGTGAATCATGCATTCAGCATGTTTCCTGGAATTTCAGAAAATATTGTCAGTGAACTGAGAAGGAATAACTTGTATAGTTCCTTTCAAAAAAAAACCCAGTACAATGCTGATAAGATATGAGTGATGTGTGCCTATTTGTGCAGCGACGTACAAATGTTAGTAAACTTTTCACTGCTGATCTGTACAACATATGGCAAATGAAGCCATTTCTTTGGCTTGATGCACAACAGTGCTTTCACAGAGCAATTTGCTTGGCCCGGGCTTGTGCTGGTTGAGAGGGGCAGCAGTGACTTACAGCGCTGTTCTTTTCCTTCTGTATGCTTAGCAGAAAACTTCAAAGGGACCTGTCTGACAAAACTATATATAGAGTGAAAACATAATTTGGAGGAGAAATTGAAGGTAGATGGAAGAGGAATGACATTATTATGGTGGAAAAGGTGAAAGGTAGGAGTTTGTGGAATCTGCTATTAAAAAAAATAGTCAAAGTTTTAGAAGCTCAGCCACTCATCTGGATTGCTCCCCCATACGTCAACTGATGGGAGGCTGCCAATATGCTGTAACGCTACACAGTTCCCACTCCTCGTTCTGCATCCTAATGCTATCAGCAGGCAAGGAGAATGCTTAGAAGCTGTGTGAGAATACTGTTGCCCTCTCTAAGCTCCTTTACTCACCCCACACACGTCAACTGTTGTTTACCTCACTTTTTGATCCAGATACCTTTGCTGAAACAAATGTTCTCAGGCTCCTGAAATCACTTCAGATATCAGTAACACTATGGAGTTCAAACAAGGGGTTTCTAATAAGATTTTCTTTTCTCCTCATCAAGTTAAATTTATGGTTGAAGAGAAATTTGTGATTGCTTTGCACTGAAGACATGAGGATCTGAGGGGTAGGAATCATTGACATTCTTGCCTTAATACAGCTTTTGTTCCCAAATTGGATTCTGAGATGTGTCCTGCTTTGCTTTTATAGAGCTAAAGTTTTTGGTTGTTTTTTTTTTTTTTTTTTCTCAGAGGTTATTTTCTTTTTCTTGTGTGCTGCTTAGTGGAAACACATCAAATTCTTAGCAGAGGCAGTCAGTGAATAAAACAAAGGTCTAAATGCTAATATGAATAACAAAATTTCTATGGTAGCACACACAGGAATGGGTAGAAATTGCTAAGGCAGAAGGAAATAAATTATATTTAATTAAAATCTCCCTACTGAACAAATATTACATACAAATATATTTTGAAAAATGTATCAAGTGTATTTTCATTCATGAACAAAGATCTTGAAATACCAGTTTTATATCGTGTATATAAAAAAAAGTATATCTGGAAACACTCTTTATTATACAAAGTCATTTAGTTGCAAAGGAGAATAAGAGTATTGTTTAGGGAATGAACAAGTAAATAAAGAATTTGTTTACTTTCAAAGTCAGCTCTGAAACTGTCCTAGATTTATGTTAATATCAGATGTACTTACACTCCTTCGTGTTTATTTCTGACATACAGTACAATGCAGTTGAGTAAAGCTCCTTTTAAATGAAAAATTTGCAATGTGAACTGCCAAATTCGTAGCTTATTGATTTATCTATGGATTACATTGAGGGGATTTTATCTACTGCACTGTGGGTTGAGCAGAAAGATACTTAAGTTGATAAAACTGACATTGAGATTGTATTTTACATATTTTTTAATTTTTAGTTTAATATTAAAATATTTATTTATAGATGATCCACTTAGACATTCCCTATCTTGTAATTTCAGTTCCTCTTGTTGTGAGGGAGTAAGAAGAATTAAGAGAAGAAAATAAAAACTTTTTTGTGCTTTTATTAGCTCAGCCTTCTCTTCTTTGCTGTTTCCCAGGGTATTATGAAAAGAAGGATGTCTGACTTGAGTAGAGTGGGAACAGGGCCAGAGAGAGAAAAGAAGATAAGGGTAAGGAATCAGGGTGCAGAGATGGTGACTGGGAATGAGGGTAGGAGGGCCTGGGAATTCAAATCTAGGAGGGAAATTGTGAAGAATATGATGAGATAGTTGCAAAGGGAAGAGAGCCTGTCTTTGCGTAAGGATTTGGGGAGGCTGTCAAGATTAGAATGGTGCAACTGGGACTTATGTGCAGAAAGTCTTGAAATAAGTGAATCTGACAATGTGATAGCATGCACAGTGATAAATGAGACTATATTAGCAAAGACTAGGAAACAGCTTAATCTGAGCAAGTTACAAGCCATCAGCCAAGACAAAGTAATGATCTGTATATTTGCTCTTCGCTAGTTTTGTCAGGTAGAACATGTAAGTGCATTGAAAAAAAACCATTTTGATAATTTTGTATAAAAGTATTTAATTATTAAAAATCAATTCTATGCAATATTTAAATATAATCGATCTAGATTTTGCCAGAAAAAAAAAAAGTTTTATTCTAATTTTTGACAGTTTTACATGTATTTCTGAGTTTCAAGAGGTGAAAATTACACAGTAAAATGGGGAATGCATAAAATATGCTTGCTTTCTACTTGCTCAAACTTGTTCTACATATTGTTTATTTATGAGTGAAACATCAAAACACTTGAATAATAATTAGACTCTTTTGCAATGAGTGCCTCTATGTCTTTTCAACAAAACAGAAAAGCATTTTTATCTTTTTGGTCCTTTTATTTTAGTTGTGTTATAAGTTTTAATATAAGCTTTACTAAAAGAAAGAGCTTTATAAAAATATGTTATGGTTTGAGAAAACCCACAACAATTTATTGTCATTTAGGCAATTATTCTATCATGTGGTGACACCTCTCCACCTGGAAATGGGAATTGGGGAACACAAAGAACCACGAGGGTTGAAATATAAATAGATTTAATGGAATAAGACTAAATAATTAACAATAATACAAAAGAATCAGTATTAATCCTGATAATGATATAAGATATACAAAAATTAGACTCAGCCAATTATGTCAGTAGGAAGCTGTGCACTCCCAGCAGTGGACAGCAAATGTGGGACACTGTAAGTGCAATGGCTTTGGGAGGAAAGGAAGGCTTCAGGGGTCTGGCACCAGGGCAAGGAGGTGTCTGGACCACCGCCATCAAGAGAGAGAGAACTTTTCTAATTTATATTGAATGTGAAGTTCATGGTATGAAATAAACCTGTTTGCCAGCCTGGGTCAAATGCCCAGGCCTTGCTTCTCCTCGATCCTGCACCTGACAAGGCTCAAAAACACTAAGACCTTGAATCCCACAGAGCCTGGCTGGCTATAAAGTAAATATTTTTGTGAATTCAGACACTAGAGTCTTCTAAAAGTGCAATTTTCCCAGCATTAGAAGAAAAGGTAGTCCTGCGTCTCTCAACCCAGGATGAGGTACTCTTATATTTTTAAAGTCATCGGTCCCAGAAGTGTGTTGTGTAAAATTGGTTTTAAAGAATCTGACTGATCATGAGCTCATTCCAAGAGAATGTCAGCAAGTATGGAGTCCTATTGACTTTAATGTAATTGTGAGCTTGAAGTTAAAGCTCATACTTATATACTTGGCAGACTAGATTTAGAATCTTCAAAATATTGTTAAATAAAGGTCAAAATCACTGAAGTACTGACTAACTTTATCAAGGTCACTCAGATATAAACTGAATAAAAAAGTACTTAGTGGAACAGAGCTGCTTGGCTACCATTTTTTTCCTACTAGCTTTTGGATTTGGGCTCAAAAGTAAAAGGCATCACTGGGTTTTCACCCAGTCACATGCATAACACACACAACTCATATTTTTCTAGACTGCCCAAGTTGCCAACAACAGAACATTCAATCTGGGGCTTCTTTAATTAGTTCTCATTGAACAGTCCTTAAAATGTCTAAATGATATGGGCTTTTCTTGGCATCATCAGCAGATTATTCTTCTTAGTACCTTCCTTTAGCTTTAAAGAATAATTATATAATTAATACATATACAACAGAATAAATGTAATTATAAATAATTATACTTAGTTTTAAAGCATAATTATATATCCCAATAATTATACCAGCAATTTCATTGCTGGTATTTCTTAGTTTTATGTTGTTTTGGTAAATTGGTCAACAAAAAAAGTGATTAACCAGCTAATACAGATCAGACATTGGTTAGCCTGATCCCTGAGGCTTTTTTCCACAGTTTATGCAGACAGATACTGTCCAAAAGAACACCATGACAGTAATCAGAGGTGCCTTTTGAGTTAGACACAGAGTGGCAGATATATCAGATCTGTAAACTGAAGAATCAAAAGTTCTAGACCGATCTTCAGATGCTAAAGAAAATGAACCTTCATCAATAAATGAAATCAGTGTAATAAAAAAATATAAAAACTATACTTCATTTACAGTATAATGTAAATTTAGGCTTTAAAAAAATTTAGAAAGCTGAGATTCTCAAGCTCCCAGTTGCAAAGCAAATTATAATAAAAAATAACTCCTTCATATCATGCATCCTGTGATAATACATAACTTTGATTTCAAGAGTGAGATAATAGAAGAAGTGGCCAGTACCACAACTTACACATTTTATACTTTGTTTTGTTGAGAATGAAATATGAAGACAGAATGATGAGCACTCATCTGAGAATCAGAGCAGAACGGTGACTACTCATCTGAAAGCAAAGGCTGCAGCTCTGGTTCCATGGTCTGCACCATCTACCCTAGCCATGGCTGATGCCTCCACGCCGACAGGGCTGCTGAAGGAAGAGGTCACAGTGCAGACCTCAGACTGCAGGAGGTGCATAGACCTTCCTGCTGGGGTAGGGATAGGTAGCACACCTACCTACAAAATGCATGCCCAGGTCGAGGATGGTCTACAGCAGGTGGCTGAGCTGCAGGAGGCAGTGAGAAGGCTGCATAACATCAGGGAGGCTGAGAAGGAGATAGTTGATTCCAAGCACAGGCTACAGTGGATCAACAGTCAATGGCCAAACAGCCAAAACATCCCACACTGCCCAAGCTGCAGAAGGCAAAGGCAGGGACTTGGGATAATGAGGAACCGTTCACTGTAGGTGAAGACCAGTGAGGAAAAGACCAGAGACCATCTGAGGAACCTGAAGATGCACAAGTCCATGATATCCGATGAGATACATCCACAGGTCCTGAGAGAACTGGTGGATGAAGTTGTTGAGCCACTAGTCATCATATCTGAGAAGTCATGGCAGTCCAGTAAAGTTTCTGCTGACTGGAAGAAGGGAAAACATAACCTCCATTTTTAAAAAGGGAAAAATGGAAGACCCGGGGAACTACAGAACAGTCAGTGTCGCCTCTGTGTCCAGAAAAATCATGGAGCAGATCCTCCTGGAAACTCTGTTAAGGCACATGGGAAATAAGGAGGTGATTAGTGACAATCAACGTGGCTTCACCAAGGGCAAGTCATGCCTGACAAATTTGGTAGCCTTTTATGATGGGGTTACGGCATTGGTGGATAAGGGGAGAGAAAATGGCATTACCTACCTGGACTTATGTGAAGTGTATGACACTGTCCTGCATGACATCCTGATCTCTAAATTGGAGAGACATGGATTTGATGGATGGACCACTTGGTGGATAAAAATTTGCAGTCAATGGCAATATCCAAGTGTAGAGTGGTGTTCCTCAGGGATTGGTATGGGACTGGTGCTGTTTAACATCTTTGTCAGAGACAGTGATGGACAGTGGGATTCAGTGCACACTTAGCAAGCTGTGTGGTGCAGTCGACATGCTAAAGGGAAAGGATGTCATCTACAGGAACGTTGGCAGGCTTAAGAGGAGGGCCCATGCAAGGTTCTGCACCTGGGTTGGGGCAATCCCAAGCACAGATACAGGCTGGGCATAGAATTAATTGAGAGCAGACCTGAGGAGAAGTACTTGGGAGTGTTGGTAGATGAGAAGCTCAACGTGAGCTGGCAATGTGCACTTGCAGCCCAGAAGGTCAACTGTATCCTAGGCTGCATCAACAGAAACATGGCCAGCAGGTCAAAGGAGGTAATTCTGCTCCTCGACTCCACTCTTGTGACACCTCACCTGGAATACTGTGTCCAGCTTTGGAATCCTCAGCACAAGAAGGACGTGGACCTGTTGGACTGAGTCCAGAGGAGGACCACAAAGATGATCAGAAGGCCAAAGCAACTCTCCTATGAAGACAGGCTGAGAGTTGGGGTTGTTCAGCCTGGAGAAGAGAAGGTTCCAGGGAGACATTATAGCCACCTTCCAGTGTCTAAAGAAGTCATACAGGAAAGATGGGGAGGGATACTTTATCAGGGAGTGTAGTGATAGGACAAAGGGTAACAGTTTTAAGCTGAAAGAGGGGAGATTTAGATTAGATATTAGGAAGGAATTCTTTAGAGTGGGGCTAGTGAGACACTAGAACAGGTTTCCCAGTGAAGCTGCGGATGCCCAATCCCCAGCAGTGTTCAAGACCAAGTTGGATGGGGCTTTGAGCAACCTGGTGTAGTGAAAGGTGTCACTGCCCATGGAGGTGAGGTGGAACTAGATGATCTTTAAGGTCCCTTCCAACCCTTCATTCTATGATTATATACTTGTGGGGCTCTTTTATTTTTTTCCCCCCTCTCTCTTTTGTATTCAGAATACATTCAGAAAATTACACATCTGAACAGAGGAGCCTTCTCCAGGAATGATACATTTCTTTGCATGGCTGTTCTCCCGGGTAAATTACCTTTAACAGCACTAAAAATGAGAAGAATTGGTTTGACAAGTTGTAAGCATGTAAGCTTGCAAGTGTATTAAGAATCTGATCTACTTACTAGTTCTAAAGGAAATAGGGACTGTTTTCCATTACTTCAAATGGCATATTCCTCAGAAACTATACTTGAAGGAAACATACCGTAATCTCATAAAATGCCTTTTGGTTGGTCCTGGACTAGGGGCTGAAAAAGAATAACTATTCACAGGTGGTACTTCAAGGCAGGATATCGAACCAGGGTCTCACGCTTGAACTTAGCAAACAGCACTCTGAAATGGGTAGTTTTTACTGAAAGCTAATTCTCAGAAGGCTAGGTTTCAGACAAGATTTTAATTTTCACTTGGAATTATTTGTGCTTCTTTTACAAAGAAACTATTCTCTCATTTCCACAATGATCATAATCTTGTTTCTCGGAAAGTATTAATTTACTAATATTCACATCCCAGGCAGCTGTACCTTTATCCGAGAACTCAGTATAGTAGCCATTTTGGCACTATACCTCATTGACAATAAATAATAAAGCTCATAAACTGAAAAATTCAGATTCATGGTCATAGCATTTGTCAATTTATTCCTCACTCTAAGTGATCATTCAGGTGAAGACTGAAAATAAGGTTCATCTTTAGAAAAAGATTTGAGTTCAGCAGGCTTAAAAGACCATTTAGCATTTGGCTTCAAGATTGCTTTTCACGCTGCATAATTCAAGATCTCACAAAAACATAAATAATGGAAAAGTAATGTCTCCCCAGAAAAATAAAGTACAGATAGATTTCTCCCTGAAAATCTTTTCATCTGTGTCAGGGTTTGGACTCCTTTGAAAAGGTTCAGCCCATGCCCAGGTTTCGGGTTAGGCTTAGGTGTAGGTTTAGGCTTAGGGATAAGGTTGGGGAAGAGACAAAGCCTGTAACTCCATTTGTGGTGAGCTGTCAAGGGGAGGGTTATACTACAGAAAAATTTATCCACTGAGAATATTTTCATGTGGGGTACCCACAGTCAGTGGGGAATCAGTGGACTGCTTTTGCAAGCAAACTGCAGGGCAATGTGGACAAGAGACACCTCCAAATCAGGAAAACAAGGTGGAAGGGGACTTGTTTCTGTGCCTATAAATCAGGAAGTGAATACGGAAAGGACAACATTAGGGAGGGTGAGCCAGTTGAGAATTTATGGGTGAAGTTTAAGGGGTAGATCAAGGTGGGCAGTATCATTGTGAGTGTCTGCTGCAGACTGCCTGATCTGGAAGAAGTAGAAGAGGGGTCCTTCAAATAACTATTAGAACACTTAAGTTCTCAGACCACGGTCCTCAATGGGGGCTTGAACAACCTTGGTTATTGCCTAAGGCTTATCCCATGCCTAGATTTGGGGTTGGGGTTAGGGTTGGGAGAAAGACAAACCCCATATCTCCTGTTGGTGAGGGACTGCAAAGGAACTGCCAAGAGAATCAGTATGTTGCAGAAGGAAAGGTCTCATGCTTCAGCACTCTTTGGGCTGTATAGGGACTGCCAAGGGAACTTTTCACGTCAAGGTGTAATACTACAGCAAGAGTTACAACCCAAAGAGAGACTGAGCATGAAGAACCATTTTTCATGAGTCTCCTAATGGATTCCCAGTGAAAGGGGTAGGCTGCAAAAAGACTTCTTCACTGGGCCGTGGCTGGAGGTCCAGCAATTGAGAATCAGTCTTAGTTTTGGTTAGGTTCAAGCCTGTGGTTGGCCAAACATCATACTCCACTTGGTGCATGGCTTCCAATGGCCTTCTGCAGGATTCTTCCCCCCTTGTTAGGGGGGAAGCTTTCTGAGATAAATTTCAAATTAGTGGCATGAAATGTTAAATAGTTAAGGAAAAATGACAGCCAATAAGGTGCTGGCATAAGCCTTCTGTTATCACCATGCAATTCTGACCAACACAGAAGACACATGGCATACTGCTCTTCCAGGATGGGGCAATATTATAAACTCAGCTATAAATGGAATCTGTACTATGTTAATATACTTTTCCCTTAATTTACTACAAGAATCAACCTGCCCTTGGCTGTTTCCTGTTGATAGTAGTTCTTTTTCTCTAATGAATAAATGTTGAGATAAACAGAAGTCATTAGCATGTGTTGAAAGTGTGGAGGATTTCTGATCAGCAGAATCTGAATATATTTTAATGCAATTAACAATTAATAAATGACTTTGGATTAGTGATATGACAAGCAGATTATGAAAAAGTTCATGTAGTCAGTTTTTTGTAGTTAAATAACTAATAAAAGTGCAGGAGTAGACATGAGATTTTTAAAACCCTATGACTTACTATGAGAAACTATAAATTGCCAGAGAAAATGGACATAAGCATTAAAATGTATTGAATACTGTGAAGATGGGGGAGCTGTCCAAGCAGTGGCAGCAACCATTAATCAGGGAGATCTTGCAGTGAGTTAATTTCATCTGCTCAATCATATCTAAATATCTGGATCTTTAGGGATCCAGAGCTGTATTCAGAACTCCAATTACAGTCCTAGGAGAGATCTGGGCACCTCTTAACCTAGACACCATAGTACGTGTCCACCATCATCTTAGGTCCCTTAGTGTCTGAAGTAAGTTCTTCTTCCTCAAAAGTGTTTAAAAGTTAAATGAGAGCCTTGAGTCTAACTTTTTGTTAGTCTCTATTAACTGTCATTGATATTGGATGGATATTATTTCTAAGGGATGGGCTTTTTCATTGATACTTTTGTTTTGAGAATCAGGGCTAACCCAGATTCTGATAAAAGTGAGTGGGTTAATTCAAAGAGAGACAAATAACAGCTATGTCCTGAGGTTTAAAAATTCCCTCACAGATAAATTGTGAAGTCAGAATCACTGTTCATCACATAATAATAACAAATGACATCACTGTCCTGATCCCAGACATTCTGCTTATTTATAAAACAGATATTGCTTGTAGTTCATATTTTTTTGCAGTGGCTGACTTGAAAATATCCTGCCGTCAGGCAAATTAAAAAGCTCAACTTTTCTGAAACTGCTGTAGTTATTCCCGGTAGCGGGAATACAGGATGGGTGGAGTAATGTACAAATTCAGAAGTTATTATGTAATTCCACTTTTCTGCAAAAACAAAGCTAACAGTATCACACTGATATAAAAATATGTAACAAGGAAAAATTATGTTTTCATATTGGCAGAAGTTTCTATATAGTAACCAGGACAAATTTTCTAACATTTACGGTTTCCACTGTATAAAAATGAGAACTTGAGGTATTTGTTAACTTAAGCTTTTCACTGAAACACTTTTTCTATAAAAAAAGTTCTTAGATGTCCAAATAGTGCCAAATATTATTGTATAGCAAGCTGCAATATTAAAATATTTTGCCCTCTGTAAGAAAATTATTTTTCTATAGTAAGTTTCACATCTTCTGTCAATCACATAGAAAAGCTAGGAAGGCTTTTTTTCCTATATTTACGTGTTTGATAGTTGTCCATACGAACTCCATGGAAAAAACTCAACTGGCTTCAATCATGCACAGTGATTTTTCCACTGGTAACCATTATTTAAGCACACAATTCTATTTTCAATTTATTTTTAATGCATAGTTACTTGTGCTATCTCTGATTATTTTCTCTCACTAACCACTTAAATATCCTCAAAAGTTATATAATTGTATTTAATAACAATGAGATCATATCTATATCGCAATCATAATTACATATTGCAGGTAGCTTCCAAATGTGACTCATATATAATACATACCCTGACACTTTGAATGTATCTATCTTAAGCCAAAAATTTGCAATTCACAAAAATTTGAGAACATACAATTGGAAAAATTTCACAGGACATTACTCATGTCTCTAGTATGACAGGTACCATGGGATATAATCCCTCTCATAAATATGTCGTACTTAAACAAGATTGGAGAGGCTGTGAAAATACAAAGTATGAATGGAAGGGTCCAATTGCCAGTGTATAAACTGATAAATATGTCTCCATGATGCAACAAATTTCTGACACAGTACAAGATTGTTTATTGGATAAACTGGTTAAATAACCCACAGTTGTATCTTTCAGTATCATTCTTGGTCTTTAGATATGGATTTTGATATTTTGATTCAAGTTGTACCTGCCCCTCAAAAATGTCTGTGTCTCTGGTCACAATACACTCTAAATTGATATCTTCTCAGCAACCAAAAAAAAAAAAAAAAAAAAAATCACCCCAAACCAAAAACCTGTATAAAAATATCTAGGAAAGAGGAATTAAATACACTGAGAGTGCTATTTAACAGGAAATAAGTGAAACATTTAAAGGGCAAGAGGATTTCATGCAGGTTGTAGGGTTTTTTAAAATGTGAGTAATAGATAGTTAAAATAAAAACATGCTACTGACCAAAGGAATTCTGAAAGAAGAAAAAAGTCACTGTGTCTGAAATTCAGCTTTAACAGCTGAATCAGGAATCTTGATAGACACAGGAAAAATCCTTCAAGTGGAAGATACGTACAAATTAAGAAAAATTTAAAAAAGAGCATATAAAACGTGACAAGTTACATTTAAGTGTAAATTACAATAATGCTCAGGAAAAAAAAAGCAAGAACTTTGTAAGAATTTTCTAAACCCATAAAAAGTAACTGTTTTAAAATTTGTAGCCCATCAGGAACAGAAACTTACTGCAGAGTAGAGTAGGTCTTAGTGTGAGTTGTATGAGACTCAACAAGTATGTGAATAAAGTGACCTGGTACACATAATTGGTTTTTCAGAAAACATTCTAGTCTCCTCAAGATATTAATATATGTTCTGGAAAAATACAGTGATGAACAGTGATGTTAGAAAATTTTCAGATAGTAGTTCAAGATAACGGAATCTAGAGCTGTTTGCAAGATGCTATACGAAGTTGTGAAGTGATGTCTGTCACTCCCTAGAGTCTAGATTTTGCAGTTTAATCTTTAGTAGACTATCTGTCTTTTAAATTACTTTTTTTTTTTTTTTTTAATGGTATTGTGGCTTATCTTCTGTAGACAACTTGCTTCTTTTATAAGATGCAGGAGTAATGACCATATTATTCTTCTACACAGTAACTTTCCATCAAAACTTAAACACAGTGGAGTTTTTCTGTTAGCCAATACACAAAATGCTTTTAAAATAATTTAACAAAGTATGGTGTTAACTTCAACCTTGAACTGCATCGTAGAACTAATAAATGCCAGTGGAGTTTCAAGAGACTATTAAAATATTTTATCCTGGTAAAAAATGTCAGTGAGGTTGGTGAAATTGATCTTTTAGCCTACAATGAGTGCTCTTACAGAACTCCACTGAAAACACATTTTAAAATATAAATATCAGCTGTTTCAGTGGTATTAAGTGGGAAGGGTTTCTGTCTATGTAAATCTTCTGTGGTGTCTCATAAGAACTAAAAGGATTTGTTACTGTGTATTTTCGTATTTTCTGCTAGTAATGCAGGTGTCTTGTTAAAAACCTATTTTATTAAGTCTACTTTTGAAGAACTGCACTTTAATCATAGGTAAAATAGCACACAAATTCTCTTTGCAATAAGGCTTTCTAGCATTATCTGAATATCCAGATTACCTGATGCTATTTCATGTTTATCTCTCTCTCTCTAGCACCCCTCTCTTCTTGAAGGTAACTCACAAATATATTATCCAATTTCAATCAAATTTGACAGAATGATAGAATTCTTACAGATATTACCAGCCCAACAGTTTTATGAAAGTAATTAGATAAAAAATATGAATATTTGAAAGGGAGCATTCACTATCATTCCAGTGAGATATTCATTTGGTAAACCATCGACCGGATGGCAACACCCAGAAGACCAATAAGCATAAGCGTGTTAAAAAGCCAAAGAGACTACATATAGCTCCAAAACAATTGCAGCACTTGCTGCCTTTATCTTGAGTTGCAGGCAAAGTACCAGTAAAATCATAGAATCATGTTTGATAGAATTTATGTCGGAAAGACCTTTAAGATCATCAGGTCCAACCACAAACTTAACTGCCAACTCCACCACTAAACCATGTCCCTAAGCATGATGTCTACGCTTCTTTTAAATACCTTCAGGGATGGTGACTCAACCACTTCCCTGGGAAGCCTGTTGCAGTGCTTGATAAACCTTTCAGTGAAGACATTTTTCCTGATATCCAATCTAAACCTCCCCTGGCACAACTTGAGGCCTTTTCCTAGTAGTGAAAGACATGGAAAAAGCTGAGAGTATGATGATGTGAGGACCTAAGGAGCATCAGGGATAAGCTGGAGTAGCAGAGAGCATGGTATTGCAGGGATATGTCCCAGGAAGTTGGAACAACCTGGTTATGCTATAGAACTATAGGCACTGGGAATGAGCCGGGGGGGGAAGAGTAGATGTCATAACTGAGATTGGTGGGTGGTTGGGAGGGACACCTGGAGTCACAGAACAAATTCATGTAAAACCACTGTTGACAAAACAATTTGTCTTAAATACTATAATTTGATTTGAACACTCCGTAACAAACCAACTTAGGGAAAAAAAAGAAAAAAGCCCAAATTTACTATGATCAAACCAGATGATCATTAACTGAAATGTTATTTGGAAAACAGAATTTTACAGATTTCTCTAGAAACCCAACACAAGACATAAAATTATGACCTGAAAAATATGACACTGGAAACCACTGATAAGAGTCCAGCTCCATCATCCTTCAACCCACCCTTTAGATACTTGCAGGTGTAGATAACGTCTCCCCTCAGCCTTCTCTTCTCCAGGTTAAAGAGCCCCAGCTCTTTGAGCCTTTCCTCGTAAGGGAGGTGCTCTAATCCCTTAATCATTTTAGTTGCCCTACGCTGGACTCTCTCCAGTAATTCCCTGTCTCTCTTGAACTGGGGAGCCCAAAATTGGATGCAGTATTCCAGTTGTGGCCTCACCAGTGCAGAGTAGAGAGGGAGAATGACCAACCTCGACCTACTGGCCCCACTCTTCCCTATGCAGCCCAGGATTCCATTGGCCCTCTTGGCAACAAGGGCACATTGCTGGCTCATGGAAAGTTTGCTTATCCACCAGGACTCCCAGATCCTTCTCCTTCCTTTCCGGAAGATCCACCCCTAACCTATATTTGTGCCTGGGGTTCTTCCTCCCCAGGTGCAGGATCCTGCATTTGAACCTCATTAGGTTCTTCTCTGCTCAGCTCTCCAGCCTGTGCAGGTCATGCTGGATGGGGGCATAGCCCTCTGGAGTGTTGGCCAGCCCTCCCAGTTTGGTATCATCAGCGAACTTGCTGAGGATACACTCTGTCCCCTCGTTCAAGTCATTGATGAATATGTTGAACAGGACTGGGTCGAGCATTGACCCCTGGGGGACACCACTGGTTACAGGCCTCCAACTTGACCCTGCTCCATTAATGATAACCCTCTGAGTTCTGTCACACAGCCAGGACTCAATCCACCTCACATATCATACAGCCCAAAGAAAATTTCTTTGTTTTATTTTTAATTTACCACAGGCTTATGTTCCTTTGTTAGCAGTAACATTAGTCCTTATAAATAGTAGCTCTACAAATTAACATGATGGACCATGTCTGTTCTTTGAAGAAGCACACACCTATGATTTCTGTTGTTACTCAGGTGGATGGAAATTAATGACTTGAATGAAACTGAAATTACCAAGGGCTAACAGAAACACAGAAGATTTTTGGTAGTTTTACAAAGAATTTTTTTAAAAGTCTTACTAAAGATCCCTTTAAAAAAGTGAGAATAAATTAGAATTTCAATGAAAGCCAAGGGGCTTACTTTTACCACAGTATCACATTTTTACCTACAAGCCTTCCATTGCTTCATTTCTTAATTTGTAGTAAAAAGTGACCAACTATTTAACCATTTGGGATCAAATCAATCTCTACTGTAAATATGCTAACAGGAAATCACCCCAACATAAATACATTTTTCAGAGGAATATAAATACAAGAGTTCTTGTACATAGTACGCTGGTTATAGTAATGGTTAAGTAATTTTTGAGGGAAAATTGTTCATTTTCAACAACACCAAGAATGGTCTGTTTGAAATATTTCTGCTTCCTTAGTGTTTTTTTTCCCTTGGAAAATGTCTTCCATTCAATATGACAGATCCATTAAGCCCCAAATTAAATGTTTGGTCCAGATTTATCCCACAAGCTTTAGAGACATAATATGAAGAGTGAAGGGCTTTTACAGCTGGTTTTTTCAGTCAACTAAGGTCTTAATTGCTCTCAGAAGGCAACTTCCTTTCCATCAACTTCAGGATAAGCCTAGAATAATTAGGATCTTAGGATAGGATCCTCAGTTAAGTGCCTACACTCAGCTGGGATGAATCCATGATTTTAGTTTTTTAATCCTCTCTACTTGAGATAAAATGGGGAAGGGAAGGGAAGGGAAGGGAAGGGAAGGGAAAGGGAGAATAAATGGCACATTTATTAGAAAAGAAAAATTGTCATATCAACTTTCAGTTCCTTCTGTAGCTGGGAAATTCACCTTGGACATAATTTCCCTAGGCAAATGCGAAAGTTGAGAACTCAACTCTGCCATTTTTTACCTATGTTTTATCTAGAGCTGCAGAGAATCATTCCAGCATTTGAGGTACATCTCTTCTTTCTCACTTCTGCTTAGAGTTGCTGAGTGATTCTTCTAGGCAACAAAATGGACAAATACCATTCTTTCTGGGTTGCAGTAGCAACTGTAACTATGGCAAAGGGATTTGGATGCTTTTGTTGACAGTTGAAATACTATTCTTCTTCCACCTTTTCAATGTTCTGGCTCTTAACTAAACTATATGGCATCTGGAATACAGTTCTATTAA
The DNA here is from genome assembly GCA_003697955.1 of Calidris pygmaea. Classification (NCBI taxonomy): domain Eukaryota; kingdom Metazoa; phylum Chordata; class Aves; order Charadriiformes; family Scolopacidae; genus Calidris; species Calidris pygmaea. The sequence continues at coordinate 167,820 of QJSC01002917.1, read as the reverse complement.
TTCTTCCTTATAGCATTCAGTTTTTCCCTCATATAATTAAACATCTGCTAAAGCACTAGCAAGAGCTGAGTTATTCCATTTCAGAATTACTTTAACTTATAGCGAGAAGAATGTTCTGCCAAGAGATGGAAAGTCATTTCAGATCCACTGTATTCCTGATGTATCTAAATCAACATATGTCATCTACCAGGTGCCAGTGCTTAAAGTTTTTTTCACTGGTTTTAGACAAGTAATCAAGACATAAACCTAGCAGGACAACCTTAGGATTAGGTAGGGTGAAAGGTAGGGTGTGTTCAAATGTTTGGGGAAAAAAAAAAAAGAAAACCTACAGATGAATGATGAGTGTCCACCATTTTAACAATAAATACTGTAGAAAAGCAAAAGATTTTTTCTAATTAGCACTGAAATAGGCTTCCCAACACTGGAATGTGCCCAGGGGGGTGGGGGAGTCTCCTTCTCTGGAGACATTCAAAACCCGCCTGGACACATTCCTGTGAAGCCTGCTCTAGGTGGACCTGCTTTGGCAGACAGAATCACAGAATCACAGAATCTTCTAGGTTGGAAGGGACCTTAAAGATCATCTTGTCCAACCGTCAACCTAACTGACAAAAATAGACACCCGCACAACAAGCAAGGAGTATCACCATCACTAAACCATACCTCCCAGCACTACATCAACCCGTCTTTTGAACACCTCCAGGGATGGTGCCTCAACCACCTCCCTGGNAATATCCAGCCTGAACCTCCCCTGGCGTAACTTGAGGCCATTTCCTCTCGTCCTGTCGCCTGTGACTTGAGAGAAGAGACCGACCCCCACCTCTCTACACCCTCCTTTCAGGTAGTTGTAGAGAGCAATAAGGTCTCCCCTCAGCCTCCTCTTCTCCAGGCTGAATAACCCCAGCTCCCTCAGCCTCTCCTCATAAGACCTATTCTCCAGACCCCTCACCATCTTTGTCGCCCTTCTCTGGACCCGCTCCAGCACCTCAATGTCTTTTTTATGGTAGGGGGCCCAAAACTGGACACAGTACTCGAGGTGGGGCCTCACCAGTGCCGAGTACAGGGGGACAATCACCTCTCGGGCCCTACTCGCCACGCTGTTCCTGATACAGGCCAGGATGCTGTTGGCTTTCTTGTCCACCTGAGCACACTGCTGGCTCATGTTCAGCCGACAGTCGACCAACATCCCCAGGTCCTTTTCTGCCAGGCAGCTCCAGCCACTCTGCCCCCAGCCTGTAGCGCTGCAGGGGGTTGTTGTGACCGAAGTGCAGGACCCAGCACTTGGCCTTGTTGAACCTCATCCCGTTGGTCTCAGCCCATCGATCCAGCCTGTCGAGATCTCTCTGCAGAGCCTCTCTACCCTCCAGCAGGTCGACACTGCCACCCAGCTTGGTGTCATCTGCGAACTTACTGAGGGTGCACTCGATCCCCTCATCCAGATCATTGATAAAGATGTTAAAGAGAATTGGTCCCAGTACTGAGCCCTGTGGGACACCACTCATGACTGGACACCAGCTGGATTTAACTCCATTCACCACCACTCTCTGGGCCCAGCCCTCCAGCCAGTTTTTAACCCAGCAGAGGGTATTCCTATCCAAGCCATGGGCAGCCAGTTTCTCCAGGAGGATACTGTGGGAGACTGTATCAAAGGCTTTGCTGAAGTCCAGATAAACAACATCCACAGCCTTTCCTTCATCCAACAAGCAGGTCACTTTGTCATAGAAGGAGATCAGGTTTGTCAAGCAGGACCTGCCCCTTGTGAACCCGTGCTGGCTGGGCCAGATCGCATGGGTGTCCTTCATGTGTTGCATGATGGCACTCAGGATGATCTGTTCCATGATCTTCCCAGGCACGGAGGTCAGACTGACAGGCCTGTAGTTCTCCGGATCATCCTTCTGACCCTTCTTGTGGATGGGCGTCACATTTGCCAGACGCCAGTCGGCTGGGACCTCCCCAGTTTGCCAGGACTGCTGGTAAATGATGGAGAGTGGCTCCGCAAGCACTTCTGCCAGCTAAACCCAGACGGGTTGGACTAGATGATCTCCAGAGGTTCCTTTCAACCCCATATGATTCTGTGATTCTGTAGTTAAAATTGTCAAAATGCAATAGGAAATTGAACTCTCAAATTCAATTTAAACTGTTGCTACATAAATCAGACCATTCTATGACATGTTGTGACTACTATTCAATGGTAGGGCATTCAGAAGTCCAGAAAACTTTAATAAAATGGGAGAAGTAGACTACCAGATGGATCAAAGTTTTCTCATGGTTTGGAATTCCCTACCCTTCACAAATACTTACACACATTCATTAACACTTAGAGCACTAGACCTGCAATCAAAAGAGAATCCTTTATTCAGTATGAATAGGATGGTTGGTCTCCTCCGTAGTTTTAGGAAATCAGGTCTGAGTGATTCAGTTTGATTAGTAATACACAACTGAAAAGGAAGGCTGAATTACATGATTCTATAATCTTATGTGTTCTTTCCTTAACATAAAGAAATCAATTATACTTTTGTAAACACTACCGTCTATTGTTAAGAACAATGTAACATGAAAGGCATATTACAATAATTACAATACAATACAATGACATAAAGAAAACCAGTAATTTTTCTGCTTGATTTTCCTTTACTGTCAGCAGAGTCACTAATGCAGGGGAAAAGAAAAAAAGATCTTAAAAAATCTTCAAAATTTTGAATAAAAACAATTTCAGAATTGCGAGACAAAATCAAGTGTTACACCTCAGAGATGAAGGTTTCCATGAGGCCAAGTGACACTCATTTTACACATCTTCATGATTACATAGAATCACAGAATGGTTAGAGTTGGAAAGGACCTTAAAGATCATTGAGTTCCAACCCCCCTGCCATGGGCCCTAACAGCTCCCACTAGACCAGGTGATAGTCTGATAGGGAGCAGCAAAACACAAGGGAAATAAATGACAGACTATGATTATTAGTTCTTACTGAATCAATATGAAAATTCCAACAAATTTTCTCACAGACTAGAGTACAGAAATCTAAGACCAGCAGTTCTTGCAGAAGTTAAGATCAAATCTTTTTTCCTGAATGTCTTTCCTCATTAAAAAACAAAACAAAACAAAAACAAAACAAAAAACCCAAAGAAAAGCAACCATTCCAGAATATTTAATAATTGCATATTATCCACGTTACATGTAATTGCTTGCTCACGCAGAAATGCTGCTTCTGAAGTGGATACCACAGTATTATTTAATGGAACTCCATAGTAATCTATTAGAAAATAAGTAATGGCAGGTATTGCCATACAGCCTCCTGCACCAAAGTTGAACCGAGTTGGATCAGAGTAAATGCAATTGATGTATAATATTTTGCAACTTTTAATATTTCTTCTATTCTCATCATGTATTTTTCTTCTTGAGTTTACATCTGCAATTAAAGTAAAAGAGGCACTGTGATGACAGCACACAGTTTAACCAAGGATAAAAGTACAAGAAAAAATCAAAAAATCAACAAAAGCTTTTTAAGGTGTTTTGCAGTCATTTTAAAATAAACTTAATTCTCTGTATCTACAGTGTGGTGACCAAAATAACTTAAGTTACTTCTCCATTTTTAATGTAAATATTTTTTAGGAATTAAAATAAGGTTATAAAATAAAGTTCATGCAAGTTAAATTCATTAATATGAGAATATTAATGCAGGATCATTTTGCATTCACTCAAGTCTGTTGAAAAATGTTTAATTCTGCTTTTTTTTTGTTAATGTCATTGTTTTTAAAACAAAATTTTAAATTTAATTAAATGCCAGAAGTTGTCATATAGCTGTCATTAATTAAGGCAGGAAAAGTGCTACCTGGGAAAATTTCAATGCTCAAAACCAAAAATTTATTTTCTTTTAATTGGGTAAAATTAGTAAGCAACAGCTACTTATGTCCTGTTGTTAATGACAAAGGAATAATTTAAAATTATTTCCTCAAATACCTTAAATCACTATACTATTATTCATAGTTTTTAATTTTGCTAGCCATACACTCATTAAATTTCTTTTTACTTTACATCAACTGTCTATAAAAAAACACTGTGAACATGCAGATTTGTTAATAAGTCATTTAATTTTTTAATTTGTTTATAAATAATTATACTGAGACATTTTCATGAACTTCAGTGCTTAACTCCAAGCACTTTCCTTCCAATATTTTACAGTGAAGTGATTAAAAAACTCCAAACACATAAATAATTAATAAATACCAGATGATGACATTATTCAATGCTGAAAAAATAAGACAACATTGACAGGAAAAAAAAAAGGTCTCTCTTACATAGGCTAAGAATATATCAGAAGACCATACAAATATGTATCAAAGTCTAATCAACCTACTTTATGAAATTCATGTCATGTTTTCAATAAATTATATCATATTATATACATAGGCAATTACATATACACTTGGAAGTGCGTAAAATAAAGCAATGCAAAGTTCTTTTTTGACTACCGTAGACATACAGTTTAATATGTATGATCTACATAGTCATATGGGCTTTTGCCGACAGACTCACTAATTCCAACAGATATAAGACTCTATTGTCTATGAGGAAAGGTGGATAAAATACCGATAATGTTGATTGCCAAGAACACGGTCAAGAAAGTATCAGATTATGCATGACATGATGAATAGATACAGGGCACCTATTGTCTTGGTTTAAGGAAGGCTTTTATTGTGTTACAGGCACTGAATTGTTTTGCTTGACTGAGATTGAAGAACTTTTGTTTATGCCTAGAAATGGAACTTCAGCCACCAGTGGACTTTCAAGGCAAGCTACTCTTTGCATAGATTTTTTAGAGTTTGCAGGATGGAGGCCTTAATTATTGTCCTGGTTTGAGATAAAACAGAACTAATTTTCTGTTCAGTAATTTTACTTTTTTAGCTGGGCCTCTTCTAACTAACTAAACTCTGAAATTAACAGCATATTATTCAGAAACTGTTCATTCTCACAGTGATAAGGCCTGATTATACCAAGGAATGGTATGCAGAGAGGCCCTTGCTTATACTTACTGCTATAACAACCGAGGTCAGGCAAATTTGTTATTTGCCCCGTTGGAGGGTCGGAAGGGGAAAAGCGTAGAGGGGTCACACCTGTAGGGAGGAGGGGACAAGACAGGTGACCCAAAACTGACCAACAGGGTATTCCATCCCATCCGCATCATGCTCAGTATAAAAACTGAGGGATCAAAGGGTCAACTCTTCCTTCAATGGCCAACGTCCAAGGAGGACCCTGTCTGTTCATCTGCCTTTGATCCCAATCCTAGCGTTCCTGACTCCAGATTCAGAATCTGGCTCCTGGCCATCACCGAGCCTAGGACTTTTCCCTGTGCCTGCTGGTGACGTGATGATCATCCTGGGAGCTTGATATGGTTTTGTATATACTGTATACATAATTTTTTTAATATTTCCTTTCTTTTTCTTTTCCTTTTCTTTTTCTTCTTATTATTTCATTATTTATTTACATTTTCATTAAAGTAGTTTAGGTTTTTTTCTAAACTCATAATTTTTTTTTTTCCCTCTTCCTCTCCTTCCTTTTCCTTAGGCAGGGAGGGGGAAGCCATCTGTTGTTCTGGTTGGTCGATTCGGTCAAGACCACGACAATGATATTTAATGAGTAATCAATATTCTAACATCACAGGAATACTAAAAGTAAAATTTTAATTCACCCTGTGCTAGGTAATTTCCCTTTATATACCATTACTCTGTTTGTGGTATGATGAGTACTTCACTAAATTTAAAACTTTCTTTGTATACTTAAATTAGATCTGAAATGCGATGACTGGTTGCACTTTGATGCAACTTTTAATTTCTCCCTATATTATTTTGACTTTTGATGTAAATTGAAAAATGATATCTTGATGATAGAGATCCAAAAATCCCTATGGCTCATACATTTACAGGATTACGCAGGAAAATTTATAATATTTTACTAGAATAATAACAGTGGTAACACATACAGAACAGATACAAGCAATGCAGAGGTTTTCTTAAAAATATGTCTTAGTTTCAGTGATCTGTCTTGCATCAAGAGCTATTAAAAAATGAGATTTAATTTACCTTAATTTTACAGAATACTGTCTTTAACTGAGAGAAGAGGGAATTTTGCTGATATTTATTTTTGAAACACAGAGGATAACTTTTTTTTTAATTATTGTTAATTTCAGATATTTCCAAATTCAACCTTCATTATAAATTATTCACATGAACCACACTTTAAAATTCATACCAAAGAGTTTTATACCAGCTGACTGAACTCAAAATTGATAATTTCAGCCTGCTGACTGTTTTTTGCCATTATCAAAAGTAGGCAATATAGTGATACTGATGCTACAATCTCTTTACAGTATTACTAGAAGGGGAATTGGTACATGTGAACTTACTCCAATTATCATTGCAGCTGATTGTCAGTGTCACTTGTGTTCGAAAAGCTGAGCCTCACATTAAATTCCAAGCTCTAATCAAATTATTATTTGGTGTATTCCTTGTAATCAGCAATTGGCTTGCTCATCACAAAATACTCTGTGAATTTTTTTATTCTTTTCTTACTAAAAATTATCTCCCTAGGTATGTGTGTGTATAAATAAGGCATTCTAATGTTGTTCAAGTTTGTAAATTTGATTTTGGTAATATTCACATGACATAAAGTAGATAGCCACGTTGTATGGCATATAATATTTCCAGCTAAATCCATACTACATAATGAGAGACATGGCAGTGTTCCTAAAACTACTGCCTTTCTCTATAATCTGTTACTATAGCACCAGAATAACAGCTGATAGCTTCCAACCTCTATTCCACACCTGCCAATGCACTTCTGGCTCAAAACTATAGAAAAAATTTAGATAGCTTACTAATGTGCACTTAATTAATTTTAGTGAATTTTTATTAAAAACTGGAAGAAACTACAGAGGCAAGTATAATAAAACCACAAGTACTAGATATAGCTAGTCCTAGATAAAATATGCAATATCATATGTAGCACAAAATATTTTTCAACACAGAGATATTACAATTCCTGAAATGAGTAATATAAATAAACTTACAAGCAGGTAGTTTTACAGAGGTGATGTCAAATTCAATATATATCTTAAAGAATTATATTTCTTGAATATAATTTCTTTGAACTTTCCAAAACAAGAAATAAAAATAAGTATTGGAAAAACCAGATTTCCAGCTCAGAATTCCATCTACACTGCAGTACCTGCTCCATTCCACCTTTAGAGAATAGTCTTCTAGAGAGAATATGAAATTAGAAATTCAGGAGAAAAAATAAGTAGCTCTTTGCTCAGCAGAACTAATGAAGTTTGGTTCTCTGTAGAGTTATTTTGTGGATGATTGACAGGAGTATCTGAAAAAGTGTGAGATCTGACTGGAGGTTTACCAGTTTGGGAATATCTTTAGATTTTCATTATGCTTCTCCCTTACATATATGTGAATATAAATGGAGGAACAGAGAAAACTCATGAAATAACTTCGCTAAGAACCTCACACATCTCTATAGTTTAATAATAATTGGGTGGAAGTGGCTGGGAAGAGCAATAAGGATCATAATTTGGTTGCTTGCAGATAACTTGGACACTAACTTTAATTCTAGTACTTAGCATCTTCAGCCCAACTCAGGATATTTGTCTAAGCAGCAGGTACAGGTTGGTTCACTCTCTCTTTCCTCAGAGAAAATTTCACATACATCAGTCTCATCCACACTGCATCAGTACAAATCTCCTCCAGACTCTGTGTGATGCCTTGGTGGCCCAAAGACAGGATTAATCGTCATCATTATAACTAGCACTTTTATTTTAATTGTGCTAAAATTAATTTCCTGTTCAAATTCTTTGAAAAAATCTAGGTCTCTGTCACAGTCCACTGAGTTTTGTTTCTGTGAGTATGGTGCTGCAGGTATGAGCTACATTTGGAAATCTTGGGAGACTAGAAATAAAATCAGAGATTTTCCTTAAAAAGGATAATTCATACTTTTAAACTGTACTGAAGATAACTGTCTGCACTACTAAGAATACTCTCAACTCCCTTTTAGTGGGTTATAGCAGAAGAATGACTAGCCTGGTATAATAAATAATAAGATCTGTGACAAAGAAAGGAGAACTATTATTGACATACACAATATATTAGACTCTGTTAGGTTATATGTCTGTCATCTTATACACAGTACTGATATAAAGAGAACAAGACTTTTCTCCAAAGAATATAAGACTAGAATATCTTGGGAGAACAAACAAGTAAATGGAAGAACCTGGATGGGGTAGATAAGATTGTGAACAAAACCAACAAAAACAAGAGAATCTTTAACTACAGGCTAACTATGTGATCACTACCTAATTAGTCAGGTCTGGGGAAGAGCTATATTAATTAATGCATTTATCTGATTGAATGATCAAGTCCTTTTTCTTAAACTGACAAAAATTTGACCAAAATCACCCAATACTTGATTCCACCCAAAATATTTAAATGAAAAAAAATGAGAAATATTTCTTTCAATTTTTTTAAAAATTATTCATTTTCATTTAGATTAAAAATAAAACTAGTACTTAAAAAACATATGATTGGAAGGAAACATTAGGAATCACTTTCCTCTTTTCTTCTTCTACATCTCTTTGTTCTGTTTTGTTTTGCTTTTCGGAAAATGCTTCTTTGTTTCACCCTGAATCTGTGAACATTTCCAGTCACTACTATGGGAATTTTTTTCAGTAAATAGTACATATTTTGGAACAGATAAGAGGGAGAATCATCAAGAAATGTGCATAACCTGCCTAACTGCTATTAAATTACCAGAGCTTTTTAAAGTGGAATTGAAAATCTGAAAGGTGATGTCTTTATTGAGTATTTTGTTGTTGCAGTTTTCCTTAGTTTAGAGGTTGAACCCGGTGTGAAAATGTCTGTGGAAATGAAAAGAAATTAGGGCAAACTGTCATAATTTTTAAGTAAAAGCAGTTAAGTATTGATATAGTAAAATGAAACAACAGGTTTGGAAGATGATGACAATGATGACTGCTACTTTGTTTTTGTTACAGCAAAACTGGTGGAACTGGTACAGATATTTGTATAAGATAATGATACAAGAACATTTAAGCATGCGGGGCTTAGTGAAATCAATTAATCTATTATATCTTTTAAGAAGAATAAATATTTACCTGGTGATATAATCAGGGGAATCTGAAAGATACTTTGTGAGTGAATAAAGCCAGAGATTAAAATAAGTAGTGTTGTTCAACTCCTCCACAGACTTTCATTCAATTTCAAATCAGTAATCATACTATATTTCACTCTTGTGAGCACTATAAGTGAAAAAAAAAATCTTTGTCCCAAGAAACTTAGGAAGAGCAACTTCACATTCTCCTGTTTTTGACAGGTAGTAATGAAATTTACAGCCTTTAATGATGTCATTGGAAAGGTAGCACAAATTGATGTTGGTACATTCAGAATTTTTAATGTCAAGCATTGGTTAATTAAAACATGACTAGTGCTTGTGGCTTAGATAATTTTGCACACTATTTAAAACATTGTGTTTCATATTTTGCATTTACTGTGTCACTATTTCTTCCCCCAGTAAACTAACTATAAATCAAGGAGCACAGTGAAGGAAATTCAATTATGTGTTACAGACCAGCATGTATTCCAATGTCTTTTGGTACTCAGTACAACAATACTGCAAAGAATGACCTCATCATAGGTCACATAGGAGTGAAAAAAAATTTCTTCTGCAGAGGTGGTATTTTTACTAACTTAGAAAAGAAAAAGGTGGGATATGTGTTATTCTAGTTGAGCATAGTTCAGCTTCCATTGTGTAGTGTGCAGGAAAGTGCATATCAACTGAGGAAGCATTAGGGTGGAATGTAGGTTTAGGTAGAGTCACAGCTGACCAAAGTGAAAGGTTGAAGTAGCATATGCTCTAGAAAACAAATGAGAAATATATCACCTGTGAAATAAGAGTTTCAGATAATTCCACATTTTCAGAAACTATTTCTAATGCTTCCATTTGTTTAGAATAAATATGAAGGGAATATTCAGGATACATTAAGAATACCCAGGAAAGAAATGTATGTGGGCCATTCAACTTCAGCAACAAAGACCTATCCAGTGCTGCTACAATAGCAGCTTTAAGGTGTAGTTTGCATTGGCTAAACCCTTAAGAAAACTTCAGAAAGTAAAATAATACTGAAAAGTTAGAAGTTGACAGTAAATTGCAATTCTGAGGACCAGTCTTGGATGGAGGCAGGTGGATGACACATTTGATCTCATCAGACTCTACTCACAGGGTATCCTAAAGAATAAACACACAGGTACAGAATTTTGCAAAAATAAAAGATAACAGGGAGATACACTAATCTTTTCTAAAATGTCAATTCAAATCCATGGTGATTTTTTGCACACATTTCTTTTTCATCTGACTTGCTTTGTTCTTCTGAGGTGTGCCTTACTTATTTTACAGTTGTGAGGTAAAAGAATAACAGATGTTTTTGTTTGGTGGTAGAGAAGTAACAGCAGTTTGCAGGCAGATTATTTGAAAGATTAACAGAATTCTTTTTTCACCCTCCATGAAAAATACAGCAAGAACAGAAACAGAAGTATAATGAATGTTACAATATTCATTCTGTGAGAGAGCCTGAAATCCCAGGTCCCTTAATCATCTATCAGACATCTGCCTTGTGAATGAGAGTATTAATAGAACTAGTATTCAAATGTTATTACATGATGATGAAAGGTCCAAAGATAAAGAGAAATGGAAAGAAGCTGAAATGGTCCTTGCTAAAATGCAAATTATATTAAAATATTTGATCAACAATATGCCTCAATCTGCCTTGAAATGCTTACTGTAGAGACTAGGATTTATTGGTCACCTTCTTACCTAGGAAATAAGTGACCAAAAAAATGATAACGGAACGTATCAAAGAAGTTAAAGCTTTGTAATGAAAATTGATATTGGCTAAAGAACTAGAACTAATAATTAAACCACAGAAAAGTAATTTAACTGAAGAGGGAAAGCATAGATTGAGAAAAGCAAAATGAGCCAAAGGGAAAGAGCTAGACAAATTTAAACAGCAGGATTTAAACAAAGAAATGGCATTTCAAGCAAATAGAAGCTTTTTAAATCCCTAGCCTTTGGAGAGAGGGCAAGAACAAAAGGAAAGAACAGTAGAATAACTCAGCAAAGAAAAACTTGGGGACCTCTTCAGAACAGTAACTACTCATCAAAGCATGAGTGCCTGTGTAGCTGAACCACATTAAAATAAATATAATTACACTTATCTTCTTGAAGAATGTAAATAAATATAATTATACTTGTCCTTTGTATGATTTTGAGAAGATATGAACATAACCATATGAAGAACAAAGGACAATATGCATAAGAGATGATGTAAAATGAGGAAGACTGTAAAAGTTTAGATTGTATGGAAGAACTTCCTCACAGCCTTGTGGCTATTTCAGATTTCTGGATGATTCCAACATTTCAAAATTGGATTATCTTTGCCTAATTATTATACATTTAGATTTAAAAAATAGTGCTGACTTCTGCTCTCCTCAATGGTTGTGACAATAATTTCAATAAAGACCAGAAAACACATTTGAAGTCACTAAAGAAACAAAAATGAGTGAAACAGAAATTAATTCCTCTTTTTTGCTCTAACTATATAATTCAAGTGTATTGGCTTTTTTCAACACGATTTTCCTTTTTTATTATTATTTTTTTATTTTTTTTATTTAAGGATCTGCATTTTAAATTTCCAGTATAACATCAGAGGATCATGAAACCAATTACACAAAGTAATAACCTAAGATCATGACTTAGAATAAAGCTTTCCATTGTGAACTAACAAACGGACCTTAGACATTGCTGCTGAAGACAAAAAAAGTAAGTATTCAAACATAAAAAACAACAGCAAGGAATAAATTAACAGATGCTAAATCTCATTTTGTCACATAATTCCTCAGTTTTCTTAATGACACAGTCCCTTTTTCTAAATGATGTTACAAACTCAGCACAACAAAATTACAGTTTGGGACACAAGACAAAGCAGGATTACCTGTTTCTACAGCTGCAAACTACCTAATAGTTTCATTCTCAGACAGGCAGTGACGAAAATGGGAATAAGGAATAGCAGAAAAGGGAGGAAAAGACTGTAGTTCAGTTTACCCCTACTTACTCACTATAGTACCTTCAAAAAAAATGGCTGACTTGCAGCAAGTAAGAAGTTATCATTTCATGCGTAGCACTAATAGGTTATTTTCTGGTTTCAGAGAAAAGGAGGAAAACTGAAAGTCTAGGGTATGAAGCAGGAACAATGAGAAAATCAAATTTATTTCTTTCTGTGGAAAATTCCACTTTTTTTTGAGGAATGAATGTAAGCTTTAAAAGACAAAACATAGAAAAAAACCTTATAAAATTATTATTTTCCAAATAAAATAGTTGATTAGCATCTTTTTGTTTCCATAACAGAATACTGAACCCATAATATACATTATGATATTATATCTACCATGACACATATAAAATTAACTTTCTGCATTTGTCAATTTTATCTTATTTTAAATTAAATAATAAAAAGTGTAATAAAATATTAAATTAATGTATAACAAGAAATAGAGGTTAAAGGTTTCAAAATCAAAGTTTTTCCTTACTGAAATGAAACATTTCTGTATAACATTTCTGTTATAAAAGCACTAGTTCATATCTTTAGGTGACTGAAATTTCCACCCAACACTCTGGCTATAATTGTAGCCAAATTGTTTAGTTATACTGTATGATACAGTACAATTACACCTAAAACTAAAATGTAGTATTGGTCTTAAACAATAGTTTAGCTCTTAAACTTATCTTTAAAGGTGGGGCAAAAATTAGACAGAAGGAAAGGCAATCAGACACACTACAGGCACACTTCATATCTGCTAAGGTCGTCCATGATAAAGCCAAAAATAATGACTAGGAAAAGGCATAATACTATAGTTTCTACTGCTGGTAGTAGCCCATGGCAAAAATAAATTTTTTCTTTCTAACCTTCTACTTCACATGTTTTAAGACAAAAACTTATGACCCTGTACAATAAATTACAGAGTGCATAAGTAGCTCTTACAGTATGAATACAATTCCAATGCTTCTTCTCTTTCAAATACATGTTTAAAAGGTGACCAACTCCAGCTTTGTTAGCTCTGAACATATTTTCAGAGATAGACTCCCACTTATAATTCTCTTGATGTAGAAAAGTAAAACAAACCAGAGAAATCCTTCCAAGCAGTTTTTCTTCTAGTAAATTTGCCTGTAGCTATCGCACCCCAGGCACTTATTTGTACTTGCTAAACTATGCAAGGCTAGACTGGATCAACATAAAAACTTGTGTCAGTACTGAAGAGGTATCAAAAGTGGCAGGGAGACAGCAGGTGGCATTCTGAAGTAACCCAGATCTAATAATAATAGGAGCACTTTACATATTTTAAACATCATAAAAATAATCCAAAGACCGTGCGTGAAGGTTAGAGATTTTTGTTGTTCTGACATTGGTTTAGGGGTTTTTTTACAAGACATGAAACAGAACACCTACACACCTGTGGTCATTAAAGACATAATGGCGTGTTCTGCAACTGTTGTATTGAAAATGTGCAATTATATTCTAACTACGTCTACTGCAGTTCTGTTTAGACAAGTTTCATCATTTAATAACTTTTTTTCTCTTTGATTGCTAAATAATGGTCATATGTAAAATTTGAGGTGTCTGCCTTTCCTTGTTTGATAGCAACTATATTTTCTATAATATTGCTCATCTATTCGTTATAATTAGAAGGGGTATATGATAAACTATACTTTATAAGCTAATTATTTTCCAAAGTTAGTTCTTAAAGGTATTTTTAAGGAAGAATTAGTTTACGCAGAACCTTTCAGCATCCTTTCATTTTTGAAGTTTAAAATTTGGCCCTCAATGCTATAGCAACAAAGATTAGTGAATGAAACATGGACCCTTCTAAATATTGAGTGATGCTTCCACATCACACAGTCATGCTTCAGATTCACATAACCACACCAAAATCTGTTTCTGGATTGACAAAATAATTATGTAAAAACCTGGCAGCTTTGAAGTAAAAGTAATGGATGGAAATACTTCATGGGACTACAGTGTTACTGTATTTAATGTTACTCTCTGCAGGTTCCTGTAATATTACACAGTATATTTTAGAAATAAAATTGTAACATTGCAAAAACCTCTGTTAGTTATCTAAAATCAAAATGGCATCAAATTTATATGTGGATAGATTTTTAAGAAAATCAATATATGCAATCCCACTGATTTCAAAGGCATAATAGGAATTTGCTCCAGCAGATGATTTTTTCCTGTACTTTCCATGACCCACAATCTCAATTGCAGAGAAAAGCAGCTATATTGAGTATATTCTTAAAAAAAAAAAAAAAAAGTTTGGATATTTTAAAGCCATTTAGATTTTGTCCTCAGTTTTCCGACCATTCCAGTGTGGCAAACAATTGTTTCATTGAAGGAGGATTTTCCCAGATTTTTCCTTTTGTTCTTCTTTGCTCGTATGATCAAAAAGTCACTATTCCTTACCTTCTCACTAACTCCTGAATTGTGCATACTGCTAAGTGTACTTCGGTTTAGAGAGTCAGTGAAGATTAAAAGAGAGCATATAAAGTAGCTTATAGGGTAACTTCTCCTGCTTTCTATCCCAGAAAAAGATACGTGAAAGTAAGAAAAATAATGAAGGATGTCATACCCATTCCAGGCTTGAGATTGCTTGCACAGGAAGATGGTCTTAACGTGATCAAAAATGTTATAGTTCTTTTATCAAAATATAATCTTGGTTTTTGATTAAACTAGTAAGACACAAACAGACACAGAAAAGTATCAGCCCAGACTTTGGGATGTAAATTTGCATTGTCTTACCTCCATTTAGGACATCCCAACACTAGAAGGCAAGCCACACTGGAATAAAAAATTGAAAAAATGCTGAAGAGAATGCTTCAAAATGACTGGAGCAGGTGTTTACAGATGATTTAGATTACATAGTCCACTTTGTAAGTTGTCATGACATAGATTTGTAGCAGTGGATCTCTAGAATTTCTGCTAGGTTCCCAACGTCAACATTATGGAATGGGCTGCCCAGGGAGGTGGTTGATGTTCAAAAGAGGTGTTCAAAAGACAGGTTGATGTAGTGCTGGGAGGTATGGTTTAGTGATGGTGATGCTTTTTGTTTGTTGTGCAGGTGTCTATTTTTTGTCAAAGTTAGGTTGACGGTTGGACAAGATGATCTTTAAGGTCCCTTCCAACCTAGAAGATTCTGTGATTCTGTGATTCTGTGATTTGATGTATTTTGGATTTGCAGCACCCTGGACCAATGGACTGACTATCTATCAGTGCTTGAAGTGCGCTAGATGCATTCCTGGAGAATATCTTCCAAATCTGTTTCATAAAAAAGGAATCTAACACTCACACTCCAAGATTGCTTTTTAATGTGAGCCAACGCAGAGTGAGTCGGGACATTCGGGAGATCAAAAGTGCAACCCTGATCTGAATCAAAACACTGATATAGACACACTCAAAGTCAATTGACTTGAGCAATACCAAAAGACAAATGCTGAGCAATTATTTGATGTATGCATGTGTTTGTATGTTCTATCTTCCTACCCAATATTATGCATCTACTGTGGCATCTATATTGAAAACCTTAAAAATCAGTAGAAAGGAGTTACCATAGGGTGATTCGGCCTTATACCTGAATTGCCCTTTGCAATTCTGACTATAAACTATCATCTAAGCCAAAAACCTCCTCTAACTTCTCTCTTTTCAGGTAGATACTGTAAAAGCTGTGTTAGGATACACATGCTCAGTGTTTACTTGGCTTTGTCTAGAAAAACGTCTGTGGTCAGCTATGGGAGAGAATGGGTTATTTCATTTTTTGAACTACCTTTATTCCATCATCACTGGGCTTCATTCAATATTTTCATTGGCTCAGTCTGCTTGGATATAACTTGCATTCTGTTTCAAAGTCATTCAGAAACACACATCAGTAACATGTTCACCCCTCTGCTTTCCGTAGGCATCATTCCTCAGAATATATTTACTCATAGCAAAAAAAAAATTGAGAACCACGAAAAACCCGACCCAGACTTAAGTTACAACAAAGAATTTTCTTGCCTTACTTCAGTTATCATAATCTAATAATGAAGATATTATCATACAGATTAATAACTATAAGAAAAGCCCAAGGCTGTTAAAATTATTGCTGGCAAAATGTATACTGAAGCAGTATCACATTCTCTTGTTGTAGCATATCTAGCATAATCACATGACTATAAAATGCTCAACTTTCAAAGGATTATTGTAACTCCACTGTTTTGATTTTTTTTTTAATTCTAATTAAAAATCTCAAAGAGTTGGGTCCGTTCCTCAGGGTAACAGCACTGACATTTTCCTTTAAAGGATTAGCAAAGCAAATTACCAGACAGCTGTCTTTCTATATTCCTTCGATCCTGAATATAATGAATTACCCACCCTTCTCTTGCATGCGTTTTGTGCAGAGACCTGTGATACAGTCTTGTTCCCAGTGTATCATACAGATACCGTCTTTACTTGAAGAAATCTCTGCACTTATGTGCTTAGAGATACAGCGTCTGATCCCTAGCATGTCACCATAAGGAAAAAGTTAAGAAAGATCAAAGATAAAGAACAATCTTGAACTGGTAAATGAAGACTCTCTTGAGAGGAAAGTATGGAGAGGCAGAGACAAACCTGAGCACCTAGAAGTTAGATCTTATTCCCCTTGTGTCAGAAAAGGAATAAAAAGCAGCAAGTACGCTGTATTAATACACTCAATAAAAAAGCATAGGTTTGTTTGAAATCTGCATACCTTGTCTGAGACTTAAAACTTCATTCAATTACAGTGGGTGACTCCACCAATCAGACCCAATATTTAGCTACTTTTTCCCTATCAAAGAACTTCACCAGGGAAGGGGGGAAGGTGAAACTCTTACTTCGCTTACTTTCCCTCTAGTTTTAGAAAAAAAAAAAAAAAAAAAAAAAAAACACAAAAAACCCCACCTGACTATGTGAATCTAAGCTCTTCAGGCTCAAAAAGGCAAAATAACCTATAAAGTTGAACGTTTGGGCACTGACCCATCATCCTTCTCCACTTCCAGAAACGTTGAACCTTCTCTTCTCATGGTTTTGTAGATGTCATTCTGAGCTCTTCTCTCTGTGTGGAGAAGGATATCTAACACAGAATTCATCTTTGCTGTCAAATACTCAAATGGCAGACATTTCAAATACCTAAACCCTTAGCTTAAGCCTTTTATTCGATGGGACAGATGGAGGCTGTTAGTACATGACTGTTATTATTTTTGCAAAGATTTTTCCTTGAATCTAGGTTTCAAGTGTTTTATTTCTTCAGTGCCTTACTTATGCCCTTCTCACACCAATTTACTGAAAAAATTTTTATCGTATTCTAACATCTACCCCTGCATACTGATATCCAAACATTTTTGTTCTTTTTCAAAATATTCTGTGTATTATGAGGAATTAATTGATGGAGTCTGTATTGTTTTGTGAATCTTTCAGGTATTACACTCTCAGCACACTTGCTCTTTCTGCTGAATCTTTATATTCTAGCAATTTTTTTTGTGAGATTCTCAGTTGCTAGAGGGCATATTTCAATGAAATTGAACAAATATTTCCTCAACCAGTTTCCACAAAGAAAGAAGTTGTCTGGTATATTTTTCACTTCAAATTTATATCAAGGCTCATGTTATCAGTTTTTCAATTTTGTGCACTTTCATAGAATACTGGATGAACAGCTTGAGAACCCTTTATTGTCTTCACAGAGAGCATATAAAACAGACACTAACAGGCATGATTTCTAAATGCAGTTACCATGCCTGTATCCTGACCTTGAAGGAAACACCTCTAAGATAAGAGTCAATATCTCAGAAGCTTGTTTCACGGCCCAGACATGTTCAGAGAAGATATTTTATAGGATTTATTTTTATTTGTGTGTTTCTGTGTGAGCCTTAATTTTGCTGATGGCGACAGGAACCATTTTAGCTGTCAGGTGAGATCAGGACTGTAACTATGCCTGTCAGTGCACTAATTATGTTGAAAACAGTGAATTTATTCCATGTGCAGTTACAGAAGCAAAATATACCTGCTCACACCTTACACTGCTGCAATGGCAGTCACTAACAACAGAAATACAGCTATTTTCAATACAAACCAAATATATACATCATTTTTGTAAAATAAATGGAGTTTTTTGTTCCAGCAGTATATATTCATATGTATGAAATGAAGTAAACCAATGAAGTATACATTAAGACTATGTTCACATCTATCTATCTTGAGACTCACAACCTTTTGCATTAATAATGCAATGAAATGAAAAATGTGATGAAAAGGTAATTTGGGAAGGGAAAAAAAAATAGGACTTTTACAGATGAAACTTTGGGAAAATGGGAAACTACGGAAAGCAGGCGTTGAAACTGAATCATAGCAACAACATAGCAAGCTCTTATAAGATTCCAGATTCTGCTTTGCTGCTATTCTGTTTGGGCCACTGCAGGAACACAGCAATTTATTTTTTTTTTCAGCTTTTTCTCCTGTAATTTCTAATGTGAAAGGATAAAAGAAACATTAATGCTAATCTTTTATGTCAAGATATTATTCTCTTTTCCTTTACATCCTTAGGATTGTGTTCAGAAATGACAAACAATTGCAGATGATCACATTCTTCAAAATTTTGAAATATTGTAAAAAATTGATTCAATTTAAGGATTTCCAAAGTGGAAATCAGTAATCATATCTCAGATACACGTTCTCTGGGTCATTTCATTTTTTCTTGTTGAGTATTGTAAAATCACCCATGGAGAGAGTAGAAAAAGAGACAGTAAAGGAAATCTGATAGAGCTAATGAAGCCAAAATGATTTCATACTGTCACCATCTGGAACAAATCCTGATTTTATAAGTAATAGAATCAATCCTTTCATTTATTTAATTATTTTAATCATAATAAATATCAAGCGCAACAGATAAAGAATATATGTTAACCCATTCTTTTTTTAATTTCTTTTTTTTTTTTTCCTTTTGCTTCCGTTAAAAGGGCGAAGGCTGGTGAAATTAAGTTTCATTTTAACTGAGAAGGGAATTAGATTAGATGAGTATAGAACAAAAGCCATTCTACCTCCTCTGTTCTCCTTGCCCATGGCTTATAGTGAGAATGAAACTGGAACTCAGTTCCAACTGAAATTAGATTTAAATTTCTACCATGATTCTTACTGTTGTTCCTAAAAGCAATCTCCATATGTTTGACTGTGATTAGTAACACTCAGATTGCATCCAGACCTACAGTCCTGAAGGTAAAGCATTTGTTCAAGACTAAAACAACTAGTTTCAAATGGTTGAAGTCACTTCAGCTCAATCTATTATTTTCAGTGCCTGATGTTTGAAAAAATTCAAGAATGAGAAATAAAAGACTAATATGACTAATATGGATGTCACTATCACTTCAGTACAATATAGTTATTTGGAGAGCACCTGTGGCAACTTACCTGCAAACAGAAATTATCAGCTCTTTTTGCAAGTCTGAGCTGGCTGGAGATTCTCACTCCTGATCTCCTCCGACTTCCACCAACCAATTCCTCAGCAACAAATAGCAAACAATAAAGAAACAAAATCCAAGGCATTATACCTTCACCTTATCATTATTGCTAAATCAAATACAAGATCACTACGGAAAACGTGAAGGGAATCAACACTAACCGATGCACTAAAATTGTGTTCCATAGAAAAATGGGGCAAAATCAGATCTTTGATATCTGTCTTTTTAACCAGTCATTGTCCACTGGTGTCACAGCACAAAGAGCATCTACATACCAAAAGAAACATTTCTTTTACTTCTCTGCTTAGTGTGAAAAATTGATTTTCACCACCTACGTTGATAAATTACAGTGAACCTGTATAGTAAAGGAAAATGAAAGCTGTTCTTTGGTCAGGATCTACCCTGTGTGTTCTTCTGGAACACATGAAAAATGGATAATGTGACCTATTCTCAGTCCATGGATCTATTAATGCGCTTGTTGGGAATTTGGGGAAGAATTTGTAACAAATACCTTCAGAACACTACATTTTATTTAATCAGAATTTGTCAAAAATAGACACTAAAAAAATAATACCTTTGTTTCAATTTCTGAAGATGCATACACAGAAAGACAAAAAATGAAGGAAAGACATCAACATAAAAATATATTTTAGGTTCCCTTTGTCATAAATCAAAGTAGAAAATAATAATAAGATTTTTCTAACAAAAAGATAGCATACTCTGTGTCAGCATCTACCTTGGGGTTACTCTATGTTAGGCAAGATATAAAGGGAGGAGTTATGAGAAAATCAAGTGAACACTTGTATGTGGAAGGCATGTCTGAAAAGATGAAGTCTATGACTGATTCTTAAAGAGATCTGATACAGTACCACCAGAGAGGACGATGAATGAGACGAGTCTCGGGACAAGCAGGATTTCAGACTTGGGAATTAACCAAGCTGGGGACAGTAAGAGAAAGTAGATTTAAAAATTAAGTTTTGAAAATAAATAGCTTTTCTCAAGATATACCTATCTTGGCAACCAATGGATATCTTAAATTTATTTGACTGGTTATTTTTCTTCAGTCTTCAGTAACAGCTAGGATGGTAGGTTGGGTGTTTTGTGACGTTTTTTGGCTTCACCTCCAGGACAAGTTTCTGAGGCCAAGCACAGTGTTTCCATAACCCAAAGTTGGATATACACATACATCCACACAGTGCACAGCATATTTTGTTAAAAGCACCTAAAGAGAAAGAGCAGTATTTTCCTCAGAATTGTGACACCAAAAAGGAACATCCCATTATGCAAGACACAGGCGTACAGTTCCTTACTGCTAAATTCTCCTGCCAGTCATTTCAAATGTACCTCAAAAAAAGAATAGGTATAATACTGCATGGCAGCTTGTCAGCATTCCAAAGCTGAGTCTCAGTAATACCTGTGCAAATTGCACTTATACGAGTTTTGTAGCCTTCAGAGATTGGAAACACAATATGCAGGAATGGAATTTTTCCTCCTTTCAGTTTTAAGTATCATCTAATTTTAATACAAAGTAAAAATATATTAAAATACTTTGCTGCAACAGCGAAATATACACATTGAACAAAATAGACCTTACAGGAAAAGCATACACAAAATAAAGAACATGAAATGAAAAGAACAGTTCATTAATTAAGTTGTCCATAAATAACAGTTCATGAAAGTTGCCTAGAAAGCCAACTGTATCCTGTGCTGCATCAAAAGAAGCATGACCAGCAGGTCCCGGGAGGCGATTCTACCCATCTACTCTGCGCTCGTGAGACCCCACCTGGAGTACTGTGTCCAGCTCTGGAGTCCTCAGCATAGAAAAGACATGGACCTGTTGGAACAGGTCCAGCGGAGGGCCACAAAGATGATCAGAGGGATGGAGCACCTCTCCTATGAAGATAGGCCAAGAGACTTGGGGTTGTTCAGCCTGGAGAAGGGAAGGCTCTGGGGAGACCTTATAGCAGCCTTCCAATATCTTAAGGGAGCCTACAGGAGAGCAGGAGAGGGACTCTTTGTCAGGAAGTGTAGTGATAGGACAAGAGGTAACATTTTTAAATTGGAAGAGGGGAGATTTAGATTAAATATTAGGAAGAAATTCTTTACTGTGAGGGTGGTAAGATACTGGAATGAGCTGCCCAGAGAAGTCGTGGATGCTCCATCCCTGGAAGTGTTCAAGGCCAGGCTGGATGGGGCTTTGAGCAACCTGGTCTAGTGGGAGATGTCCCTGCCGATGTCAAGGGGATTGGAACTTGATGATCTTTAAGGTCCCTTCCAACTCTAACCATTCTATGATTCTATGATTCTAATTAAAGGAGAATTAGGAGGAAAGTAATTACCTTACATATAATCCTGCTTTTACTTGTCTTCTGCACACAATGGCTTACTTGCTTGCTTTTTTTTTAATAGTCTCTTTAGCTTTCTACCTGGGCACTTTTTTTTCTTGGACAGAACATAGCAACATCCTCCACCTCCCCTTTTCCCCTCCCCTCCTGCCCCTCCACTCCACCCCAAAAAAAAACAAAACCAAAAAAACCCAAAAAAAAACCCAATCCACACAAAACTCCAGAGCTGAATGACAGAGGAAAAAGAATGTAATTCAAATTGAAACAGACTGAGTGTACAGCATATTGTATGCATATGCAAAAATTCCTCCAATTAAGACTATCCTAGCATAAGTGACTCATAATTTTAGCACTCAACTGTTCGGCAGTGATGTTGAACCTGTGTACAGTGGTCATAATCACTGTGCATATGTTAAATATCATCTGCTGCAGAGACTGTTTTCCACCACAGATTAACTGCTTTTAAATGAGCATCCAGGAAAAACTAGGCACCTGATATGATATGATATGATGCAATATGACACATGATTTTTTTCTGTAAATAAGAATGAATAAAAGTCTCTGAGGCCACTTTTTATCATTTAAATTAGCTGTTAGAAATGAGCAGGTTTTATTTATATGCATCTCTTGCCATTCTCTTTTCTGCTCTCCGGCCTCTGTTTCTGCCTACATAGCCAATTTCTCATTTTTAAAGTGAACTCTGTAGTTCTCTTTCACTATGTATATGTTAGCTTACCCAGCAGCTCTCCAAAAGTGCAATACTATCCAACTGATCGAACGTTGTCTTTGCTGACTTTGACACAAAGTTTCTAAAACACTTCACTTCTCCAATAGATTTTTGGGCCAGATTCACAAAGATGTAAAGGGAGGGTAAACAGTCATACCACCATGACCACATCATTCAACCTGGGAGTAAGACCTAAACCAATCACTGTTCATGGTAATGCTTAAGTGTAAAGTTACTTTAGAATTTTGATTTCTCTACACTTATATTCAGTAAAGCTATGTTATGCTACATGGAGCTTTATTAGCTTGGCCATGGTTAGAAACTCAAATTTCCAAACAGTTCGTGTTCCATAAAGAAATGTCCATTCCAAAAGGAATCCTGAAATTTCTCGTATCCCAAGTGAAGATATTTTTCTCTAATGAACAATAAAGCTCAAATTCTCAAAACATTAACTTCAAAACACTAAAACAATTGATTTCAACAATATTAAAATGCTTGTTTTGAATAAGAAAAAAATTAAAATGCAAATATGGATAAACAAAAAAAAATGAGTGCTAAAATCAAACAAGAATGTAAGAGATTTACTTAAGCATTTCAATTTAAAAGCCTATAAGAAGCGTTTCATGAAAAGGTAAATTTCAACACCGTATTTTTTCCCAATAAAAAGATATTATTTTGCAAAACATTTCAACTAGTTTTACCAGGAATGTTCTACATTTCAGATCTCAATATGATTTTTTTAAGTGGTATCTTACTTTTATGAGAATTGAAAGCACCTAAAAACATCAGTGACATAATGAAAACAGAATAATGTTGTATAATGGAATGTAAGATGTTCAACGTTCTTACCTAGAATAGAGCAACAAAAAGATACTTATTTCAGCTCTCTGATTTTTTTTACCAGAGATCAGATTTTCACAAATAAAACCTGTAGACCATCTCTAAGAAAGAGGGAATACAAAAATATCATTACAATTCAGCAAGGGTATGGGTTATACAGGTGTTTGATTAAAAAGAAAGGTAATGAGTTCTTAGCCCCTTCTTCCTAGAGGCTCTTCCCATTTCAGAATTCTTGTGGGCTATTGTGATACTTCAAGTTGCTTCTATTTTATGCACATTATCTCTGGCTTTCCTACAGTTATTTGCATTTACCAACACATTGAGTAAACGTCAGCTAGCATTTATGTTAAGGATAGGGAAATAGGACAATTAAAATCACGATACCCATGTCCCTAGCAGAAACAACAAGCTTTACTTTTTGCTTAGATGTCTACAAACTTTTCAAGGTACTATACGGAACCTGAGCAGTAATTGCTGGTTCTTCTTAATTCAAGAACTCTCATTCTCTCTGTATGATATCCACAAGAAGGGTCAGAAGGATGATCCGGGGAACTACAGGCCTGTCAGTCTGATCTCAGTGCCTGGGAAGGTCATGGAACAGATCATACTGAGTGCCATTATGCAGCGCATGAAGGACGCTCAGGTGATCAGGCCCAGCCAGCATGAGTTCATGAGAGGTAGGTCCTGCTTGACAAACCTGATTTCCTTCTATGAGAAAGTGACCCGCTTGGTGGATGAAGGAAAAGCTGTGGATGTTGTTTACCTGGACTTTAGTAAGGCCTTTGACACAATCTCCCACAGTATCCTCCTGGAGAAACTGGCTGCCCATGGTTTGGATGGGAGTACTCTCCACTGGGTTAAAAACTGGCTGGAGGGCCAGGCCCAGAGAGTGGTGGAGAATGGAGTTAATTCCGGTTGGTGGCCAGTCACGAGTGGTATCCCCCAGGGGTAGTGGGGCTGGTTCTCTTTAACATCTTTATCAATGATCTGGACAAGGGGATTAAGTGCACCCTCAGTAAGTTTGCAGACGACACCAAGTTAAGTGGGACTGTCAACCAGCTGGATTGATGGGCTGAGGCCAACGGGATGAGGTTCAATAAGGCCAAGTGCCAGATTCTGCACTTGGGTCACAACAACCCCATGCATGTGACTGCAAGCAATACAACCTTGGGGAAGAGTGGCTGGTGAGCTGCCTGGCAGAAAAGGACCTGGGTGTGTTGGTCAACAGCAGGCTGAACATGAGCTAGTAGTATGCCCAGGTGGCCAAGGCCAACAGCATCCTGACCTGTATCAGGAACAGCGTGGCAAGTAGGACTCGGGAGGTGATCATGCCCCTGTACTTGGCACTGATGAGGCCCCGCCTTGAGTACTGTGTCCAGTTTTGGGCCCCTTACCACAAAAAAGACATTGAGGTGCTAGAGCAGGTCCAGAGAAGAGCAACAAAGATGGTGAGGGGTCTGGAGCACAAGTCTTATGAGGAGAGACTGAGGGAGCTGGGGTTATTCAGCCTAGAGAAAAGGAGGCTGAGGGGAGACCCTATTGCTCTCTATAACTACCTGAAAAGAGGTTGTAGAGAGGCAGGGGTTGGTCTCTTCTCCCAAGCCACAGGAAATAAGACAAGAAGAAATGGCCTCAAGTTGCACCTGGGGAGGTTCAGATTGGATATAAGGAAAAATTTTTACACCCAAAAGGTTATCAGACATTGGCTGCCCAGGGAAGTGGTTGAGGCACCATCCCTGGAGGTATTTAAAAGACAGGTTGACATAGTGCTTTAGTGACATGGTGTAGTGATGGTTTGTTGTTTTTTTTTTTTTTATCAGAGTTATGTTGATGGTTGTACTAGATGATCTTAAAGGTCCCTTCCAAACTAGACAATTCTAAGATTCTATGATTCTGTTATACCTTACCTCTGTCAAATTACAGCATTTGTGAGCTGCCAAAAAACTATAGCATAGAAATAGTGATACAGGCATAATTTACTTTTTTCTGATGTAGGTAATATTTTTTTTGAGGAACTGATGGATAATAATGCAATAGACCCACTTTCTATCTAAATTATAACCATAGAATCTTAGAATATTTTGAGTAGGAAGGGATCTTGAAGATCATCCAGTTCCAACCCACCTGCCAGGGGCAGGCAGACCTTCCATGAGACTACATTGCTCAAAGCCCCATCCAGCCTGGCTTTGAACATAACCAGGGATGGGCCATCCACAACTTCTCTGGACAGCCTGTTCCAGTGTCTCACCACCCTAAGAGTAAAGAATTTCTCCCTAATACCCAGTCTAAATCTACTCTTTTTCAGTTTCAAGCCATTACTCCTTGTCCTATCACTACACACCTTTGTCAAAAGTTTCTCTCCAGCTTTCTTGTAGGCTCCCTTTAGCTACCAGAAGGCTGGAGCCTTCTTTTCTCCAGGCTGAACAACTCCAACTCTCTCGGCCTGTCTTCATAGGAGAGGTGCTCCAGCCCTCTGATCATCTTTGTGGCCCTCCTCTGGAATCGCTACAAGAAGTCCATGTCTGTCCTGTGCTGGAGACCCCAGAGCTGGACACAGTACTCCAGTTGGGGTCTCACAAGAGCAGAGTAGAGGGGCAGAATCACCTTCCTCAACCTGCTGGCTATGCTCCTTTTTGTACAGCCCAGGATGTAGGTGGCATTCTTGGCTGCCAGCGCACATTGCTGGCTCATGTTGACCTTCTTATCCACCAATGCCCCCAGGTCCTTCCTGGCAGGGCTGCTTTCAATCCATTCTTTGCCCAGCCTGCATTTGTGCTTGGGATTGCACAGTATAATAAAAAATTAATAATATAATAAAAACAGTATTTTTATTTTGTTTTTCTTATAACTTCATCAATAATAAGCAGTTCAGAGAACTAAATGGGCATTATTTTTTCATCCTGGTCTTCTTAATATTTTTAGGAAATAAATATTCACAGGAGACTCATAACAGGGACAGGTTCATGTTACCATGTGTATACTTAATATATCTCTAGAGAAAATGTGTAAATATGAACTCTGTAACCCTAAATTGTGTTGCACACACTCTTACAACTTTGATTTGTTCTTCAGAACTTGAAAAATATAATGATTTTGAAAAAAATTTAAGGAGCTATTAAAAATATATTTTCATATCCCTAGTCAAAATTGCTTGATGTACGTTACATTCCTTACAAATTTGACTCTCTGGTCTTTGATCAGTTAACTACTTTCAAACTGATTTTGCTCAGATGTGTGCAGCTGTCCTGATTTAGGGTGGAGCAGAGCCAACTTTCTGTTCAGTAAGAAAGGCTCTTGCTCTTACTCGTTGCTACAGCAATCAGGGTCAGCTGACTTGATTGTTTACCCCTTGGAGGGGTTGCACCTGTGGGGAGGAGTGGACAAACCAGGTGACCCAAACTGACCAATAGGGTGTTCTATCCTATCTGCCATGCTCAGTCAAAAAACTGAGGGATCAAAGGACTTGGGTGGGTTCTTTTTGAATGGTTGCTTCTTCAGTAGTTTTCTTTCTTTGATACATGAGGAAGACTCTGTCAGTTTGTACTCACAGAATCACAGAATCTTGGTGGTTGGAAGGGACCTCTGAGATCATCGAGTCCAATCACACAGCAAAAAACAAACAAACAAAAAAAAACCACCACACCCACAACAAACACCACACCACACAACACCCACCAACCAAGCCCCATACCAACAGCACCACATACAACACCCCACCACACCCCAATAATCTCAGGCACTAGAGCATGCCCTGAAGAGCCACGCCTACACGTTTCTTAAATACCTCCAGGGATGGTGACTCCACCACCTCCTTTGGGCAGGCTGTTCCAGTGCCTGGCCACTCTTTCAGTAAAGTAATTCTTCCTAATATCTCATCTAAACCTCCCCTGCCGCAACTTCAGACCATTTCCTCTGGTCCGGTCATTATTCCCTTGGGAGAAGAGGCCGACACCCACCTCTCTACAACCTCCTTTCAGGTAGTTGTAAAGGGCAATGAGGTCTCCCCTCAGCCTCCTCTTCTCCAAACTAAACAGGCCCAGTTCCCTCAGCATCTCCTCATAGGACTTGTTCTCTAGACCCCTCACTAGCTTGGTGGCTTTTCTCTGGACACGCTCCAGCAGCTCAATATCCTTCCTGTAGTGAGGGGCCCAAAACTGAACACAGTACTCAAGGGGAGGCCTCACCAGTGCCGAGTACGGAGGCACGATGACTTCCCTAGTCCTGCTGGCCACATTATTCCTGATACAGGCCAGGATGCTGTTGGCCTTCTTGGCCACCTGGGCACACTGCTGGCTCATGTTAAGCCATCTGTCCACTAACACTCCCAGGTCCTTTTCTGCTGGGCAGCTTTCCACCCACTCTTCCGCAAACCTGTAGCGCTGCCTGGGGTTGTTGTGACTGAAATGCAGGACCCGGCACTTGGCCTTATTAAACCTCATCCTGTTGGCCTTGCCCATTGATCCAACCAGCCTTCCGACCCTCAAGCAGATCAACACTCCCACCTAGTTTGGTGTCATCTGCAAATTTACTGAGGGTGCACTCGATCCACTCATCCAGATCATCAATAAAGATATTGAACAAGACAGGCCCCATAACTGAGCCCTGAGGGACACCACTGGTCACCGGCCGCCAACCAGATTTTGCTCCATTAATCACAACTCGCTGAGCACGGCCATCCTGCCAGATTTTTATCCATTGGAGGGTACACTTGTCTATACCATGATGCTTCAGTTTCTCCAGGAGAATGCCGTGGGGGACGGTGTCAAAGGCCTTACCAAAGTCCAGGTAGACAACGTCCACAGCCTTCCCCTCATCGAGAAAGCGGGTCACATGGTCATAGAAAGCGATCAAGTTGCTCAGGCAGGACCTCCCTTTCATGAATCCATGCTGGGTGGCTCTGATCCCCTGCCTGCCCTGCACTTGCCATGAGAGCTCTCTCAGGATGATCCTCTCCATGATCTTTCCCGGTACCGAGGTCAGGCTGACTGGCCTGTAGTTTTCAGGATCCTCCTTCCGTCCCTTCTTGTAGATTGGCATCACATTGGCCACCTCCCAGTCATCTGGTACCTCTCCTGTTGACCAGGATTGTTGATAGATAATGGAGAGAGGCTCGGTGAGCTCCCCTGCCAGCTCCCTGAGTACCCTTGGGTGAATTCCATCTGGCCCCATAGACTTCTGTGTGTCCAGGTGCATAAGCAAATCATTAACTACTTCCTCCTGGATTACAGGGGAGTTGTTCTGCTCTCCATCCTTATCTTCCAGCCCAAGAGGCTGAATACCCTGGGGGTAGCTGGTCTGACTATTGAAGACAGAGGCAAAGAACGTGTTAAGTATCTCAGCCTTCTCCTCGTCCTTGGTTGCAATGTTTCCCTCCGCATCCAGTAAGGCATGGACAGTCTCTCTGGTTCTCTTTTTGTTGATGTATCTATAGAAGCTTTTTTTGTTGTCCCTTATATTAGTGGCCAGGTTAAGTTCCAGCTGGGCTTTTGCCTTCCTGATTTTTTCTCTGTATGACCTAACAAGATCTCTGTACTCCTCCTGAGTTGCCTGTCCCCTCTTCCAAAGGTGGTAAACCTTCCTTTTTTCCTTGAGTCCCATCAAGGGCTCTTTGTTCATCCAGGCTGGCCATTTTCTGCGCCCTTTAATTTTGTGCCTCATGGGGACAGCCTGCTCCTGGGCCTTTAGGATTTCCCTCTTGAAGAGAGTCCAGCCTTCCTGGACTCCTTTGCCTCGCAGGACTGTCTCCCAAGGGACTCTCCCAACCAGGGTTCTGAACATGCTAAAGTCTGCCCTCCGGAAGTCCAAGGTGCAGGTTTTGCTAACCCCCTTCCTTACCTCACTAAGAATTGAAAACTTAACCATTTCATGATCACTAAGCCCAAGACGGCCTCCAACCTCCACATCTCCCACTAGTCCCTATTTGTTTGTGAACAGTAGGTCTAGCGAGGCACCTCCCCTGGTAGGCTCACCTACCAGTTGTGTCAGGAAGTTATCTTCCATACACTCAAGGAACCTCCTAGCCTGCCTGCTCTCTGCTGTGTTATATTTCCAGCAGATGTCCAGTAGGTTGAAGTCCCCAACCAGAACAAGGGCTGGCGTTTTTGAGACTGCAGCCAGCCGCTTATAGAATACTTCATCGACCTGCTGATCCTGGTTGGGTGGTCTATAGCAGACTCCCAGCACAAAATCACCCTTGTTAGCCTTCCCTTTCACCCTTACCCATACACACTCAAATTCATCAATGCTGGAGTCAAATGCTGTGCAGTCAAAACACTCCCTAATGTACAAAGCCACACCCCCTCCTCTCCTGCCTCGCCTATTTCTTCTGAAGAGCTTGTAGCCACTCATTGCAACATTCCAGTCATGACCATCATCCCACTCATCAGTGTGTGTTCCAGCGTCCAGTTCCTATTCCTCACTGAGACCAGTCTGGAACTTTACCAGTGCCTGCCAGTGGCGTCTTCCTGGGAGCTTGATGTGGTTTTATAGATATATTTATATATAGTGTATTTATTTCGTTATTTCATTTTTATTTTATTATTTATATTTCATTAAAATAGTATAGTCTTTCCTAAACTGATAGATCTCTCTATCTCTCTCCTTCCTCTCCTTGGAGTGAGAGATGGGGGAGAGCATCTGTCGTCTTGTCACTGGCCAACCCAGCCCAAATTGTGACAGCAGTACAATGTGACAAATATTTTTTACAGTTCACTATTATCCAACCAGAAACCTGGGGTTAGTTTACTTTGTCCACTTGATTATCTTTATCTTTGTCTGGCTTCATTTTGACTGAAAATGCAGGATGAGATTCAGCTGTCCAAATCTTATTTATTTCTTCTATGCTTTCTGCTAGTTTTCTGAGGAGGAAAATAAAAAGCAAGAAAAAAAGCAAAACCAGGTTTGAGGAATGGCAGCATGGTTGGCTTCAGTAGGTCCTGTAATACAGCTGGTTATGGAACAGGACTGAGAGGCTCAACACAAGTGCACTTGTCTTGCAAGTTGGTAACATCCAGTGTCACTACAGAAATGTAAAAAAGGGATATTTATCTCTCCAATTATGAAGCTCTACAGCTGAAGTAGTCACGCTAGGCTCCCTATGTAGCTACTACATCCATGAAAAGCAGAATTTTAAAGGCACTTAAACACTACATTTTAAAGACAGGTACATCAGTAACTCACTCCCTTCGTTACTGTTCATCTTTCTGATCACCTTGGCCTACAGTCCGAGACTTTCAGAACACTGTCTCATACAGAAGATTTCATCCAAGAAAAACACATGGGCATAACTTGTTCCCTCCCTTATTCTTTATATTTGTTCACCTTTCCACAGCAATGGCATTTTTGTGTTGATGTGGTGGTGGGGTTTTTTTTTAGTTTGGCCAGGTTATTTTTTTTAAGATCTAATTTTTCTCCCACATGTTTGTTGGCTAGAAGAATTGTGACTTTACATTTTTAAGGGCAATTTTTTTCTTTGATTCCAGAACACATTGGCATTGCTGCAGCTTATAATGTAAATTTAGCAAGCATGCTGAGAGAATTGAGTTGAAATTTCTTGGAAAGATTCTGAAAGGCACACTATGCGCAAAATTTCAGTCATACAGTGAAACCTTCATCAATGCATGAATACACACTCAATTTTAATTACTTTGTGATAACAACATAGCAAGTACAAAAAAATTCTTTGATTTGCTGGGTAATTACTTTATGGCATCAGTCCTGTTGTGATTGACTAAGTCAGTATAGCACTTCACATTCATTTTTTCACAGTGACATTTTATTCAGAGAGTATAGCGTACTTTAAAAAAATTCCACGTATTCTCTCATGAGGTTGCTTTTTGGGCAAGTTTTTTCTATGCAGATTGCCTTAAAATACACTACTCAGAAGATGTCTCAGTAACATTATTCAAAATGTATTTGAGGGTATCTAACAGTCTGTCTAGCCACTAGCAATCTTTCTGGCTCTGTCATTCATAAGTGTCTCTACTACCTGTAATGCAGATGAATGAATTAAGGAAAAAACTTGAATAGGAACCAGAGACTCAGCAACTGAGGGCCACATCCAGGTAACATTTACAGCAAACTATTCTGTGCAAACACAGCACAAACAAAATCTGTGATTTTGTTGCTTGTTTCCTCTTAAATCTAGAGGCACATCAGTAGCAATGACTGAGGAGTTTGTTGTCTGTGTGCACTTTAATGTTTCACAGGTGGCCTGGAAAAGGATCTCCCCATAGCCTCAGAGCCATCACCACCTTGCAATGATTGAAGAGTCTTCAACTAGAATTCCAGCAAGGACCTGGGCAGATACTTAACACTTCTCTCATTAAGCTCCTCAGGTCTAGATCCTAAAGATATTCAGAGATTATACTTAAAGTTTATCTCACAAAGGAGGGAACATAAGATTTCCTGAAAAAACTGGCTTCTACTGGCTTGGACAGGTGTATGCTTTCCTGGGTGCAAAGCTGGCTGGATGGCTGGTCCCAAAGAGTTGTAATGAATGGAGTTAAATCCAGTTGGCAGCTGGTCACAAGGGACATTCCCCAGTGCACTGTATTTGGGTCAATTCTCTTTAATATCTTAGTAAATGATATGGACAAAGGGATTGACTGCACCTTCAGAAAGTTTGAAGATGATACCAAATTGGGTGAGAGTGTTGATTTATTTGAGGGTAGGAAGACTCTGCAGGAGGACCTGGCCAGCCTGGATTTATGGGCCAAGTGCCAAGTCCTGTACTTGGGTCACAACAACCCCATGCAGTGTTACAAACTTGGGGAAGAGTAGCTAGAGAGCTGCCTGGCAGAAAAGGACCTGGAGGTGTTGTTGACAGACAGCTGAATATGAGCTGGTAGTATGTCCAGGTGGCCACAAAGGCCAACAGTTTCCTGGTTTGTGGCCAGCAGGACTAGGGAAGTGATTATCCCCCAGTACTCAGCATTGCTGATGCTGCATCTAAAATATCATGTTCCAGTTTGGGCCCCTTGCTACAAGAAAGACATTGAGGTGCTGGGGCATTTCCCAGGATGTATATGTATTCCCACTTTAAGACAAGCCTAAATTCTGTTCTCTGCAAATCTCAGCAAAACTGTGAAAGGTGTTCCCATAAACCTTCAAGACATTTCTTCTTCTTGTATGTATGCTCGTATGTATATTTGTATCTCCCTTTGTAAAAAGGGAGAAATATCTTCCTCTTCTGAAATGTTAAACTTAATACTTATCTCAGTCATTTCCTTGATTTAATTCTAAGCCCTGATCTGACCCTGTTCTCTTACATCAAGGAAGATCAATTAAATCTTCTTCTGGAAAAAGTGATACTAAAATTGCAAGAAAGAAAAACAAGTTTCCTAATCTGAATTACTCTATGTCTTTCAGAATTCCATTTTCCTCCTCATTTTGTAGATCTGTCTTCTGGATGACAATTTTTTCAGGAATAAAAGGGTATCATCTAAAGCAAGAATATCTCATTGCTAAACCCAACTAGAAGGAGTAGGTAATATATTCAAATTAAACATTTCTGTTCCTTATAAATATTTCCTTCTATGAAAACATCCTGTGGTTTTCATTGGCACACAACCATGTGAGGGTTTAGTACAGCTTCTGGTAGTGTACAAAATAAATTAAATATTAGATTTCCCTTGTTTATTTTTATACTGAATCTTCCTAACTTATGTTGTCTTATATTTTTAATTTCGTTATCATGGATAAAAGAAAGATTGCTAAAAGGTGAAACAGTATGGAAGATTTTTTTAAAAGGTGTATTTATTTATAAATACTTGATTATACATTTCAAAGCCAAATCTTTGTACACAGTCCATTATGAATTTGGAATTAAGAAAGACATCCAATGCAATAAGAGAAATAAGAATGCTAATGAAGAGCAATGGTTGACTCTGCTCACTACAGTTTGGTGCTAGTTTTATGCTAATTGCTTTTTCGAGGAGGAAGCTGAACTCAAAGTTCTAATGCTCAAGGCGGTTGAGATCAGGTTTATGGTCTTAAGAGAGGCTGGTGTAGAACAGAGAGTCATAATGCATAATTGTGTTAATTGTTCATGGAACTGCACTTCAGCTTTCCAGTGGCGTGAGACTGTACTTCTCCGCTGATACTTATTCCAGACTGTGTCCCTCTAGAGCAAAGCCTGCCAACTCACAAACCTTGCCAAACCTCAGTGTAGTTCTGTGAAGACTTTAGCCCTCTAAGAAATAAAACCAACTAACTTTCCATGTATTACATCCCTTTGATTAGAATAATTGTTGTCCTCTTCACCAAGCACTGATTTGTGGCCCCAGAGGTGCAAAATCAGGGACTAAAAGATAATTATACTCAAATCCCATTTGAATAGTTATATTAAATGAATGTAATGAATTAAATTACTGATCTGTTGAAAGAACATTAATATTATTTAGTGATTCTGAGCCAGCTTCAACTTCTGATCATATAAAATATCCTCTTAACTATGTCTTCTATGGAATAACACATCTGTAAAAGAAGGTGCTCTTGCTAACACAGAAATCTAAAAGGTCAATAGGAAAAGTATTCATACTCATTTTTAAACTCATTGTGAAAATGTTAAGTTTTCCAGAGAAAAAACACTGTAATTTCCTGATGATATACCTTTTTAAGAGTGAAAATTCCTTAGCTATCACTCCATCTCTTTTCATCCTCTAGGTGGTCTTTAGGGCAAATTCTATCCTTTTTGAGATTTACTATTTTCTGTGGGTTTTTAAATTTGAACTGCTAGACTTCACAGCTCAAAGCTTAGATTGTGTATTTTGATAGATTCCTTAATCAATCTGTGATTCATAAATATACACTAGAATGTGACTACAAGCTTTTTCTTTTTGTTTTGTTTTGGTTTTTTTTACTTTTTTTTGCTCTCACCTTAAAGGTAATTTTTTTAAGTGACAGCAAAATTTTGGCCTGTCTTGCACATAGAAGTAATACCTTCCATAGGGTCACTAAGATCATAATCCCTAGAGATACTGAAACAGTGCAACACTTTCTAGGCAGCACTTAACTTTTAGATGCCCTGTAGCCTAATAAAATACTTTCTCATGAATTAAGTTTTTTATACAATGCAAAGTAAGGTGAGAAGTATAGGCTATACAGGATAATTTCACAGTGAACCACTTCATTTCCTGGTTGCAAGCTCTGAGAAGAAGGTGAGGCCTGTGCCTCATGACTAGATCAAGAAACCTTTGTTGGTATCTTCATTCAATATGACATGGAAAAAGGATTTGAAACCAAGTTCTCTAGGGAAAAGGAGTGAGGAGTGGAGGGTTTCCAGCTGCTCCGAACACCCAAGTGCATAGATTTCCTGTGGTGGATCTATCTTTCTTTCTTCTCTTACTGTTCCTTCATTTAAATATATGGACCTCATATCAGAAGGGAAGGGAAAGGAAGGGAAGGCAAGGCAAGGCAAGGCAAGGCAAAAGGCAAAGGCAAGGCAAGGGTGTGCTGTAGTGACATACATTTATTATAAAATTCTTGTTTTAAATGTCATTTAAATGTCATTTTAAATCTCAGCTGTTTACTTATACTGGCCATCTGCTGTTATAAAAATTTGTTGGTTGTTTTGATTTTTTCCGTCTATCTTTGAAAGAGAAGCTATATTGAAAAAAGGGAATTTTGTTGTTGACTTTCTCAAAAATATTCAAAATTGTTTATATTTTGCTTGAAAAGGCTCAGAAAGTAAAATGTCTGCAACTTGGCCAGTTAACATCAAGCACCAGTCCTATTTTTAGAATTATTTTACCTTAGTATGGAAAACAGCTCCGTGCATTTTCATAAAGTCCTTTAGTTTCCATGGCAAATGGGGTCATTATTTCTGTTGAAACTGATTGGTTTTACTTATACCTTCAAAATGCTTTTCATATGATGCCAACAAGACATGCAGAAACAAATGCACCAGAATTCTATTGTTGATAGCTGTAAGTTCTTAAAGCGAAATTTACACAGGTCAATATGACCTTGCATTAAGGTCCACTGAAAACAATGAATGATATATTGTAGTCAAATGGCCGGCATTCCTCGCTGAAAACAATAGAAAGGCTTTGATCATTAATCAATTTAAAAAATAAAAAAATAAAACAGGGAGGAAAAATTGGGATTTAACCCTGAGAATTTATTCAATGCCTCAAAAATTCTCATGAGTAAAAAAATAAAGCAAACTATGATAAATTTTTATCAACTGGCTTGCTCGATTTTTAGAGAAAGCTAAAATTTCAATGTTCTTAACATACTTTTGTTGTTGTTGTTCCTTCATGATCTTTCCCTATTCTAGATTGTTCAGTGAGGCATAGTCCCATCCATCTAGCTATATTCATAGCTAGAATATGGCTAGAATGAAGTAATAATTATTATAGAAATCCCTGGAACATCTGGAGGGCCAAAAATTTGGGCATTTTATGCATGTTTAACTGAAATAAGTAAATAAGCATGATCCCGCAAGATGATCCTCCACCCTTTTTCTATGACACTTACCATGTCTCTTTTTATGGGACTGTCATAAGGAAATTAAGTACAACAAGTAAATGGTTTTGCACAGTCTGATCCAAAACATGCAAAACTGAGCAGTGTTATTCCTTCTGTAATACCTGAAATGGTTGCTTAAAAATACTATAAAAAGAGAGCTGTTCTTTTCTAAATTAAACACAACGTTCCTGTGGGTGACTTGTTAGCATGCCTTCAGCTGGTATAAATCAGTATGGTGGTTCCACTAATGGAAATGGAACTGTGATATCTTTTATAGCTTGTTTGTGTGCCCCTCCTTATGTGCCCTGTCTTAAAAACTGCACAGATTGAAGTGTCTGATAATACTTTGCACTGAGAGAATCTATGTCGATTGGCATTAACTGAGCCATGTATTTCTGCTGAAGCAAATATAAAAGCTATCTTCTGCACTCCTTCCACTGCACTCCCTGAGCGCAACAGAGAGAGCTTTTCAGTAGCAAGTGGGAGGCTTGCTGAATGGAAATGACTCCTTTCTCCACACATCCCACATCTCTATCCTTTCTGTTACTGTTTAATCCGTACAAAAATTCTTCATCTGGCTCTAGAGAATGCCAGCACTTAAAATGAGCAGTGTTTGATATCACAAGAGTAAATGGGACTGGAATCAGGCCTATATATATATTTGTGTAGAAACTGACTTGTACACTAATTCCTATTTGGGTTTCTACAGGGAAACCAGAGAATGTAATAGTACCGCAAATATATCTGCTTAGCATACAGAGCTATATACGAGTGGTGATGGTGTTTAATAAGCCTATAATGAACAATGTAAGCTCTTTGGAGAACCATGTCTGGTCGTTTTTCATAGTCATATTTAAATGCTCAAAACTGCAGCTGGATGTTGAGCCAAGGAGATCAAGAGGGGCAGTGCCTACTACCAGTGATACAGATATCGGGGGCAAAGGCTTATTTCTCCTCTTTGTCCAGTTTTGAGTATGCCATTTATTACACAGTTTCGACAAGTTGATACTATGAAATCTATCTCACCAACCTCAGTATACATTGCCTTTCCTGTTAAACAATCTAGACTTGCTCTGAATAAAATGGATTCCTTTGCATACCATTGCAGTGCTTGCACAGTGTGTTTACCATACCAAACCACCCTTGTCCAGCTGACCTGAATGTAAGAGACTGCAACACATGTAAGAAGAGAGTTAAATAAGCACACAATTCAAAATGGAAACAAATATTATGCATTTGAGTATTTCCCCCAAATTAGAGGATAATGTTTCTACAGGTTCACTTTTTGTTTAACAGACTTATTCTCATTCTGGTTCCCTAAATTGCCCTGACATAGTCTGAAGTGTTGCAATGCTACCTTTTAATCCCAAAGCCTAAAAAAACCCCAAATAAACAAACAAAACCCCAAAACTCTGCAAAACTTGTTTATTACTTGAGTTTTAGCCTTTCCAAAGACAAATATGAGTGAGATTCTGACTAAAAAAAGCCAGTATACTAGCATAAAGTACACTTTTTATGAATAGTAGCAAAAAATTTTGTGTTTACAAACTGCTACGGTAACACAAATATTGTTCAAAACCTCAATTTGAGTTAAGGGGTTTTGAGTCATTTCTAAGTGGTGGCAGGGGATTCTTCTCCAGTTTATACAAGTCAATCCAGTGGAAACTTCCCTAATTATTTTTTTTTTGAAGGCTGGCTTTGTGTATGCTCAGCATATTGAAGTGACTCACACAGCAGCCACAGTTCCCATATCTAGAGTAAAGAAAAGATATGGAAAGAGAGAGTGGGACTCCTCTTGTGGCAACAACCTGCACATACACCAGACCACCCTAAATCAAAAGCCAATGGTATGTTGTCTTTCAATCTCTACTTACTTACTTCATTGGTAAGAATTTTTGGAGGGAAAAATTTATTTTGAAGTTAAATTTCCCCCCCTAATACATGTATCTATATATTCAGTATTTTTATCTACCCCTTCCTTTTTTTATATGTTTAAAGTTTAAATACGTATAGAATAATGCCTCCTTCATAGTAGGAGAATGTCCTGCATTATAAGCACTTGAAAGTCCATGCAGATTTTGTGAATGGGGAGGAAAGTTTACATTCCAACCTGCATTACACTATAAGGGGCAGCACGTACCAAGGTAGAATATGACCTTACTAAACCACTATACTAAGTAAAAAATGTTCTTAAACCAAGGTGCTATAAAAGCTCACTCTTTTTTTTTTTTATATATTTTATTCTTTATTGGAATATTTAAGCATCATTTTCAACTTTGTTTTGTAGGATGGCCCTGAAAGGCTGGTATATATAAGCCAAAATGGCTTTAAGTTTGTAGATCAGAAAAATGGCTCTAAGTGAAACAATTGTAATAGGAAAATGTCATTCTGAAAACAGATTCCTAAGCCAAAGAAAAATCAGTCACTGTCCAAACAAAAAAGCCCTGTACAAGGCCTCTGGGACTCTCAGCAGAGAGACTTCACTAAGTATTTCTTCAGCATGCATGAGAGAGAGAGATTTGCAAAGACCACTCGCAGTTACAGAAAAGTCATGGAAGCTCCAAGCACTGAGTAAAAGAACCAGGAATGGCTCTGAGAAAAAAAATTGTACGTTGAGGGTTGTGTAGGAAGGCTGTGAGCAAACCATTCTTGTTGTTTAAGGCTTCCCGTGTGAATTCAATTAGTCCTCATGTACTTTATTACTAAATGAACAAGTTTAATCTAAACATCTATCCCCATTATCAACACTGCTTCCAAACGGCTAAGAGGTGCCATGAACACTAATTGCTTACAGGTACCAAAGTGCAGCAGTCCGTTGCAGAGTCTGATACAACCTTGGCTGACTAAGCCATACTGAATAAGCATTTGCTAGGGACTCAGGCTATGTGAATACCGCAGCTCTGAACAGAGGTCCAGCAACATTCTGTCCTCATACCTGAGACACACCCAGAGGCACATGCCTGAGATTAAAACTCTTTGCCTATGTTTCGACCTGAAAGCTCGTACCTGTGCTCCAGGCACTTCTTTCCATTCAGTACTGACTTTTCAGTCATATTCTCCACCTGTCTCCGCCCAAAGCTTAAATGTAGTCTTTCCAAAATACCACTGAAGCTGTGAGTCTTTTGGTTTACAATTAAATTCTTTTGAAGCTGCATGCCTGAGAAGCAGAACTGAACACATTACGGCTATTTGTATGAAATAAAAAGTAGATACATTAAATATGGAAATAAAATATATTTTAATCTGCTTTTTGTCACTGAAAGCTCACCAGATCTTCCTGTCTTCATGTAGGGAAGATGTGCATAGTTTGTCCCTTCTGCTTTTGATTAGGTCTGCTATTAAATCATATTGTCCTTCTTCTCAATGTCTTTGTCTCCTCCTTACCCTCCCTGCACATCCACCCTTATTACCAGTGATCTTTTGTCATCTATGCAAGATGTCTTACCCTGGGCACTTCACTCTTCATCTTCTCTCTCATTTCAGAGAAAAGGAAGAAATTTCATCTCTCAGGCTGAGCAAACCCATCGCCAAAGGCAATTCACTTAGATGAGTGAACAAGTACAAATGACTACGGTTGTCCCAGCCTCCCAACCTATGATGGATACCCAAATGAAAAAGTGTTTCATGATGCAGCAGTGTGCCAAGAGACAAATTTAAAGCATGAACCAGAATTTGTTAAGTTTTAAAAGCAAATGCTTATAAAACTATCACACAAGCAAATATGAAAGCAGTCAGTTTTCATAAAAGCAAGCTGGAACCTGAGCTTCTACTGTCCTTCACATAATTTATGTAAGCATATCCACACAGTAACATAAACTTTACAAAGACAACCTTTACCTCAGTCCTTTAGCAGGCATTGCACAGGTATGAAATAAGTGAAAATTGGATAATTAGACTACAGAAATTGAAGGGAATGTTATTACTCATTTTGATTAAAACTCTTTCACCACATCTTCTAAACACTGCAAAACTACAGCACAGCTGATAAAGCCAGAGTGTTTAATAATACTATTTATTTCACATGAAGGGTCATATTAACATCAGTTGAGCAATCTGCCATCATTTTAAGTAGAAGCCTAAAAGGAATGACAAACAAACTGAAAACTTACTCATGCTACCTCAGCTTATAACACTTACTAATTTAGTCACGTCATACTTTATAATCTAAGAAGTCAATTAATACAGCTGGTATGAAAAAAAAGAAATAAAGTTTTGTGTGCACTTAACTTTCAGCTTAATAATAAATTGTATCAATATTTTCCTCTTGATAAATCTAATAAAGTGAACAAAAAAACCCTCCTTAGTTTAAGATAATTTTATTTTTCTCTTATCGACTAAAGCAGTCATACTTCAGGTTTCCGCTTTCCAGTTTTCCTAACAGTAGGAGGGAATTTCCTCCAAGGCCTTATCAGCTTGAACCACAACCCCTGCACTGATTTCTGGATCACTGACAAATTACACTCCCTTAATCCCCATCTGGGAAAGTTTTAATGAAGGAACATTTAGAAATTAAACCATACATGATAATTTCTTCATGTACTCAGAGTGTAAACCCCCAATCTTATTAAATGGGAGACTAAACTTTCCACTGCAAGTGAGAACACAGCTCCCCTTCCAACAGCTGAACTACCTTTCCTTTCACTCAGGCTAATGTGGCTTGTTTCCTCTGCTTACCTTTTTATTTTTGTAGAGAAGAAAAATAAATACAACTGTTTTTAAAACTATTCATTATTCTCACAAAAAAAAAAAAAGGTAGAAGAATTATTCATGGTAAAGAGCAAAACAGAACAAGCTAAACATCACTCACTGAACACTGCAATTGTGTGAATGACAGTAGTTATTTTACTAGCAAATCCAAAATTCTTGGAAGGAAAGGTGTCGTGACTGCTCAGTAGGTGACTGTGACTACAGGTACTGGGGCAGTTAGCTGCACGCCTCCTCTGCCCATGTACTTGCCCAACCCCTGAGCAACAGAGATTCTGCACAGGGTCTGACTCATGGAGAGAGCAGATGCACTGGGGCCAGGTCGAACTTTCTCAGGGATGTGAAAACAGTGGCTCCCCGTGAAAGGTCGTTCCTGGTCAGGCCATTCAGTTTCTCATCTGTTTCTCATCACTAGTCACTTGTAGGTGCTTACTGTTGTTTTTCCTTTATATGATGTTTTGGCATGATAAGTGGGTACAGCATATAAGATTTAAATATCTGACAAGTCTATTTTAATTGACTATCACAATATAGCATCTGTTATTCATGTGTGAGTTTGAGTTTTTTAAAGGAAAAACTTAAGTAATGAATGAGGGTCATGGTGAAGCTAGTAGTGAGGACGAGGTGGAGGAGGAGTCGTCATATTACTGAGGCACAGCCCTGGAGACACAAGTTGACTCAGTCACACACAACTGATGCCTGGCTCAGTTGACTCAGTCACCCTCAGAAAGCTCAGTATGGTCAAGTAGGTTTGGTACAATAACTGCTGTA
Source organism: Calidris pygmaea (assembly GCA_003697955.1). Taxonomy (NCBI): domain Eukaryota; kingdom Metazoa; phylum Chordata; class Aves; order Charadriiformes; family Scolopacidae; genus Calidris; species Calidris pygmaea. Next base: position 126,338 of record QJSC01002917.1, on the reverse strand, counting down.
GGGAGACACTAGGTACTGTTATGCCCCTTGCCTATATAAGAGCAGCAACTTCTGCCATACTCACTCCATTTCTTCCTAACGAAGAAACACCAGAAGCTGCTTCCATAATGTTTTTTTTCCCAGGGCTCGAGAACAGGTAAAGTAGATAGGAGGTCTGTAGTCATTTTGTAAGTTCTTACCATTCCCGATCTTTTAGGACATCTGCCTTCTTTCCCTATGCCCAGACCCAAGCTTACGTGTGACTCTCTGTTTTTGTGTAGTCATGTCCCTGGACTCAAAGTAACACCCTGTTTTTAGCATAGGCATCAGAAGTCTCACACACTTAATGCAGTACCTGCTCATTCCACCCCTTACCTACCTTGGCCACCAAGCATTGGCAGCTCTGCTGTGCCAGTCTTTTCCAGTCATAACCATGTATTCCACTTTTGTGATATGCCTACTGGATACACCAGGCTTGCAGGTTTATGAAGCTACTGTGCGACACTAATATTTACACTGGCATTTACAAAAGCAGCAGAGACCACACCAATAAACAAATACACCAGCAGCAGTAATCTTGCATCCCATACACTTCCCCATCACATGACTAACATGCATTTAGCAGATAACCACACAGTGCACCAAAGGTTATGCACTAGATTCTAATAAAATCAGGGTCTGCGGAAAGATCTTTCCTGTCCGTTTTGAGGAAGACATTTTCTCTGTTCTAAAATTCTCCTTATTTTTCTCCTGGAAGGAAAGAATGCTGAAGTGTTATGTTTCTTCTTATGAGTTCTGAGCATGCATTGATTCACAAGTCTCTTTCTTGCTACTCAGACGATGTTCATGTTGCTGCCAATCTTAGCCTTGGTCCTCTCAGCTAGTCTAAAGAATAATTTTTTCATTATTTGGTCCTCAAAACTGTTTTGAAACATGAATCCTTTTCTGTCTTATAATGGTTCCCTGTGATAGTTTGTTGCAATGATTTAAGTTTAATAATGTTCATTTTCAGGACTTAAATGACTACCAAGTATATATCAAGAGCCTGTGAGTACATCACTATGATGTGACATGTTTTGTAAAGATTTGAAAAATAAAACCAAAAGACTTCACATATGTACCTACTCATATTTTCAGTACTTGTCCAGTTGTGTTTAAAATCATTAAAAACAAGAAGACCTGCAGGCTCCTCATTTCACAGTGGTTTACATACCATTTCAAACTGCACCTTCAGTTCCCTCCACCAGGTATTTCTCCATTGTTTTAAGTCTTCCAAACATCTCTTTCTCATCATTTACAGAGTAATTATGCCTAAGTGCTATCACCATCTCATTGATGTAAAGGAAAGATGATAAGATCATACTTAAAACCACAGGGAGAATGACATCCTCTTCCTTTCTAATCAGTTTGTAGAATTACTATTTTGAGATTTTTACTTCAGTTTTTGAAAATATTTTGTATTGTGCTTGACCAGGTTGTACTGAAACTTGAAGTTTTTCTAGAGAGGAGGCTGACATGTTCTCTCACAAATGAAAATAACAGTGTCTGGGTCATGCTGAGGTGAATACACAGTGGGTATGTAGTTACCTTTTGCAACTCGAGTTCTGCTAAAATCCTTACTGAAACACTAAAAAAGCTCAAATACATTTGCTAGTTTCATTGCATGTCATACTTCATCCATGTTTACCTCACTGCAGGAAAAGTCTTAAAATGGCAGGGGATTTGTTACTGATTTAAAGAAACGTAACAAGAATAAACAGACTTAGAAGCAGTAAAAAACACGAACAAATTGGTACTGTCACAAATTCCAGTTATTGGATACACAGCAACTACAATAAATACTTGCTTCCACACACAGCATAGCAGCTAAATTGCCTACCAAAATGGTAATATATTTCCCAATAGTAAAAATAAATATTAAAATAGTACTTTAGAAAATTGCCTAGCTCTTCAAATATTCAAAGGAAAAATCTCACATCAGCTTTTGCTGTAGAACCTTGGTCACTCATTACCATCTTGCCAGGCAGTGATAATACGAAGTGCTGCATTACCAGGATAATAGGATTTCATACTGCCAGGTGAAAGCTGTTCAAGAGTCTGTGACCTTTCACTCCAGAAATTGGGATATCCTATTGATCAGCACAAGATGATGTAGTCAGTTTTCCTTAGTGAAATAAGCTTAATCTTTGAAGAAAGAAGAAAGAAATAGCTTATTAAAAGAAAGGAAAAAAAAAAGTCATAAATGACTTAATACAGACAGGAAAGCTTTGTTACGAACCATAACGGGTAACAAAATTCTCCTCCTAAATACGAAATTTTTGCATTGACAATGCAAATGCTGCCTTTGAATACTTCAAGTCCTAACAGAAACGGACACTACGTATTTAAATGGCAATTCTTCCATTGTATGTAGCACAGTAAGGCTGGGCCACTCTGGACATTTTTCTTGAATATGACAGAAAATGTATTCATACTCCTCTTTTGAACATTTACCTTAACTAAGAATAAGAAGAACAGCTAAGCTGAAGCTCACCTCAGTCTTTTATTTCAGTTTAATCATGAGAGAAACTCTATGCATCTCAGGCAGTGAAATGCAGAGAGGAATTAAACTGCAATTTACACTTACGGTTATGGCTCAGACCTGAGCTTGGCAGAATACAAACCCTTGAAGTTGATCTCTTGAAAGGTCTAGTGTTTTGGATTGAAATATGTATCTCCAAGTAAACCAGAAAAGGAGGTGTGTCTAATCGAGAGTTTCAAGTTCTAGGTAGCTTGAGTGCCGAAGAAAAGCACATATAGTCATCTAGAAATTTGCATTTATGGAAAACTGACTAAATTAATGGAACACGTTAAAAAAAGAGGGAAGATAATCACATGCTGAATACTCTAGGGTAAGAAGATAAAGTAGAAGAAATGAATCATATACCATTTTAAAAGATTGTAAATAAAACAAGAAAAACAGTGTTCTGAATTTAAGGAAAAAACAGTGTAACTGTAACAGGAAGCTCAGAACATTTGTAATGGCAAAAGCAAGCAAGTACTATGAATAGTCACCAGAGGCCATATTTTACCCACCTTTACTCATGCTGGATATCATTTAAATTTACTGTGGATATGAATAGCAGAACAAATACAGTCTGGGTTGATAACTAATTGAGAGCAGCCCTGCTGAGAAGTATTGGAGGTATTGGTGGATGAGAAGGTCAACATGAGCCACCAACGAGTACTTGCAAACCAGAAAGCCAAGCGCATCCTGGGCTGTACCAAAAAGAGCATGACCAGCAGGTCGAGGGAGGTGATTCTGCCCCTCTACTCCACCATCATGACACCCTACTGTGTCCAGCTCTGGGGACCCCAACACAGGTCAGACATGGACCTGTTATAGCGAGTCCAGAGAAGGGCCATGAAGATGATCAGAGGGCTGGAGCACCTCTCCTGTGAAGACAGGCTGAAAGAGTTGAGGTTGTTCAGCCTGGAAAAGAGACGGTTCCCAGGACACTTCACAGCAGCCTTCCTGTGCCTAAAGGGGGCCTACAGGAAAGACGGGGAGGGACTCTTTATGAGGCAGTGTAGCAATAGCAAGAGGGGCAATGGTCTTAAATTGAAGGAGGGTAGATTTAGATTAGATATCAGGAAGGAATTTTTACTCTGAGCATGGTGGGGCATTGGAACAAATTCCCCAGGGAAGGTGTGGATGTCTGGAAGTGTTTAAGGCCAGGCTGGATGGGGCTTTGAGTAACCTGGTCTAGTGAGAGGTGTCCCTGCCAATGGCAGGGGGGGTGGAACTGGATGATCTTTAAGGTCCCTTCCCACTCTAACCGCTCTGTGATTCTATGATTCTATGAAGTTAAGAATCTCTCCGAGCCATTATTATGATTGTGAAAATCAGAGTCTGTTAAAAAAATTAAAACTGTGCAAAATTTTTTTATAGTACATTAAATTTTGAAATCTAATTTTCCAAATGTTAAGGGACTGAAAACATCAATTTTTTTCATATTCAGTGTTCCACATTTGCTGAAAAATAGTAACTTGAACTTAAAATTTAAAAGTCATTGGACAGCTCTGTTTGAAATACCACAAATAAAGGAATTCCAAGGCATAATGGGCAATCATCTTGGATTTTGCATCATCAATGCAGAATATGGTGGGACCCAGAATTAGTAAGAGTTTGAAGCGATCTACCTAGTTCTTCTCCTTATTTCTTAAATTCCCAAGATAGAAAATTAAAAAAAAAAAAACAAAACAAAAAAAAGCCACAGGTTTCATTAGGATGTAAAGTGGAAAAATTAACTTTTTCAGAACAGAAAATTAAAAGTTCCTAGTTAAAAGGGAATAGAAATAAAAAGGGACAAAAAATCAATCTTTACTCATGTCCTTTTGAAGCATATCCTTTCATCCAGGCTTACTTTCAGTCAACTCAATGGCTTTCTAGTTTGCAGAAAACTCTAACTCCCTTGTGTTTCACATGCTTTGTTCTCCGGCCTTTCAGAAACATGATGTTGCAGACTCGTTCCTGTCTGAGTCTCCAGTGTCTCTTCACTTGTGTGTCCCACCTTGCAGATTAGGAGCAAACCCTCTTTCCAATACACTCAGAAGCTTCTAAGAGCAGGAGCCATCTCGCCTCTCTCCCGCAAGACACTGTCTCCACTTCCTCTCCTCTTATGAGACATAATATTGAAATGGCAGACCAACAAACAAAATGAAGTGTCCGTCACATAGAATATCAGATTTTATGATTTTCATGGCCTTTTCTCAGGCTGTGCATCATATATTGCACAACGTGTCTCCAGAGATAGCATGCTGCACATCTTTGCGGAGTACTAATGGTGTGGGATGGTGCTTTTCACTACTGAGTCACTGACACATTCCTCCTTCAGCATGCTTGCTGAGATACATGCAGCTATAGCAGACTCACAAGGTACATCTGCTTCTCTCTCACAGCGTTTTGCATCCCCAAATCCTCCAGGGTTGATGCAGTTTTCCAGGAGTTAGGTATTTTGGATTTGCTGAGAAAATTCTGTGTGAAATCGATGACAGTCTATTTGGTAGGTATATTGGATCAGCTTGCAATTAAACTGTTATTAATTGATATTGTACAATTGTATAATAACTTTCAAATGAAAAGCAGATGTTTCCCTACAAAAAAATATATTGTGTCTGCCTCATGGATAGGGAAGATAATTACAGCACAGGGTTCCAGTGAACCACAAGAAGATTTCAGCAAAAGGTAATGCTTCAACCTCTACTGAATCTGGAAAGAATTTTCCCCATTACCTTCAAAGCAGTCAAGCTACTTCTCCAAGCCTCTGCATCCCCAGACTTTTTTTCTAGAAACTAAAACATGCTGCTTTTTACCAACAGCTGATCATTTGTATTACATATGCCCCAATTATTCATGCTGTACAATACAACTGGGATTTTATTTTAGAAATGTCTTTCAGGGAATTTTACTTTCCAATATTATTGCCAAGTAATTCTCTAAAAAAGTGTTGTAATTTTATTGCTAAGAAAATAATTGTATTTATTAAAAGATCGTCTTTGAAAAAGCTGCCTCTAACTGAGCTTCAGGTCCAGCAAGTTAATGACATAGTCTCAGATAATTTTAAATCAGGCTTATTTATTTGTTAATCTCAAATGACTTCTGAAGAAGGATTAGCTATATAGAAGTTTGAAATTATAACAGCTATCTGCTTTTGATGTGTGGTGGAAAAGCTGGACAACCTTTTCATCAATTCAGATCCAGAATATATAGATCAAAACTATCTCAATTCATTTTCTTGCAGACAAAACACAGGCATATTTAATTCAGAGAGTGATCAAATATAAGCACAATATAGGACAGGCTTTTAATGACTGTAGCATCTATTCTTTATATGAAGTGGATGCAAACACATTTAATTTTATAAATTTTTTGTAAATACTGTAATATTTTTTATTATAGAGGATTTTGAAACCTTTACAAAGTTACATTTATTTTTGAAAGAATGAGACAAAAGAGGATTTTGGTCAGTGGCTGAGAATGCCATGACAACCAAGACCAATGCCTGTGTATCTGAATTCAAAATGTCTTTATCCCTGAAATACTGAACCTATTAAGCAGTTGCACATGCACTTCTGCACAGTGCGCAGAGGCCAGGGATAGATGTTGGACTCACCCTTTTCTGTCTAGTGGACACTGCAGCCTCTTCAACACTCAGAACCCCTCCGTGGGTGTAAAGGAAACATTTGGATTGCTGAGATGATGTTCTTCCTGGCTCAGTCGCTACATGATATTTGTATAGCTGGAGGAAGACTAATTATTTCTTCTGGCAAACAAAGGCAGTCTATATTTATTTGGTTTCTTCTTTCTTTAGAAAAGAACCACCATGGTTGTCGGCTATAAAATTAATGATGTCTCTTTTTCTTCTTCTGTCACTGTCATTCTTGCACATCTTCTGAACAATTTAAGAACTATAACTAATTTAGTTTTCTCACAATTTAGTGAATTCTCATAAAATATAATGCTGAAAAATTTACCTTCTTATTCTCTATACTTCACTTACAAATAGCCATGGTATATTTTGATTTTGCTTTCCGCAAAGCAGCTGCTAAAGGATAGCATGTGAATCATTATATTACCAGTAATCACATCGTTCCTATTAGATAGCAGCACATATTCCTGTGTGGTAATCCATTTGTCTCTATTGCAAGAGCAGATGTAATGTCATTTAGCAATTCTGAGTGATAGCTGGAATAAAACAAATACAATATAGACAGGAGATTGGATATTGTTTGCGAAGCAATTGACTTGGCATCACTTCACAACTCAGTTTTCATAGGCTGTTGTCTCCTGTGGAAAAGGGGCCTCATCATCTGAACTTAAATTGAAGTCTTCATATGACTGAAAGCTACACCTCACATGGTAGAAACCTGAAGAAAAAGCAACTCTGGCAATGGAGAAGGGACCTTCTAACAACCTTGATGCCAACCTATGTTGCATGACATAGTCCTAATCTCAGAAGTGCATTTGAATTTCTTACCTGGCAGATCGGCAGCCCAAGCTGTCATATGGTTTTATGCATCAGAAATAAATTGTGACAATATCTCATAAGTGGCCTCTGACACAACTGCTGTCCCCTTTTTAACCTTTTTTTCTGTAACTTATTCTTCCTAGATAGTTTTGACTATCTTTTGATTTTTTTCGGTGTCTCTTCTTGTTTTATGGAAGAAACACTTAAGGTGCTACACCTTTATATTATTAATTAAATAAGCACCTGTGTTTTATCATCATATATAACACTGCATGCCAACTATGGATCAGGAAATACTTAAAAAAATTAAGTACTTTCTGGTCAGCTCTGCATTCCAGTTACAAAAGCAAGCATATGTTTTCATTGGAGGAAACACTTTGTTATCATTCTGTGGCCCCAATCCAACAAAATTGAAAAAAAATAATTATGTACAAAATAGGTCCATTGAAGAGAATGGGATTAATGATGTGTTTAAAGTTATATGTATACATATATACATTTGGGGGTAGGGGGCTTAAAGGGCTGTTTCTGAAGCATGATATTTTCTGTTGTTTCTGAGACAAGATCAGTTGTATTTCTTAAGTGGTTTTGAATTGACTTCTTTTTCTGCTGGAATATAATGTCAGTAAATACAAAAGCAAATGTGCAGTAAGAAAGAAAGAAGTTACTATCTGCTGCGATGCAACAAGTTTACTTTGAAAACAATCAAGTGATTTTTTTATTTTGTAAGGGATACAAATTGTTAATGTCATTCATAACTTTATGCTGGTAGCTTTGCAAAACAAAGAGGCTTAATACAAAAGACCCCTGAGGCTTTCAAGATGCCAGCTCTAAAATTATGGTAATCTTGTCTATATTTTGATATTGCTTCACTAGGAAAATCCCTTATGGATGATGGCTTTGGCAGAACAATGACACAATAATTTGTAGTAAGCTACATATTTAGTATGAGACAAAATAATGCCTGCATACAGGTAATGAGATTAAACAAGAACAGAGAGACTTCTTGAAAATAAAAAATCTAAATGTCATCCTGAAGTGTCAGTGAAAATTCAGGGAGTGCAGATTTACAGTGGATTCCATGTCAAAAGCAGCTTTTAAATTCAAATAGCTTGAGGATTAATAAGGTCTGAAACAACAAGTTGTGACTATATTCATGTAGTTTATATACTGACAGAGTTTTAAGCTGACAGTAATGTCTTTGGGCTAGGGTGGGGATCTTTCAGCAGATACAACTAAATCATACTTGTTAAATGACTTTATAAATCACACAACCAGCACAACTGAGATGAAGGTTTCACTTATGCTTCAGCTTTTTTTGGCATTCTGAGGGTGGAGAGAAAGCAAAACTGGTTATCTAACAATGTGGAGTTCTGCCATTTACAACAAAAGCTCTTGCATCTGCATCTTTTTACATTGTAGCAGTGGAAGATTAAAGAATGCATAAATAATTAAAAATGTACAGTATGGTTAAAACAGCTGATCAAGTGACAGTTGTATGTATAGACAACTGATACGATTCTATGATTCCATGATACAGCTCCCACCGTTCACTTCCTCACAAATGGAATCAAAGGAGACAAAATATCATTTTGTGTGATGGAATAATGGTTTTGCTGTGACAGTACTTAAATCAATCAGTTGAATTTAAAAGAAAACTAATTCATGTAAGCTCCCTCCTTTTCTTGTTGATTAAATTTATTTCAGAACTTCATTAATAATGACTTATCGGAATCATCTTAAATTTAATACCATATGCATTGTCCTTTTGTCTCCTAGAAAGATTGTGGGATTTTTTTCTAAGAAAATAAATTATTTAACCTTATGCAATATCTGCTCATTTATACGAACAAAAAAAAAAATATGTTAAGTAATTTCCTTCTGTAAATGTAATTCTTATTCTTTATTTTTTGTGACTATTTAAGTAAAATTCCCTCAGACATTAAAAAAATTCCAGTGAAAAACCACATATATTTCAAATCTGAATATGCTTGGTGAATCTATAAAGTATAGATTTTTGACAATAAATATCCAAGTTACATTAATTTAACATTTTGAATAATAACACTTTTCAATGTCTAATGAGTTATACACAATTAAATTAAAAATAAAGTCATCTGTCATTTTATTATTTTTGAAAACCATTCCCAGTTCTTCAGCATGCCCTAAAGAGACTTCTTTACACACCATGCCAGTACTCAGCCTTCTAACCATAAGTACCTGAAATGAAAACACAAGCTCCAAAAATATGTGGTTAATTAGGTTTGGGGGTGTTTGCTTAAGAACAGCAGTCTTGTAGATAGGTACTATTTTTGTACATAAACATTTATGCATACCGGTTAAAAAGAATGTCTTAAATAACCAATAATTGTTATTAAAAATCTTTCTATGATGTCAGAAAGCAGAATATTCAAAGAGCTTAATACAAAATTTCGCTGATCCTTTGCGTAAATAGGAAACAGCATGGAATTTTTGTTTCTTTGCATCAAAAAACAAATTTTAGGAATGGGACTTTCATAAGTAGATAAGGTGATCATATATTATTTCATTGAAGGGAATGACTAACTTTTTTATGACCTTTCAAAAAGACTTAACCTGCACTTATAATATATGATCCCCAAAGTATATATTACTTGGTTTTTTTTACTGCTATTAATGGCAATTAATACAGTAATGACATTAATGGCAGAAAATACAGTAATTTATATGGATACACTATTTATTGTGAGGGATGCTGGCTGTTTCAAAAACTCTGTGGCATCTGTACTCTGTGGCCTGCTGAAAATTCACTCCAGGTCTGGGAGGCGGTGTAACACACAGTGGTACCTGGTATACCTACACACCTGAGTTGCCTCCCAATGCAAAACAAGGTATTGGGAGAGAGATAGAACATCCCAAGCACCCAAGTCTCCCACCAATATGGAGTCAGAACTTGGCCAGGATGCCCACACCCCAAACCAGGATGGAGAAACTTTCCCCCTTTTAACTATATCCTTGAAATGTCAAGAAATGTAATAAATATCAGATACCTTAGAATTTTCTGCTAGGAAGGTAGCCAGATGTGTGCTGCTGCAGTAGACTGGAATTCTGGCCTAAGGAAACAAGAAAAGATAATTATCTCTTAAAGTGGTAGTGCTTACTGATTTCATTTTTGTCTTTACCATTGACCAGCACATGTAGAAGTCTCAATTTTCATATCAGAGTTTAATCAATAGCTGTTACATTCTCATTTTGAAAAACACAAGTACTAGAGGGAAATATGTTTTTTCCTTGCTTGCGTATTCCATCACTTATTTCAGCAGTGTCACTAGTACTGTATTTTGAGGATTTTTTTATAATGGGAGGATAAGGGTGCATGCATAAAGAGGAAGCTATTTTTTATCTTCCTCCTATCCACAGAGTGACAAGAAGATGAAAAGTTTTCACCTCAAAACCAGTGGTATTTGAAGTTTTTTAAGCTTTGTGGCCATTTTCAGATTTTCAAGGGATCAGAGAAGATGAAGCAGAAAGCACAAGGCACGTCATGCACTGCATGGACTGTAGAACTGAAAGAACTAGAGCTGTCACAGAAAGTTGGTTGCCTAGTCAGGAACCATGCATGGCAACCTAACATCTAGAGGTGATAGAAATCTGAGAATCTCTAGGAAACTACTGCAGTTCCCCTGGCATAATAGTCTCTTTAATTCTAGGCTTTGTCTGTTGTTTTAACCCCTTAAGTCTGTTCGGTTTTATATATGTATATATTATATAATATGTAATATAATATATATTCTATAATATAATGTCGTATAAATCTGAGAACTGACACTTGGAAACACAGATACCTAATACATTTCTTTAAATGATGGAAGCGACTAACAAACAAACATGTTTTCAGACAGCTGGCTCACTTGTGAAAAAACTCAATTTTAAAAGAAAAATCAAGGAGCAGCAAGAACATTCAGGAAAAGCAAAGCAGAAGGAGCTGGCAGTGTTCCCTCTAAAGTATTAAAAACAGGTGGGCATACACTAAGACAAAGATATTACTAAATTATCCTGTTGGTTAAGAGGTTTGAAAAAAACCCAAAGAAATAGAAGGAGGTAATATTATCTTTAAAAAAGTGACAATGTGGAGCATAAGCATAATAAACACATAAGCGTTGTGGCATCTCCTTCCTCATTATGGCCTATAAAACTCCAACTGTTCCATCAGCTTACTCCTCAGATAGAACAGACAGGAAGAGAATAAAATACACACTAGATCAAGTATTTTCCATTGGGCATTCAGCCAAATATAATGCTAACACTCTATCATAAATTTAAAAAAAAAAAAAAACAAAAAAAAACAAAGACTTAAATGCATAAGATATGTGGTAAGGTGATGGAAGACAGCCTGCAAAAAAAAAATATCTCAGAAGGCTATTTTTATGAGGTTCACCTTTGTGACCAACCAGGAAAGATTACACTGAGCAAGATCTAAGAACTCTTAATACGAATGACCAGCAACAAGGCTTTGGCAAAAAGAGGTGGTGATAAACTATGAGAGCAGCCACAGATGTCTGTGGCTGATAGAGCTGTGGAACATGAGGAATAGTAATACACAGTAATATATAAGGTACATTTAGTCATCATACCATGCTTTCATAAGGCATGGCACACACTCAAGGCACGTCATGGGTACCCAGTCCAAGCTTAGTAGCTGGACTTATTTTAAAATATAAAAATCACAACAAACCTGATTTCCTGTGATCCCTGTCTTGCAATCAATGTTCTGCTGTTTAATATGATGAAAGCACCATCTAAGAGTTTCTGTCAGTTGAGGAACTTGTCACATATCTTTTCCATGTGAGTATCTTATAAAAGATAAACTAGCACAGCAATCTTGCCCCATCTGGTTTTTTATATTCAATTGTTTTCAGAAAACTTAACTGTGCTTAATCTTTGGGACATCCATCAAAAAGTTGAATTTATAGTAAAGCAAGCTAGATAGGTCAAATTAAATGAACAATGAAGTACTCTGAAAATTGCAATTATTTTAAAGGATGTTTGATACGCATGGAAATGCTGCTTTAAGTACAGAAAGCATGTGTGCTGAGCTGTCAGTTCCTTGTGATATGCCATGTGCAAATGTCTAGCTTAATGATTCTAGGGGGGAAAAGGTTTTAAAATATTTGAAAATATAAAATAGATCAGATGGACAATTTTGGAAGTATAATTTCAGCAGAAAAATACCATCAAATGGAAATTATTGTGCTGGTTCTTAATTTGAATTTAATATTTTTCTTAAATACTGCAAGTTAAATTCTAATCATCTTTAGGCATCAGTTGTAATGTCACAGAAATCAGTAGGACAATTAAAAAATGTGCATAATTAGGGCCAGTTCCATTCCAGAATCAAATAATGAAATCTATTTCTTCCCCCTTAGTACAAAATGGATTATAATCTATATTAATATAGTAGATATAAAAGTAGTTAATGTCATGCTCTTTATTTGTAAACAGCTTGACTTCTTGGGTGTAGGAAAAGTATTTAGTAAGGTCTTTTGGGCAGTGTGACAGGTATTGGTTTGCATCTTTGATTTATTGGCTGTTTAAGTTTGTTAATATTTTCCATCGCTATCATCTGCAGGTGATTGTATAGAGCACCTGGAGCTTGTAAAATACCCTTGAACAAACAAACCTATGTATATTTTCTACTTGAAACAGTAAGCAATAATTATTTCTATCTCCCATCAATTTACAAACTGCAATTGCTATGTTTACAGAGAAAATATTTGTTCACATGCTAGCGTCATCAAGGGAAGACATCTCCAGAAGAACTTTCCAATGAACCTTAGTTATGGACAAACAACATCAGTTTCCAATGGGATTTGTTCTATAAATTTGAGTGCTCATTAAGTCTCTAATATTGAAGTATCTAAATCTGTTACACCTCTTCAATGATCTCAATTTAGAACTTGATGCAAGAATTCCTTTATACTTTTACGTGGAAACACACTGGAAGGAAATTGAAGCAAAGTGAGATTATTACTGAGTATTATTGACTAACACTGGCAGAGCTGAATGACATTCCCAAGAAATTATATCTGGTTTGACACAGACCACTTTCATTTGTTTTTATTTATATAGGCCAACAATATATTAGTTGTTTCTTTTTCTAGGTTTAAAAAAAAAGGAAGATTTATTCTTTAAAGGTCTGTACCACTAGTCAGTACAGCAATTTATATATTATATCTCCCTCACGATTGTACCAAAAAGACCATATCCAACTTCTGATTAAGCTAGCTTTTCAAAAATAGATACTTACATGCATCAATTTTTGTGCTTGCTATGTATAAATTCTTTTCTCAGTTCCCTCAATATTCCTAAAAAAATATTCACTTGCACTTTTGGGGAGAAGGAAGTTCAAATCTAATCGTGTCAGTAGTAAAAGAGAACCAAAACCCAACACAGATGGGACTCAAAAATTGCTGTATTACAAAGGACAGAAATCCCATGACTTATAATATGTAATTTCATGTTGGAAAGATGCTTAACTCCCAACCATTAGACGTGTGTGGTACTTTATTTCCAGTGTCTTTTAACACAATCACCTCTGTTTTCTCATTATTATTTGGAGAAGGACTTGTGCTCAGAGGCACAGTCTATATATCCTTTTTACCCAACAATTCTAAATCACAGGTAAAAAAAAAAAAAATAGTGTTCTAAATCCTGAAAAGTTTCTGTTCTCTCAGTCAACAGCAATGTATTCCATAATCTAAACACCAATCAAGTGAAATATATACTTTTTATTTATTTATTTATTTATTTTTAAGAGGTTTCAATTTTCCTTTTTTTAGCTCAATTAAAGTGACCCTGTGAAAATACAGAAGCTCTGGTCTGCCAGAGCTTTTTTTTTTTGCTTTTTTTTTTTTTCAATATTCCTTTATCATGATATCATCCTGTTTCTCAAACTGGAATATCATCAAATGTTTAGGTTCTGCCTGAAAGTATGCTCCTCTTCTTGCAATAGATATTTTACCTCTGATTGTTTCCTCTTGCTTCCACATGGAAAATCTTTGTCTTAAAGCTATTGATAATAAATCTAAATTGGCTCTCCAATTCAGATTCAATAATTCAATTTATTTTCTGTAAACTTAGGATAGAGTTGTTCTTGTCAGTTACAGAATCTGCTTGAATTCTTTCACCTCTGATTCCCTGTATGCATACACTTCTGATCTCCCTGTCATCATTAGTATAATTATTTTTATTTCTAAGGAACTATTCCAGTTCAGATAAAGTAATTCTGCATTTAGAAAACTATATACTGTGCTGCAATTTGCTTTGCAGGGGTCCTCAAGGCCACCTTTTTCTGTACTTTTGCTTTAAAGGGTGTGTAGTATCAGGATATTCCTTCGTATTGGGTGCTGACATTTGGAGCCCATGCAAACCTAAAAAGTCAAAGCTTCACATGGTTTGAAGTCAAATCTGCCTAGCATGCTACCATTGGCTTTTCAGTCTATATTTGGCAAACAGGCAGACAACATTCAATGACTTCATTTAAATAAGATTCTAAGTATGTGTTTAAGTATTAAGCCAGGCAAATACCACAACATTATGAATTATGTGCTGAGCAGTTTGCAGAACTTTAACTCTTCGATCGTCTTTTTCCACATAACTGTGCCAATCCAAACTTCAGACTGCATTCCTATACTATTTTTCTTTGCTTTCAGTAACACGGTAACACAATATTTCCACATATTTTTAAATGCATACAGCCAGAAGCCTGAGCTTAACTTATATACCATAATGAGCATCTGGTACTAACTGGTCAACTGTTCAATGTCAAAAGATAGAGATCCTGTCTACTAGGATTTTCAAAATTGCTTAGATCTGAACTTGCCTATATAATGGATGTATCCCATGATATCCAAAAAATCTCTTCACAGTTCCAGTCAAGTCTGTCTACATATCTTTGCAATTCTTCACAAGTTTCTCCAGTTCATTGACAGTTGTAAATCAGTGTGTTGATTTATTTATTTGCATCTCTAAAGAAGTGTCTCCAGTAATCTCCCAATGTGCCTTGTGAAATTGATCCTTTATATAACAGAGTTAAAGTTGGAACTAATAGGAATATTTAGGACTTTTCCTTTTCTTTCCTTTCCTTGACTTGACTTCCCTTCCTTTCCCCTTTCCTTTCCTTTCCTTTCCTTTCCTTTCCTTTCCTTTCCTTTCCTTTCCTTTCCTTTCCTTTCCTTTCTTTTTTTTTTTTTTTTTTTTTTTTTTTTTTTTTTTTTTTTTTTTTTTTTTTTTTTTTTTTTTTTTTTTTTTTTTTTTTTTACCAATATAATAGGTATGGACACATTTGAGTTATTATTAAGTAACTCTATAATATACTGTGGCTCATGAACGTAAGATATGTGAATTTTAAAAGTACTACAGAATGTGAAAGCTGTAGTTCATTGTTCAGCTGTTTAGACAGCAGGGTGTATATAGTCATGATTCTGACTCATGCATTTTCCTACCTGACTCAAACAATCTCATAGATAAGCAACTATGTTTCTCTGGGCAACAATAAGCATGTGGGTTGTATTTAGAAAAGTGAAGCAATTTTCTAGAAAACCTGCCTCCAGTTTTAGTGCTTAAGCCAACACTTCTGTTTATTGTATTGCTAAGTTCACAATACAGTAGCCCGCCACTTAAAATAAGTAAATTTCTCATGGACTGAAGTGATTTGATGTTGAAAGTAGCCCTAGTGGAGTCATATATAGTGTTCTTTAAAAAAAAGAAGCAAGAAAAACTAAACACAAAACACAGACAAAGTAAAAACAAAAAAATCCCACAAATCATAAGAAAAATTGTACTCTGTTGTGCTAGAATCTGTGGTTTTTCAGTAGGAATAAGAATACAAGTCAAACTGCAAAAGCTGAGGAGGAGCCTGGGAAAGATTTTCCTACAAGCTGCAACATCTGTGAACTGCTGAATTATTGCTATACTCTTTCTCACCTCCCTTTCTATATTTCACATAATTTGTGTGAACATTTGTATCGACATCCACTACAAGCACTGTGTAAGAATCCAGTGAGGTTGCATATTCGTCTTAAAAGGTACAAAATTCAATTCTGCAATAATTGTATGGATTTCCTTTTCAACAAAGGGTAGAAATACACAAAGGGTCAAAGACTCTTCCTGATTCACTATGTTGTGTCCCCTGATGTGAAAAACAACCCTTCTATTTAATTTTCTTTTATAACTGTTTAACCATATTTTCTTGTCTACAAAAGCCCCACAGGGTTACTGTTCTATGTATTTAGCGATAGTCAATTTTTTTTCTATTATTAATCCTGAATTCACGTTTAACTTATACTCCTGTACTAACCAGTATTTTTTGTTCTTTGTATTTCTCTTTGCACTGATGTTCTCACATGCATTGAAGACATTGCCTAACTGTGTCAAACTAGCTCCTCTTTTGATTTCCTCTTGTACTGAAATATCTTCACTTCCCTAACTCTTGTACGATATGTTCTCTGTATTTGTTTCCTTCTGAATTCTGCTGTATGGAGCAGAAACTAACAGCTTTGCAGGGTGATATTAAAACTTCCTTATCTGTCACACAAATATGCTTCTTAATACACTTCTTGTTCTGCTTTTCATGGTATCACACTCATTATTCACAGGTATCCTGTGATGAACTAATAAATGAAGGTCTTGCTCTTACAGTTTTTCAACTTAGCCTAGTTTATACGCCATACTCTTGTAATTAATCCTTAAGTTCATGATCTACTTTGTATTATTCCTTTTAATTCCAATTCTAATTTTCAGTCCCTTAGCACCATCCCATGCATTACGTACACTGATATTCTGGCATGCAGGCAATACCTCAGCAATCATGTGTCATCAGGACATTTTTATTACTTGTTCCAAGGTCATTAATGAAATGAAAATATTAAGTAAGATTGATCCCAAGAACAATCTGTGAATGATTCTCTCTAGCCTTTTCAGAACTGTTTATTATCTTCTCCACACAGTTTCTTAGATTGTTCTTTTCTTCTTTTTACCTATCTCATTCTGTCACACTAAAACACTTCCTTTACAGAACTTTAGGTACAGAGTTTATTTTGCCTAGAAACTGATTATCAGAAAAAGATGTATATTTAATTGTCACGTTCTAGCTCAGAAAACTTTATCTCATATTTAGTTTCTGTTCAGTTCCCTTTATCTATATTGACTGAAGTGTGCTCTTCAGTTCTTTCTCAAGTATCTGTTCTCAGCATCTACCTTTTTCTCATAGTCAAATTGTTTTCCTGCACTCATAGAAGTGCCCAGCAATTCTGTAACCTTCCCAGTGACTACTGTTGTTGAGAAAATAGTGATGAAAGCTTCCTCTCATCTCTTTTATGACTTTAAATCTCCAGCTGCACTTCACAATTGTTTCAATCATACCTTTAATCTATATATCTGCCTGAGTTTTGTCAGCTAATATTCCATGCATTTAAAACTAATATTTCTTCCATTAATATCTTAACCTTAATTAAGATACTAAGTTACTAATTAACCTTAATTAAGATATTATGCCCTTAGTATCCTTCTATTGTTTGTCTCATCATCAGTATTTCATCATTACCGATGATAATCTTTTCTCCCCAGTTCTTAGCTTTGATGAAGGACACAGAATACCCTCTTCACACTCAACACCCACACCCCCACTCTAGTCCTATACAATTCCTTCTGCAATTCTTCAATTCTCTTCTCTGGTTGTTTGACTCATAAACATTCCATCTTCTGTTTCTTTGTTGAACTAACTGGCTATGCATTTAGATCATTTATCAATGACTTTTTGCTGCTTTTTTCCCAATTGGCTTCTATGCTCTGACACAGAAAAAATGCTTACCTTTCATTAATTTATGGGTTCAAGATGTTTTATAAGAAATTTAAGGTATCTGATTTTTTTCAGTGCAGAATTTTCTTCTTCGTGTACAAAGTTCTTCTGAACTTTGCTTTCCATGATCTGTCACCATACTGAGCTTTATTTGTTAGTCAAACGTGTCATCCAAAAAGGTTATGCTTGGTCGTTTCCCCTTAGAAATAGACTTTTGTTATGTTCATCTCAAATATGAGTCTACTGTCTTATAAAGACAAGAGTCATTTTCTCTTTCACTTTTATTCTTTCTGTATATCAATCTTCCTTATTTTTGCTTTTCCATCCTTAACCATTTCTAAATTTCTAAAGGGGTACTGCTAGCATATGAGTATGGAGCTATTCTGGTATGCCATCCAGGTATTCAGCATGAAACTATTATTTCGTGCTATGCTATGCTATACTATACTACACTATACTGTACTATACTATACCTACATTTTCCTAGAACTATTATCTTATAAAACATGATCTTAAATCTTACCTTAGACAGTAAACTTCTGTCTAGGTTGCTGGCTCTCATTGATCTAGCAATACTAATCTACTTGTTCTTCTTGCTATCTCATTTCATACATTACACTTCAATGTTCAGAGAACGTCCATTAGAAAGTGTTATGAAAACTGGGACCAATATACCACAAAAATGAGAATTAGTTCTGTTCTTGAACCAATCGTTGATTTCTAGGATGAATCATTTGACTTCTCTGAACTTGTATTCATTGTCAATGAGTTGGGAAAAAAACTTCTCTGTCAGGCAAATTATGCACTGAAAGGGACTTGTTGTGACTTGGGTCACAACAACCCCAAGCAGCACTACAGGCTGGGGGCAGAGTGGCTGGAGAGCTGCCTGGCAGAAAAGGACCTGGGGATGTTGGTCGACTGTCGGTTGAACATGAGCCAGCAGTGTGCTCAGCTGGCCAAGAAAGCCAACAGCATCCTGGCCTGTATCAGGAACAGCGTGGCGAGTAGGGCCCGAGAGGTGATCGTCCCCCTGTACTTGGCACTGGTGAGGCCCCACCTCGAGTACTGTGTCCAGTTTTGGGCCCCCTACCATAAAAAAGACATTGAGGTGCTGGAGCGGGTCCAGAGAAGGGTGACAAAGATGGTGAGGGGTCTGGAGAGTAAGTCTTATGAGGAGAGACTGAGGGAGCTGGGGTTATTCAGCCTGGAGAAGAGGAGGCTGAGGGGAGACCTTATTGATCTCTCTAACTACCTGAAAGGAGGTTGACAGAGAGGTGGAGGTTGATCTCTTCTCCCAAGTCACAGGCGACAGGACTAGAGGAAATGGCCTCAAGTTACACCAGAGGAGGTTCAGATTGGATATTAGGAAAAATTTTTTCACTGAAAGGGTTATCAGACATTGGAATGGGCTGCCCAGGGAAGTGGTTGAGGCACCATCCCTGGAGGTGTTCAAAATACGGGCTGATGTAGTGTTGGGAAATATGGTTTAGTGATGGTGTTTCTTTTTGTTTGTTGTGTGGGTGTTTATTTTTGTCAAAATTAGGTTGACGGTTGGACAGGATGATCTTTAAGGTCCCTTCCAACCTGGAAGATTCTGTGATTCTGTGAAATATATTGTGTGCTGAAATTGCCTAACACTACCACAACTGCACACAAGAGGAATACAAGAAGAAAAATACAAGAGGAAAAACTCTTGTAACAAGAGGAAGCAGTGATTAATTTCCTTACATTTATAATTAACAGGAAATTACAGTTCAAAAAAGAAAAGTAACAAGGTCAACTTTTACATGGAAAGAAAAAATAGCGGCAGGCAATGGGATGTGCAGTACCTTTTGTATCATCCAAAATATTGAAGAGAAGATGCAGAGTAGTTAATGGAAATACAGTCTGGGAGAAACAGTAGACACCTCTAATATAATCTGAGTAGGCAAGAGGTGAAAAAGCCTTTGGAGCCACAGGCTCTTTGGTTTGTTATCAACTTCTTTGAACCATTCTTTAGGTTCTTATTTCAGGTAGTATGTAGACACCTGTAGGGTTCATTCATTTCTAAATAACATCATTAAATAATGCAAATAGACATTAGTCTGGAGTACTTGCTTCTATTTACACAATCAATTATATATATATATATATGTAGACAAAGAATAATTAAATAAATGTATAGACAGAGGAAAAAGGGCAATCAAAATAATTTATGATATAAGTGGATCAACACATGATAAAAAAATAGTGTTAAATTAAAGGTAGAAGAAAAAAAGCTATATATCTATATGAAAATATTCCTAACTTTTGAGTTATATGTAGTTATGAATAATTAAAAATACTCAGTGCCTTTTTGATTTTTGTAATGCACAAAGTGACATCCCTGTTATCTTTAAAAAAAAAAAACAAAGCACAAAACTAAAGCCCAAACCAAAACCAAAATCAGAACCCTTTAAAAGCAATATTTTTTGTCTAAAGTAACATTCCCTGCTATAGAGATTTCAGGACCACGTTTGCAAGTTGTCCTATGCCAATGCACAGAAAACACGGTCAAGTCCTCTGCAATTTCCCTCTTCAAATTTCAACAAAATGCTAGGAGAAAGCAGCAGTCAATTTTGGAAACCCTTGTAATTTTTCTTTAACACTAGCGAAAACTATGAAGGTGTTAGAAGCATAGCATAGTGGCATTTTTGTTTGTTTGTTTAATTCAAATAATAAAATAAAAATAATAAAAATAACAATAAAGACTGAAATAATAATTGATGAGAAAAAGGATATTTCAGTCAGGAAATGTTAATCAGATTCCAGAAGAGATGTGACTTCATATATTGGGAGAACCATGAAATTCTGATAATGACATGCCCACGCAGAAAAAGCTGGTGCTATCCAAGCAAACTGAATTAAGAGAAGCTTTCTCCTAAAGGATTAGTTTCTTCCCTCCTCCATGTATTTTTGCTACCCAGTAATTTTTGGAACTATGTGCTAGATGTGAAACAGTAACAGTCTGCATAATTTGCATAAGAAAGCATAACACCATATGAAACTTTGAGAAGTAGAGGTTATAAAACAACTCCAAAATATGGAATATAAATCACACTTTTTCACTTTATGTTTCAGGATTTTACTATGCCTCATGTTGTTGGCAGAACTATTTATACCAGTATGAACCTTTGCAAAACCACTTAATAATAATTTTCACTTCAGTTCATAACAGCTCATAATGAGGGAATAATAACTGACCTAATGCTTTTATCATGTCAATGGGCAATCTATACATATATACATGTATACAGTTTCTTTATTATCTAGCAAAGAAATTGCTAGATACAAAGAAGCAATTTTATGTATTAAAAGTTAGGCTGTAAACTCTAGCCATCATGACCTGCCAAAACTCCTTGCAAGTTGTTTCATTTTTATTACCTATAGCATCCACATATGCAACTACTGGTTAAGTTGACAAATAACTATTTTTAGTTCACAAAAAGTTTTCATTCCAAGTTTATTGAGAATATCTTTAGAATCCAAAATGATGAGTCACAGTTCCTTTGTAACTAATTTTTATATATGTCAATATAGATTTAAATGGGTATGTCCTTTGTGAAAATATATTTTAAACCAAAACTCATATAACTGTTTTCAGTTCTCCAGTAACAGAGCATATGAACCCAGATGTATCAGGAGATATGCAGATGTAGATAATGTCTATATACATCAAAAAAACCCTATAATTTTAGCCTTAAATTAAGTCTAAATGAAACAGAGGAAGACAAAAATACTGAAAAGATAAAGAGAGTAAAATATTTCATTTAAGAAACCAAAACTAGTGATGATATACAGGACTTTAAGTACCATTAGAACAGGGAGAGAAAACATATCTTTCCTATAAATTTACTGAATTTACTGAGTTTACTACTCATTTTTCCAAGTAGTGAAAGCCTTCACAGAATGCCCAAAGAATAATTGAAATCTTACTTCAGAGAGTCCAGAATGACCATATTTTTACCTCATTGAAACATGCTAGAAAAGCTGGAATCAAAACCAAAGTAAAGACAGTTCTTCATCATATTTGCTCATATGTCCCTTTGCTTCTTTTAGGTATTAGAAGCATGCGTACATTATTTGGATCTGCAAAGGCAATGAAAAAATAGTATGGACACAGAAGATGAAAGTCCAGGCTCCATATGATTGATTTTCCCGGTAGAAAGGATTAAACTTTAGTTTCAACTGCTTTCAAAGAGTGAAAAATAGTGCAACTGCAATACTAGTACTTTGCATTACTTTCACATTCTGCAATAAACTATCCGTGTCCAGAATTATTACATAAGTGAATAAACAGAAAAGTAGAGAAAAATATGGTGGTTTTAGTCATGAAATAGGCTTGCAAAGATCTCAATTTAAGGAAACTCCAACTTTGCCCTAAAATATACATTTGCAGGTAAATTTTTTCAAGGTATTTCGAACAGTTGCTTATTTTACTATAGGGAGATTGAGGCCAAAATATGCTTTTGAGAAGAGATTGACAGCTAATTCATAGTGTAGGGAGGAGGTTGGTTTCTTTGTGGAGGAAAGATTTTGGAAGGTGTGATAAGATCTCTTAGAGAAAAAGTGGCTTTCTGAATCTTTCTGAAGACAGAAGAGGTCTTTAAACCTATGGATTATAAACAAACTGCAGTTCTACAGTTATCCAGGAAAGCCAGTGACTAGATGTTATTCATCTTTAGTATGGTATTTGTATTACTTTATACAAATTGCTTTTTATTCACTAATTCTTATTTTCATTTGTGTAATTCCTGAAGGATGAATAACCATATGAGTTCCATGTAAAACTTCCCATGCAAACCTTTACATTTTTCAGCTATTTCATAAAATGCATGTAAATTTGATTCTGAAAGGCTTAAATAATCTCATGAAGTAATATACAAAAACCACAAGTCAAACTAAAGGAACAGTATTTCAAGCATACATGAGGTACCACCCAAATTAGGGAAAGGAATATGTAAAGAACATGCAAAACCAATGTTTGTCTACAGCAAGACTAACTTTGTGTCATGTCCCAAGAAACCATTTATGTGCAATTTACAGTAAAGCTGATGCTGGAACTGTGTAAATGTTTTGCAGTATTTCTTTAGTCATTCACATTCTGTTTTAAAATGTTGCACTTTATGATAAAATACCCTAGAAGCAGCATGAGATAGTTCACTTCCAAAACCTTTCAAATTTTAATTATTTACCTAAACAAAGCAAAACCTCAAAAAAACAGACTATAGCCATAAAGTACATCTTGGTACTAAATCAAATGCTCTCTATCATTGAACACTAAACATAAGACACATAAGCTCAGAATAGCTGGGTAGAGGGAAGTACACTTTTTATATATTTTAGCTATGTATTTACATTTTTTACAATAATGAAGTCTTCTTATAAGATAAATTTTATTGGTGCTCTCTTTATAGAATCATGAGAGCCTACTGATTTTATTTATTCCATCAAAATTTGATTTGAACTATTCAAGAAATCTAACCTATCCAAATTTAGACTGGGATTATAGACTTTAGCCTTAGATGGATATGATCAAACTATTGATCTTTTGTTCTTTCTACTTCCCTTCCTCTCCCCTCCCTTACATCATTTTTCAAATTTTTTTGTTACTACATCAACTAAGGAAAAAGAAAGAAACCTTTACTAGGTGATTCAATGCTGTTTTGTAACCTTTGTGTGGTTTACAGCTTAAATGCATAATGAATAACCCTAAATAGCCATTTCTGATGATAATGGGACAAGTGCCATCCATACTTTCCTTTCTAAGAATTGTATGGATCAATGTCCAAAAGGAAGCTTTTTGAGATTTTGTTGTTGTTTGTTCATTCTTTTTGTGTTTTTTTTTTTCCCTAAGAAATTGTCACTTCTAATTTTTCCATTTAGTAACCTAGTTAGCAGGAGGGCATTGTTTTTTGACCAGTCATTAAAAAAATATGTTTGGTGTTGGAAATGACAAATGCTCAGCTAATAATGAACACAGACAATTCTATAAGCAATTTAAAACTAGAAACTGCCAAAAAGGAGTTCTCCCTTAGCAGCTTCTTTCTACTAAGCTAACAGCCTTTCAGTGATACTGCTCTTAGTGCAATTCCACTTCTTAGTAGGAGGAGGTTTTGCAAAAATAAAATTAGAAAAATAACTTTGCTTTTTTTTTTTTTTTTTTACTGTAGAAGCTCTGGAAAAATGTCCATTCTTCTCTTGAGCTCACAATGTCAAACTTTCCCCTTTGAAGAACAGATTCTGTTGCTGGGCATCCTGTTCCTTAATAAGATCTCATTAGTAGCTTGTTATTCTTTCTCTTCACAGCTAGAAAAAGCAGTTCCCTTGGAGTCTTCCCTCTGTCTTCTAGATCAGGGAGAGTTAATAGCAATAACATGTGCCTTCTCCCTAGGAGAAAAAGGGAGTGATGTCTGATGTGTTGCCCTTAATAAGGTCTATTATTCTCCTTAATGACACTGGCAACAAAATTAGGTCCTGGAACCTTAAAATGTGATCACAAGTATGAAGAATAGTAAAACAATCCCACATGAAGAATTCAATATAAGTGTTTGGACCTAGTGATATTTAAAATTCCAGATGCAAGAAATGCACTTAGAATTTTCATTTCAGGTTTTCAGGCATCAAAGTTTTCTTTCATAAACTGGGAACTTAATTCAAAATTGCAGACAAGACAGAACTTTCTGGGGGTTAAGAGCCACCTAATTAAGGTGTTCATTAAAAGTCTGATACTGTGATAGGATTTAGTATAAAGCTGACAAACTATTTCCAGTAGATGTGGGAACATTTCAAAGCCACCGCACACATAGAAAAGAAACATATCCTCAGTAAGGTCTTGCTTAAAGATGCACAAATCTTCCTGAATGCCAGCGATCTATGCAGGGAATTCATAGAAATGATAGGTGCAAAGAATGTTTTCCACCATATGAAAAAAAATCTTGTGTTTTAAGAATAATATCTTCACAGAATAAGAAACTAATTTCTTTCAGAACAGTAATTAATGAATACAATCATTTCAGTCCACTCTAACCAAAAGTAGAACTACTACTATGTACCTGGGTAGACAAATTAAAATAGGCATCCTAACATCTTCCATCTTCCTGGTAGTGATGCCCTCCTTCCTCAGTCTTCAGAATCTGGAAAATGGCTCTCAGTGGGGTGTCATCAGGAAGTCTTCGCACTCTGTTGAGTGACTAATGCACATACACTTATGTGTATGTATCTATATATACACAGATAAATGGGGGAGGGTGATTTAACTTAGGTACACATCACTATAATTGCAAAGACAATACATTGCTTTTTTACCACAGACTGGCTGATATTTTGTTATTCATATAGCCTGTTGCTCCATGTCCACCTGTTTCTCTTCCTTGAACCGTTATTCTCTTTTTACACACCTTATACTGTTTTCACTAAATAGCTTTGCTGTTGTTATATGCCTACCTTCACCATGGCATTTAACTACTTGCAAAAGCTGTTCATTGCTGCATATAAAATCCTTAACCATGAATATTATCCCTTAATTAAACCCAACAACGTCTAATGTGTCAGCTGGCATATGCAACCCTCCTTAGGGATATAATTCACCAAAAACAGTAGGCTTGAAATCTAAATTTTCAGTGCCATCTAGAAGTACATTCATGTCACTGGAATTCCCTCTGTTGGTGCCTTAAATTTTGCATGAAAAATTTCATCTAATCTTGCTAATCCTGGAATCAATTCTTATGTCCAATATGGTGATTATAGCTCAGTCTTTCTCTGAAGGAAGCATCCTACCATCTTCTGTTGTAAAATCAAGGAGGACTCTGAATTGCATGGAGGTGAGAAGAAAGCACAATGAACTATAAAAAAGATTTGTCTTTTGTCCTAAGTCATAGCCCCAACCGTCTTTTTTTTTTTTTTTTTTTTTTAACTCTACTCCTGAAACATCAGTTGAATAGATGACTTCATAGGATAGAAAACCCCATATAGAAAACTGAACTGAACTAAACAAGTGTATTGCAGTTTAAAGGAGAGTAGTGAGAAGCAAGTGAGAAGAAGTAACACTTCTCCTGCATGGCTACACAGCCTGCACAGTGTTTCTACCTATGAAAATCAGCCAGGTGGGAGTCTAATCTTTATTTTACAGAACTAGCTTTTATCATCTACTTAAGGAATATGTAAAATATATATATAAGAAAATTACCAGAAACACTGTTAAAGGCATAACGTTACACTTTTTCCTTCTTTAAGTCTCATAAGAATGTTTTTCTGTCTTCACCACAAAATATCAGCCGGGAGGACTATCTAAACCTTTGCAAGAGAAATTCTTCCAGCTATATTCCCACAAGAGAACCCAGGAATATGAGATCTTGTGTTATCTAATGAGGTATTGAGTGAGCCACAGGCAGAGAGGTGTCCTCTGAGAATGTCTCAGCACACAAAGACGCTTGAATTTGTAATACCCATTCATCTACCTAATGATATAGGTCAAAGAATATTTCTTGACTGCTGAGTATGATCTGCAGTCTGTCTCATGTTAGTGGAACTAAACATAAACTGAACTGGTGTTAAGGTACCAAAGGAACCTACTGCTAAAACCTTGATATCTTCTTTAGTCTTTATAGTTGGATAGCAGGTAGGTAAGAACTTCAAACAATGTGGATTAACACTAGATGTTAAAGAAAACATTCAAAGACATTCATTCATCTGTCTCCTCGTCTTCAGACCTCGCTCCAGGTCTGAAGACTTCCAAAGACCTCACAAAAGTACTGTGTCCAGAACTTCTGCCTGGTCTCACAATACTGATTCATAATATATTGCTTCCAGTAAAAATATTCTCAGTTTAAAATGTGAGAGATGAAGCGATCCAGTTGCTGCAGACCGAATGAGTTGAAACAGGCAACTCCTGAAACTAAAATTCTAGGGCTGAATTTAGGTCAGTTTATTTTCAAATGCAGGAGTATTGTTCATCCCAGACTGAAGCTAGATTTCAGAACTGGGAGACAAAACTGCAAAATCACTACAAGGACAGAAGACATCTTGAGTTTTTCTATTATTCGGTGTAGTATAACAACATTCAGATCAGCTAATTACACAAGGCCATGCTGAAATTTCTTCAAAAAATACACAAAATGTGGCAAAATGTCTCATCATTTTTTTTTCCAGAAAGATTGGCTCTGTATGATCCCTTGATAAAGCCCTATGACTAGAGATACAATTGAAGCCTTACTAATTATCATATAACTTTTAAATTGATTAGTAAGCATTTTTCTTCAGTTACTATATTATTCTTATTATGCTATTTCCCACAATGTACTAAATTCTGTATGTTCATTGCATATTCATTTCTCTAGGTCTTGAGAGTCCATAGATTGTATTCTCACAACAAACTATTTGTAGCTGACAGCTTTTACTCACGTTCTGACATGCATTCAGTTACTTTTATTGTATACCTAAATCTGGTGGAATATTTTGTTTGTTTGAAGAGACGACATAATATTTATGCTAAAATTAGAGATTTACATGTGATTTAAGAGTTCAAATCTTGCCTTTGGAGAATGTTTATTAGTAGACATTTGTGTTTGCATGTTTCCATTAATATTTGCATAGTAAATAAGAGTAGTCATAAAAAGCCAAAAAAAAAAAAGTAGATTATGTGAAGAAAGTTACTTTTATTCAAGCATATAATAATTGATTTGCTATTTTATTGATTAAACTTGAAGCACTTATTAAACATTGATCTTGAAATAGGGAGTATAGACAGTTTTTCAAGTTAAAATCATGCTTTGAGGTGATATCACTGTTGCTAGCATCACCAATAACAGAAAATGTAATTGTCTAAACATATGCAAAGAACATTTATTTTACTTTGAAGTAAAAAAATAAAAAGGAAGAAAAAGAAAACAAATTAAAAAGAAACTGTTTATTAAACAGAATATTGTATTGAACATTGTGATATAAAAGCATACCTGCTCTAAAGGGTGCATGGTATGGGGTAGTGGATTAGGAAAGATCAGCCTTTTCTGATAAACTCCCTGTGGTGTGTCTGGTAGAAAAAGACTCACAAAAAGCAAGCAGAAAATTACCAGCATCTATCACAGTGAGAATGAAATGTAACAAAAGCCCGTAAAAGCTGTCAGAAAGAACAAACAATTCTTGATCCATAGTAGTTAAAAGAGGTCTGTAAACAAAGCAGGTTTTATTTTCATTTCAAACAGTCCTGTGATCAGACTGAAGTGAGATAGCAGCTGCTTAAATGGAGTTAACAAGCCAGATACTTCAAACTCAATAAAATGCTACTGTACAGTATGGTGTGGCAGTTTGTTTTTAATGAAAGTCAGCTTTCTGGCTACAAACAATTTGTGTTATCAGAACTTCCATAACAACACTTGAAATTCCACAAAGATGGAAGTGTTAACACTGATGGTGGGGAAGCAACATATTTTACGTTAAAACTTTGGAGTTTAAAAAGGCTATAGGTTTACTTTTTCTGGTGATTCTTTTGTCACCAATATTTTCAGCTGACAGTACACATTTTTATTTGAAAGTTCCTAAAAATGGATGCCCAATTGCTGAAGTTTTGCATATAAATATATAAAGATTGCTACAAATTACAATTGTCTTCAGTGGTTCATAACTGTTAAGGTTTTCCATCTGTTACTGAATTATCACACTAGAAAAAATCACTCTCTGCTTTTCCACTGGCCTTGATGTTCCACCTGCCCAAGTCACAGTGAGCATTTGATAACCAGAGACTGAAGTATTAACTGCATATATATGAGAAATTTCACTTGATCTCCAGTATCAATGGTACAACATGATTTATCACTTTAGTAAGTTCCATTTCCAGGCTGGAAGAAATAATTCCAATTTGGAGAAACATGCAGTCTAGGAAGAAGAGAGCTAAGAAAACATACAAACTAGGCAGAAAGACATGGAAATTGTGACCCTCCTTATATGCCAGGCTTATCACTATGAATTTTGCTTCTAAGCCTCACCAGCACTCTACCTACTGGCCCATTACACCATACTGCATCTAACATTCATATTTAAGTAAAAAGATCTAACATTAGTTTGACAACAAATGAAAACTGTCAAAGAAATGTTTCCTATTTCTGCCCTTTGAAATAATTACTTTCTTCTTCTCTTTCTCGCAGACTTTCCACAGACTCCATCCAGAAGGCAAGATGAGGACCTTGGACCCCTGAGATACTGAGGGTTCATTATTTAAGTACCACTAAGTGTTACTACCACATGAGTAAAACAACAATTTCAAGCTCCTGTTCCTAAAATATTAAATCTGTTACCTTCATCACAGTACTTTTTTCTTTCTTTGCCTTACACCACTTTCTTTATTCACAAAAATTTGTCTCCATCATAAGCATTTTTGGCCTACTCTAATATACTCAGGTATTACCTGTAGGTACCATAGAAGACTCTGTAAGGTAATTAATAAATCTGTGTTGAGAGCAACTTCAGTATTGTACAATAGATGAGACACAGGTCAACAACTGAACTAAGAAAAGAGAGTAAATTCTTGGGGAATACTCGTGGATGTGGGAGAGACAGTCCTGTAATAGGCATGGTGCAAGAATATTTTTTTTAAGGGAAAGAAAGGGATTAAGCAAGCAAGTTTAATTCCAGCATTCTCTAATTTTTCATAGCTTAACTTTGCAGCCCTCACAATGTGCTTCAATACAGCATTTTGAGTACAGCATATAATGTCTTTTGACATGTATAAACGTTCTTATGATTAGAAGTCACAGGGTTTATTTATTGTTATAAATTGTGTCCAATCCAATTTGGTTTCATATTGTCCAATTTCCAAGTATCTTTTGTTGCAAAGAGGATCTTGGAAATCTGTAAATGTTAGCAGCTCAGTTGAAATAGCCTGCCTTGGCAAACTTACTGAAACATATCTGTCAAGCACAGCAAAAGCCTTGTAAAATGCTCCTCTGCTGTAGGCCATAGAATGGAGCTCTAATAAACTCTGACCCATAAAAACTCATGTAGACATTATAACCTGTTTTTATTAGCCTTTTAAGTGCCAGGAGCAATTGATCTTATACGGCTTGGGTCTTTCCAGCTTCCAAGTCTGCATGAGCACCTAGGAACCTACATGGGTGTTCAAGTAGCCTCTGGCTTTGAAAGCCTAAAATAGGAACAGATACAGTGCTATCAGCTACTTGGTTATTCACTCCAGGCAGATGTTTGATATTTCCAACAGCAAACACTTAAAAATGAAGCACCTATGGAAACCAACTGACTGATTCTGTATTGTTAATCAAAATAAATGTCTATGCAATCTCGAGCTGTTCCTCTAAATTGCTGCATCTGTCATACTGGAAAGAAAAGGCGGGGAAAAGAGAAAAAAGAAAGAAAAAAAAAGAAAAATGTTTTAAATTTAGAGTAACAGTGTCCTTGCCTTAAGGCTTTCTGACCATGACAGCTTCCTTAAGGTTCAATGTTGCTATTCGTTTTGAGAAAAGTGCTGCAAACCTTAGTCCTCAGGGGAAACTTAAGTTCACTTCAAAACACTTCAATGGGATTTTTGCCTGAGTAATAGCTGAAAGATTTAGCTCTCTGCTAACTTCATGAACAAACAACATGAATTTTACAGCTTTTGATTTCTGCCAAATACTTACCCCATTAAATTGCTGTGGGAAATCAGCCATACAATTAAAACCTATTTTATGCCTTCAATAACATTAATGAAGCAATTGTGGCTTTCAGAATTTTATATATCTGTGTGTATATATATGTGTGTGTTTTGCCATCACTGCAGCAGCTGCCGTTGGCCTCAGACAACTTCTCTTAAGTACATAGACTTAGCGATGAAGGTGTACGTGACTCTAGTGGTCATTAAACCTCATTAAAAAGCTAAAAGACTCTCCCTTAGACAGACAGTTTCCATAACATTCACAAATTTGCTACTTATTAATATGTGTACTCTATTCCTTCCATTCTTGTTAAAGAAAATGAAAACATAGAACTAATGAGGAGTGTTCAGAATTTGAAACTGATTTCCAGACAGCCTGTATTTCCCAGGAAGGTTTTGAGACTACATCTGAAGGTAGTGTAACTTTTACATGCCAGTGTGTGGACCTGGATCTGAATGTTAGATCTAATGTTTGTTTCAGTGCATTTTTCACTTTTGAATCCTTACACCAGAAAAGCCTTTGGATGATGAATACTTTTTTACTTTGGTAGGAGGTCTCATATAGACAGTTGGCAAAAAGATATTCTCCAAAATAATGAAATTCTTGTCTTGCTGTAAAAATACGTGTCATCAGGGAAAACTGTTCAAAATTCTGCTTTTGCTTTCTGACAGAATGACACAGGCAAGCTTTTGGCCAAAGATTTTGATTGTGAGAAGCAACTACAGACATCTGAAAAATTCAGAATTCTGTTCTGAGATGTAATACATTCTGTGTATTTACCTTGGAGGTCCAAGTTTAGAAAGAATGGCTTGAACTCTGGAAGAGGTGAATATACTTCTCCACCCAGAGCCAGAGTTGCAGTGATCACCTCAGGGTCACAATACCCATCTTTGGAGCATTTATATTCTCAGTGTTCTACCACTTGAAATCATAGAATCGTCTAGGTTGGAAGGGACCATTAAGATCATTGAGTCCAACCATTAACCTAACTCCGCAAAAACCACCACTAAACCATGTCCCTAAGCACCACATCTCCCTGTCTTTTAAATGCCTCCAGGGATGGTGATTCAAGTGCACTGAAACACTTCCCTGGGCAGCCTGTTCTAATGTTTGATAACAATCACAATCCTGAGCTGAGAAGCTTGGGTTTATGAGGGAAAGTACAAGGACATTTGGACATCCGAGATGGGAATTTGCAGGAAGAGGCTTCCTGAACACAGAATGACATAAACAAACAAATAAAAGATATTTGAACAAGGATGGGCTCTCTATGGATGAAAAATGAGAACTCAAATTCCCTCACAAGAAGAGAAAGAGGAGAAAGATCTTGATTGTAAGTCTTCCAAATTTAATAATTGTCCTGGATTACTCAACATAGGATTAATTTCTTGTTCAGTAATTTTACTTTTCAGTAAGGTCTCTTGGGAAATGCTTGGTAAAACTGCACTTTTAGAAGACTTCATAGTCTGAATTTTTGAAAATATTTACATTATAACCAGCTATGGTATGTGCGTTTCAACGTCTCAATTTTTTCAAGCTAGCCAGGTGCAGGGATGAGGAGGACCAAGATACAGTCACTTGACCAAGATACAGTACCAGCTCCCTCAGCCTCTCCTCATAAGACCTATTCTCCAGACCCCTCACCATCTTTGTCGCCCTTCTCTGGACCCTCTCCAGCACCTCGATGTCTTTTTTATGGTAGGGGGCCCAAAACTGGACACAGTACTCGAGGTGGGGCCTCACCAGTGCCGAGTACAGGGGGACGATCACCTCTCGGGCCCTACTCGCCACACTGTTCCTGATACAGGCCAGGATGCTGTTGGCTTTCTTGGCCAGCTGAGCACACTGCTGGCTCATGTTCAGCCGACAGTCGACCAACACCCCCAGGTCCTTTTCTGCCAGGCAGCTCTCCAGCCACTCTGCCCCCAGCCTGTAGCGCTGCATGGGGTTGTTGTGACCCAAGTGCAGGACCCAGCACTTGGCCTTGTTGAACCTCATCCCGTTGGTCTCGGCCCATCGATCCAGCCTGTCCAGATCTCTCTGCAGAGCCTCTCTACCCTCCAGCAGGTCGACACTGCCACCCAGCTTGGTGTCGTCTGTGAACTTACTGAGGGTGCACTCGATCCCCTCATCCAGATCATTGATAAAGATGTTAAAGAGAATTGGTCCCAGTACTGAGCCCTGTGGGACACCACTCATGACTGGACACCAGCTGGATTTAACTCCATTCACCACCACTCTCTGGTCCTGGCCCTCCAGCCAGTTTTTAACCCAGCAGAGGGTATTCCCATCCAAGCCATGGGCAGCCAGTTTCTCCAGGAGGATACTGTGGGAGACTGTATCAAAAGCTTTGCTGAAGTCCAGATAAACAACATCCACAGCCTTTCCTTCATCCAGCAAGCAGGTCACTTTGTCATAGAAGGAGATCAGGTTTGTCAAGCAGGACCTGCCCCTCGTGAACCCGTGCTGGCTGGGCCAGATCGCATGGGTGTCCTTCATGTGTTGCATGATGGCACTCAGGATGATCTGTTCCATGATCTTCCCAGGCACGGAGGTCAGACTGACAGGCCTGTAGTTCTCTGGATCATCCTTCCGGCCCTTCTTGTGGATGGGCATCACATTTGCTAGACGCCAGTCGGCTGGGACCTCCCCAGTTTCCCAGGACTGCTGGTAAATGATGGAGAGTGGCTCCGCAAGCACTTCTGCCAGCTCCCTCAGTACCCTCGGGTGGATCTCATCTGGTCCCATAGACTTGTTTGCATCTAAGTGTTGGAGCAGGTCCCTCACCACCTCCCTTTGAATTACAGGGGCTTCACTCTGCTCCCCGCCGCTGCCTGCTAGTTCAGGGGTCTGGATATTTAGGGAACCCCCTATCCTACTACTAAAGACTGAGGCAAAGAAGGCATTCAGGACTTCAGCCTTCTCCTCATCCTTTGTCACTATGTTACCTCCCTTATTCAGTAGAGGATGGAGGTTCTCCCGAGTCCTCTTTTTGCTATTAATATATTTATAGAAGTTCTTTTTATTGCTTTTTAACATCCAAGGCCAGGTTGAGTTCTAGTTGGGCTTTGGCCTTCCTAATCTTTTCCCTACATAACTTTGCTATACCTTTGTAATCTTTCAAACGATGAATGTCACATTCAATATTAGAAAGTTTGCTGAGGAGTTATCTCTCTTCCTTGATGCCTGTGATCCTGAGAACTTCTTGCTCCAGTTCCAGACCCCTGGGGCCTTCCCTTCCTCCTGAAGCTGTTGCATTTGCAGTGTCTGATATTACTTGTCCACTGCTGGGAGTGCACAGCTTCCTACTGATAGCATTGTCTGAGTGTAATCCTTGCAAATTTTATATTGTTATTGGGATCAATACTGGTTATTTAATATTATTAATGTTAATTATTGAGTTTTATTCTATTAAATCTGCTTATATTTCAACCCTTGAATTTCCTTGCTTTTTTCTGATTCCCCTTCTGAGGGCTGGAGGGGTCACCGGGAGATAGAAAAATTGTCTAAATTGCAATAAAAGAATAATTGTCTAAATTGCAATAAAAGAATAATTGTCTAAATTGCAATAAATTTTTGTGCATTCCTCAAACCATAACAATAATATAGTCAGGTAAGGATAGTCAGGTATGTATCACTCAGTACCAAAAGCTAGTACTATTTCTGATCAGGTTTGGTAAGAGTTAAAATTTCTTCTGAACCCAACTTCCAAATCAAGCCCCGTAGGTAATTCATGTAGGAGAGTCATCATTTAGAGCATTTCAAAAGGCATTGAACTTTCCAGCACTCCTGGTATTTCAGTGATTATGTGCATGACCTCCTCCAGTAACTCTGACCATCGAAATTAACCACTGGAAATTTAGGAATGAGGGTGGCTGTCAGAGGTGTATAAAAATATTGGAAGTAAGAAGAAACATACATTCATGCAAATATTTCTCTCTGGCATCTAACCACCAGTTCTAAAAATGTATTTTGCATTTATGAGTTGCCACCTCCATATTTATATCAGATGAAGGCTGTGGGGTTCGCTCCTTGCCTTTCAAAAAAAGTGCAATTCTCCAGTACTACTTGCATTTGGGAAATATCAACACGGCAAAATAAATTATTATCCATCCTTTTTTTCCATCTTTTTAACCAGCTCATACAATATTTGCAGAGTCAGACAGTCTGAGTAATTTTCTTCTCACAGTAGAGAGCATGTAAAAAGTTGCTGTGTTTTCACTTTATGGAAATTGTTTCACTGGTGCAGACACAGAAGTGCTAGTAAACTCCTGCTCATATTTAGCTGTTACTGAAAACAGAACTTGATATTTAAATCCAAACAGTATGCTGACATCTTGGGCTGGCTGGTGTGAAATTTAATTTTTGCTGTTAAGCCTCAGAAACCTGGGGAAAACATGAGATGAACAACAGCCATTAAACTCCAGTTTTACAATATCCTCCAGAAATGAAATAGCAGCTCTCTGCCCTATGGATCCAATGTCCCTTCAAGGGCCATACATACAGGCACTATACCTGAAAACTATATTTGACTTTTGGATTTTTATTGCTGTTTTTTCCAGGGTACAGTTTTTTAGGCACAGTGTATAGAAGCAGAACAGAGAAGTAGCCAAACTCTATCCTGAAATGAGCAGTTGTATTCTGAGACTTCTAATTTTATTTTTTTCACCAACCTCTTCTTTGTAATATTAAAAAAAAAAAGCAAACAAAATTTTTATAACTCAGACTTCTTCAAAATTTCAAAATTGCCCAGTGCTTATATTCATAAAGTTGTCCTAAACAAACAAGTGTCTTCCCCACAACAAACATTTGCAAAAATTAATTAATAAACACATAAATTCAAACAAGAAACTCTCAAGAGGTATTTCTAATGTCAAGCAAGTTTGAACTAATTAAAACTTAACTTCTAAGCAGGGGCCCAGTCAACTACCTCTGGAGAAATTAGCACCAGAGGGAAGAATGGCATTCCACCATTCTTTGCCAACAGATCTCTATGCCAGAGCTTTTGAACAGATCAGTTGTTTGTTCCTTTGTGTTAGTTTAGTGCAGCTCTCCTACATGGCCTCAGCTCCAGAACATCAGAGAATTTTCAGAGCTTAAATAAACACATTTTTGGTGTCAACAGACTTCACATTTCCCACTCGGTAGCAATGTAGTAACTTTCAACCTAAAGATTCTGAAGTCCTGTGTGGGTGAGCTGAAAATCAAGTTCATCACTTCAAGAAATAAACTGACTGTGGAAACTGCTGGGATTTTTTTCTTACCTGCCTTCATATCCAGTTAACATTAATCACTTTCAGCTGCTTAATTCGAATCAATACTCCAGGGGTTTGAAAAAACCTGTCACTCCTTAGCTGTGCTAGCTACATATACATTATATTCTTACATTAAATAAAGGATTTTACCTGAATGCCCTGAAAAAATGTGACAAAAGCAATGTGATGACTGAACACTGATTTCTGTTGCGAAATTAGTTCACCTGCCAGAAGGAAGACTGAATGGCTGAGACAAAACAACAAGGTTACTGGCAATGTGACTAGACAATATTGCCAGAAGGTCAAACAGTATCAGGCTATTCCAGCCAAGAACCCAAATTTGGGAATATGATGTGGCAATATAGAGCTTTGTTCCCTAACCACACAGAAGCACAGTACCCTATCTTACTTCAACCAGACCACTTCCCCAGTAGTTAATCATTATATTCAAAATTATATTCATTCATTTCGGAAATATCACACTGTTTCAGGCTTCAGTTCACAAATTAAACTAGTCAGAAGCACAGACGTTGGTATCTTGTTTGTTATTTGAATGCGTCGTATTTTCATTGTTTCCATTTTCCTCACTCTGCATACTCTTCCTCAAACAGACTTGTACAACGGAATATCCCTCTGTCCTTATCCTTTATGCCCTATCCAAAATTTAATTTACAGGAATTTCACTTCTGCAAAATTTTCTGAACTCCTTCAGCATTCAGTGACGAACCTCATATTCAGAATTCTCCCTCCCACCAGATTTTTTCTATTTTCTCTTAAAGCAAATGCCTTTCTTATAAAGCTAATAATCTTAGTTGCAATCTCTTCTGGAATCCTCCTGTCTTTGACCCCACTGGCTTCTGCAGTATAAAGATGCTCTAAGCAATCATTTACACTAAAGATGTTTGCAGTAATGCAAACTTCAGTATGCCTATAGCTTTTTGTTAACACAGATTGGTTCCTATACCTTTTTAATCATGTTAGCACCTTAAATTTTGGTATTTGTTTATTATCAGAATAGTTTCAATATTTTAGCTAGTTATCATATTTAATTTCATTTTTTAATATTGATAAAATAATGTTAGTCACCTTTAGAAGGGGGTTGCCAGGGACTCTGTGCAGTAAGAAAAACTTTTTAGTTGTTAAGGAAAAAATCTGAGATTTCAAAGCAGGATAAGATTCGCTCTAGCAAATTTAGTAAAACCTTCCTAATCTGGATATGGACGTGAGTCAGAAGAAATAACACTTCATCTTTGGGAATGGTCCCAGTACTTGGTAACTCCTCACAGATGTGTTAATCAGTGGTTAACTATAGAAAGCTATTATTGGCAACACATATATGGAGAACTTATTTTTGTCTCTGACTGCAGTTATACTACTTTCCAATACATTTTTAAGTAACAAAAGGCCTCAGGCAAACCACTTGATTTGAGTTCCTGCTAGCTTTCACCTCTCCCTAGGCATGTGAAAAATCTGCATTAGTTTTAATGGGAGTTATCCTTTTCAAGGTAGAGAACAGTACTTTCCTTTAGAGTACAAATGTATTTACTATATGTGGTAACTAACAGTGGAGTAACAGACGCTTTGTAGGCAAATAAACTACTGTTTCCTTTACAACAAAAATAGTAACTCTGATGGTCTCGTCAGCTACCACACTTCACCCTCTGATCTGACTGTTATTATGAAATTTTCATTTAAAAAAATGCCATGTTATTTGTCTCTGTGGTTTCTCCTCACAGATATCCACAATAACTCTTCATGAAGAGATGCCCTGTGGTGTCTTACCTTTGTTTAAATTATATTCCTAGTCTCTGCTCTTCCCTGTTAGTTTTTTATTAAAAAACAAAACAAAGCAAAACAAACAACCAAACAAGCCAAAACCAAAAGTACCAACAACACCCCCCCCAATTATTACATCTTGTGGCACAGATATTTTGAGCTAAGTGAAATGAATTTACATGGCAACCAAAACACAACATGGTCAGTGTCAAACTGTTCAAACATATGCCTCGCTTCAAAAAGAACAGAGGGAACTTCTTTTTTTACCATAGTTGCCATTAATTTTCAAATAGCACAAATGGTTTCTTCATAGTAACTTATTTGTCTTTCTCCATTTACACCTCTGTTTTTTTGAAGAAACTTTCCATGTGATTGTGTTGGATAGACCTACAATGTCAAGACATGTACCATGTTATGTGTGTATACATTACAAATGTGTACTTATAAAATTGATTAAGTTTTGTTTATGTTGTTGATTTTGCCTTTGCACAAGCAAATATTATATATATGCATATATAAAATAGCCTGTACTAATATCAATACATTGCATTATCAAACCAAAAACCCAAATCCTTACCTTGAGAGGGTATATATACTTATATATATGTGCATACATATACTTGTATATATTTATATTTCTATGCCAATATACTTGTATATACAGTTCAAGTACATATGCTTAAACTATTTAGAAGTAAAACACTTCTTATGCTTTATAGGACAACAATCTACTTTTCCCTTTTAATAAATTTTGTAATCAGACACAGTAGCTGCATGTAGCCTGAAAACGCTCCATATAGAGTAATGTTTGAAAATAATTTAAATTATGTTTCTGTTTACACATACTATCACCTGAAGCTAGCTGAAGCATAAAAGCCAGGGCATTTAAACTACTTAGGACCATTTCTGGAACAAACAGAGCAGAGAAATACAGAGCCATTACTCATTTCCAAAAATACAGATTAAGTTGCCTTTCATGCAGACCACACTGCAACGCATAAATAAATGAGTTTGCCAACCTCATTTTAAATTTTATTTTCATACTAATTTTCATCACAATACACTTAAACAAATTGCACAGCTTTCTTATGAAAAGGCACTTTCCCATTTGAGATATGCAGTTACTTAAAATAGCAAGATCATGGGCCTCAGGCAGACTAAAAATATTAAGGGTGCTTGATTCATAGAATCACAGAATGGTTAGAGTTGGAAGGGACCTCAAAGATCATCTAGTTCCAACCCGCCTGCTGTGGGCAGGGACACCTCAAAGATGTATCCAGCCTGGCCTTGGACACTGCCAGTCCACAATTTCTCTTGGCAGCCTGTTCCAGTGCCTCACCACCCTCACAGTAAAGAATTTATTCCTACTATCTAATCTAAATCTCCCCTCTTTCAGTTTAAAACTGCTACCCTTCATCCTATCACTACGCTACCTCATAAAGAGTGCCTCTCCATTTTTCCTGTTGGCCCCCTTTAGGCACTGGAAGGCTGCTATAAAGTATCCTGGGAGCCTTCCCTTTTCCAGTCTGAACAAACCCAACTCTTTCAGCCTGTCTTGATAGGAGAGGTGCTCCAGCCCTCTTTTTTGCAACAACTTTAATTTTGCATCATTGCTGAGTCTAGTACAACACAAAACCACAAGGTTCAGTCTGCAAGGTCCTGAATACCTTTCACTTCATGTGAAGCAAAAGAAATTGGGAAGATTTAACACACTGTAACACTTTTGTATCTGAAATTAAGCTGTTATGATTCAAACCTGAATGTATATGCTTCGTTTATATTCCTAATGACCCATTATCTGTTTTCATTTGAAATATATAAAAAGGTGTGAACCTGAACTGCTTCTTATAAGGACAGTTAGGTAAAAGTGAGATCCTGTTTCTTAAGCTAAATCCCTATCGTACTGCATACACTGACACTCACAGGCCATTCATAGGTTCTCTGCATTATTTAACTATTCCCACATGTGCATGCAAATTTTTTTATTTTTTTTTTTTTTCACCCCCATTGTATCCTACTGAACTCTCCAGATGGCTGTACTGAAGGGGATTTGCACAGGTGCCTTCCATCATCTTATCAAAAACAACAGACTAAAATATAGGATATTATCTTAAATGCCAGCTTTCTACTTATGTGTATAGTCTTCAAAGGACAGACTAAAGGTAAGTGCTATTCCCTCTAAAACTACAGGCAGCTGCAGAGTAAAGCAGTTCCTTCTAATGCAATTTTTTTTCTTCTTTCCCTCCCCCCACTTTCTCCACCCCCTCCCCCCAGTGTCCTTTCTGGTACTCTTTTGCATCTGCCAAAATATCTGCTGCAATATTGCATTCTTTAACAGTGTTATAATTTGCACGTACTAAAACTAATGTAAGTAAACTTTGTTTATCTGATACATTACTCCCAAGGAGCTCTACTTATCGTGGGGATTCATATATTGCTATGACACTTAAACTCTAAAAGCAATTGTTTTTAAGACATTCACTTATTTAATGTGGATACAGGAAAACTATTTGAAATGAGCTGCTCAGACTGATGATGCTTGAGAACTATATAGTGTATACAGTTCTGTATATACAACTGTATACCTTCAGATGAACTCTAAACCTTTCAAAGTTCTATGTTGTAAAGTTGGGACACTTTTTTATTATTAATTTTAATTTTTTTAATACACTAGAAGTTAGATTTGCAATAGAGGTTTTGACTGTTGTGATAACTGACTTTTCTGAAGAACAGACTTATTCTTTGGTGATCTGAGTACATTTGAGAGCTTACTTCTCTTCCCATTCAGTTCAGTGAATGAAATTCCATTAATTTCAAAGTTGAAGAATCAACCCCAGATAAATAGTAATGCTAAAGCAAGTCTGGTAATGCTAATTCCTTGTACTTATAAACCCTGCATTTATTTTTTATTTTGAAAGAACAGTAAGCTAGTTTACTCAGTACTGACATTATTCTGTCTTCAAAACTCCTTTAGAGACAGCTCACTTGCAAATTTAGCCGAAAGGAACAATGTTCCTCTTTTCTTCTTGCCCCCAAACTTAACTGCGGGTGGTCAATGGAGCCCACAGCTAAAAGTGGTCACTGCATGACTTATCCTCTTACTGACTGGCACCGTGATATGGAGTCCCTCTGAGAGTCATTTTTATTAGAAGATAATCAAAAAGTCCCCCTCTCAAAGTCGCAAGTGTCACTTTCACCTCCTGGTCATATCACTTCTTGTATCTGTCTCAAAGCCAAACTACAGGCTGAATAAATAAGTTAGAGATAGTCATAACATGCTGCAGCACGATTCCAGTTTACAGAAGTGAGTTAAGGAAAGTCATCAAGATTCAACCTCTGAACTGTACTCACTATTTCTGTAGCACTACTCAGATGTATGAGCCTCTTCTTTCTAGAGTGCAAGATGTATTCTTCCTAATCTCCTCTTTTCTCTTTTCCTACCAACTCCATTCCTCTATCTCAATTTTCGCCTTGCCTTACTATAGCAGTGGAATTGCTGTATTGTAAGGGGATAACAGTGGCTCAGAACTCATTAGTATTTACTGTCTTCTGAATGCTCTGCCTTCTCCAGACTTTAACTCAGCTGCCTCATTCACAGTCTGCTAACAAATATTTGAACTACATGTGAACTACACTTGTGTACTACTGTGAACTACAATCTACAAACCACAGTTATAGGAATATTCTTAATTTTAGTTGGTATTCTCTACCAGAAACCAATCTAACAACCAAGCCAGTCTAGATTTTTAAAACTGCAGTCCTTATGCTTCACCTCTCCAGTTCTCATGTCTGATGCTATTGCCAGTTCTGCTACACTCTCCTGGGTACACCATTACCTGATATTTTCTTCTAGTTTTTACCTGACACTTATCACCCAAGAAAAAGGAAAAAAAAAAAAAGTCTGTTGAAAACCAGTGAATGCATTTTCATGGATGGAAAGTCTAAAAGTTTTAAGTTTGGCTTTTTTTTTTTCTATCTGCATTGAGTTAAAACCTTGAAAGCATGAAATGTAAAGCCATTAAAGGCATACTGTTCTTATTCACTTTAAAATTGCCCATAGCAAAGGGCATTTAACTGGTGTGTAGGCAATAGGTCTTCCTCATTTGTATTAATTCAGACCAGAGAACTGAACAAGGATCCTTTGTATCTCAGATGAGGTCTCTCATGTATTGGCTGTTGAAGGGAGATCATCTCCTGATTCTTCTTGGTGGAACTATATCACCATGTAGAACTACACGTCTGGCTGCTGATCAAGCAGAATGCTCACTTGGGTAGTTCCTGTAATATTAAAAGTAAGAGTCTGAATCAGCCACCAAAGCTGTGAAGATAGATCTATGATTTTCCACACTTTTCTAAGTGTTCCTTTAGTTCCAGCAGTAGAGGCTGCATTTTGGCTACAGCTGATTCCAGCTGATGACCCTGTAAGCCAAGTGTAAATAGCCATGATTTGTTACACTTGGCCTATGACTAAAGGTGAAATTTTTAGAATGCCTAAAGAGAATCCCTTGAGCCATATTTAAATTTTGTTTGCATAGAGGGGAAATAATACAGACATTGAAATAAAAAAAAAAAAAAGGAACTATCTTTTTTAAAGAGAGTCTTGAATTTGTGTTTTGTAAAGAAGCTTTAAAGATTGCACTTGCTCATGACCTCATATGAATATCAATGGCATAACTTTTATGGAAGAAAAGAACACAAGGTGCAAGTGTAAAAGCACTTCTAAAGGTGTATGTATCAATTATTTATTCTTACTATCCCATTCTTCAGTGACAAATAAAAATCTGTTATTAGAACTGATTAGACAATGTCAAGGAAATAGCATATTACAGATCCTCCATCACCAGCTGATCTAGAACAACATTTTACTGAAGTATTAACATTTTATTCCTAACAATAAAGGGGGTGCAGGTCTTTTTTTTTTTTTTTTTTTTTCATTTTAAAAATCAGCAATGTAACACCTAAGAATGATTTGCTGGTAAGATTCTTAGCCTAGCCCTGAAAAGTTGAGATATTTCTTTCTCTTTCACAGACATTCAGTGTGTCTGAAAAAAATCACAAGGAACTGAAACCAGTTATCTTAATTTAGGTAACCAGTTTGCCCAGGTACATTTGAGTGACCAGTAAAGCAATCTTTTAATTTCCCTGTAAAGACAATGAAGAGAGATTAAGTGATTTTGAAGACATGAAAACGAGTGAAAATCATTACTAACTGCTTATATTTAGGCACATCTATGAAATATTTAGTTCTTCTAAGAATCCTTCCTCTCACTGATAACTGTTTAAGTACCTTATGAGGGCATTTGGCTAGATGTCTACGTTTAGCATTCTGTATCTAAGATAAATTTACCTGGATCTTGTCATTTCCTGTTGGTCACAATACAGCAGCTTGTAGTCATGGGAAGCTAGACAACTCCATTCTGAAGTTCCTGTTGCGTATTGCATGTCAAGGTACCTTATCAACCTTAGACATTGGAGAGGGAGGACTATGGTTTCATTTTGGTTTATGGTTTTGGTTTGTTTTTTTTCCCTAAAAAGACTCCAGACATCCATTTATGGACTGGGTTCTTGAACTTGAGAAGACATCTTAAATAGCAAATGGAAAGAAGGTGAGAGCTAATTCTTGTAAAAGAATAACAGCTTTCAACTTTGACATTCCTTGAGCCTTGTGGAGGCTAAAAGTGTGTTTGTATTCCAGGGAACATTGCAGAAGTTCATATAAGACAAATCAATGAAAAAGTAGTGCCTACTAAATCTATGGCTCAACAGGTCACTGTGCAGAAAAGTGTTGGAGGCTGGGACACTATCAAAAAGAGTGATCATCATGTGCTTACTCTGTTATATTACTCACCTCTAAGAAACCACTTTTAGAGAATGGTTTTGTCACTCTTATAATACCATATATTAGTTAGCAGATTTTGGGAATTCAATTTCTCTAAATATCAAATTATCATGCTGTACTGATATTGTTTTAGCAATGCCAATAATAATTTTGTGCATGAAACTTCTGTACTATTCTGATTGCAACAGCAGTAGCTGTAGTTCTCAGGCCTCACTAGAGTAGTATTTTATGCTTTTCCATAGAAGTAGTGGTTTAGCAACATACTGTTTCTCCTCTTCTTACACTGTCTGTGCTGTACTCTTATTTCTGAGGAGTTGTTTCTCACAGAAAACTATAAATCCTCTCCATGAGTACAAAAAGATACTTTGCTTGCATATTCTATCAAAAAAAACCCAAAACAAAACACGAAAAACCAAGAAATACTGTTTTTTTTGAAAGGTAGAATAAAAACTGAGAAGAAAAAAAAATAATCAGATAATTCTGCCTGCATGTATGAAAGATTTTCCCCTTCCCTTTCCTGTAACCTTCCTTGCTTTTTTACCTAAAGATTTTTAGCTAAAAAGGCAATTTCTATTTACAGGAGTAGCTGAAGCAATTTAAATAAGTGAGGCTTAAAATAAATATGTGAGATTTCATATATCTCACTGGAACACATGTTAAAATACATCCTTTAAAGAGTGAGAGATGAAGAATTTGCCTTAAAATTAATCCAAAATGAAGGAATTTCTTCATTTGACAGGTGTAGATTTTAAAGGTTAAAGGTTTGAGCTGGCCTCACTTGTAAGTTCAAAGCTTCCTATGACCTCTGAGTATGCAGTAACAATGATGTGCTCTATTTTTCTTGGTTACCTCAGGTGACCAAAGGATATTCTAAATGTTGCACCATATACTGGGAGGCAAATTACTACCCAAGTAACTTCAGTACAAACCTAGGGTTTTCCATATTATCCTGTCTCCTTTTCAGTAGGAAACCTCTAAATAACTGAAAGACTAGACCTCTTGGAAGCCACTTTCCTTTATACAAACTGCTAATGAAAATATGGCCTTGATATTTTCTAAATATATCACAG
This sequence comes from Calidris pygmaea, assembly GCA_003697955.1. NCBI lineage: Eukaryota > Metazoa > Chordata > Aves > Charadriiformes > Scolopacidae > Calidris > Calidris pygmaea. The sequence goes on along the minus strand of QJSC01002917.1, from coordinate 81,910 downwards.
GTAATCACTGCATAAGCACATGTTCTTTTTGCTGTGATACAAGGATATCTTCAAATTTACAAAAACCCTACTCTACATAAACAACATTTAGAAACAACTACAACCACAAGTCATGTTACTAAAACAACTACCTTAAGAAACCAGGACATATTTAAAGGCATATTTTTACAAATACCTGGTTATTAGTCCTAGAAATGCCTTTATTTATATTCCTGTACTCAATCCATGAGTGACTAATTGATTTAAATGAAGCAGAATTTCAAATTCATCTGATGTTGGCACAGTGTTTTATATGTAAGTCTCTCTCTAACACTTATTATACAATTATATATGCTTAGTTCTGAGAAACACTGTAAAAATATTTGTGATTCCCAAAGTAAAGCTACAGGGAGTGTGTAGGAGTGCTAATTGCGTGACATGAAGGGAAAAATTACGTAAATTCATGAAGTGCTCTGTTTTGCACAGTGCATGCTTTGAAGTCAAGGCAGATATACAAACATGAACAAGTCCAGCACTTGCTGGCAGAGTGCCAGCCTTCTCTCTCTCACAAAAAATGCAGTCCATGTCTCAGCAGTGGCTGAAGCCACCAGTGACAGAATTCTTCTTACAGCTAGGTGCTGTAAGTAAGTAATATACTTACATTCACCTTGTATTCCACCATGTCACCTAAAATTAAAGTGTTGAACTTAGAAGGTAAAAAAAGCACCCATTTTAGGGGCACAAAGATCTCTTTGGGGTTCTAGAATTTCTTCTGTTTGTTGTGTCTTGCTTAGGTTGAAGGTATTTTCATAACATCGAAATTGGTATTTTCTGAAATGAGAGAAAAAAAAAAAAATAAATCTAAAAGCTGCTGGTGGAGTGTCAGAAGTTTGATTCTAAACAGTGCATGTATTACATTGCACATAACAGATCAAAGAAATACTGTGCTCAGTATATTATGCAGTCTAGGGGCAGCATAACCCCTATGTCATACTACAGGAGAAATAGATTGGACATCCTCAGTTTTGAGGGGGAAAAAAATCTGAAATTAGTAGGTAGGTTTATCTTTAATCTAGTAGAGTTTCAATCACGAAAGACTTTGTTCATGATGTACTGCTGTTGATGATATCATGTACTGTGTTTATTAACAAGGGCTTTTTGTGTGCTCATTCAAATTCACAACTACAGATTCAGTGTTTTGCTCTGCTGGTTTCAGTGCCTGCATTCGAATGAAAAGCTCTGTGACATGCACTGCATGAAACGCCACACAAAGCCCTCACAGTGAAGACCCTGCCATTCTGCCCTTTCTCTTTCTTATCAGCAGGACCTTAACCTGGTCACCTCTGCTAAGCAATATCAGACAGAGTCCTAACAATGTACCTGTGTGATATTAGGATGATATAACACATTAGTTATAATCTAAGTACTGTGAAAGCTTTTAATTTGGATATTCTTTACAGCTAACATTCATAGCTGTGTCTGGTCCTCTTTTATTTTACTGCTGTAATGACACCCCTTGTTAAAGAAAATAACTTCAGATTTGATGCAGGTGGAGGTAGTTAACAAAATGTTGACCTAGTCATTCATTTGAGTCAAAGCAACACAAAGACAGGAAAATGTTCTGCTAATGAAACATTATCTATAACTAAGGGTTATTTTAGCTGAGGTAGTTAATATCCTGAATTGTTTGTATAATCCTATTATTTCCTTTGTAATATAGACTATTGTGTCTTTTGATTAGCCAGTACAGTTACAAAAAAAAAAAAAGGTTGGTATTTCACTCCCATATTGAAATGTCTGTATTCACTTTGACTTCTGAGTGTGGCTCTGTAAAAACATATACCACTGAAGGTTCAGATGGGCACAATTATTAAATTAAAACAAGAAAACATTTCCAATTCATCTATGCTTAGCATGATGAGCTACTGGTATACAACTAATTGTATAAATCAAAATTAACATCTTACCTTTCACCATAGCATGAATACTATGCAAGAGAGAATGTGCTTTGAGAATATTAGGCTACATTATCTAAATCTGCTAACTTTCTTCATGGTCCATTTTCTATGAAATTTTGATCCTGAGAGAGAATACCATTGCATATCTCAATATTTCAGTCATGAAACTTTCTTTAAGACAGATGTTCATAGGGATACAGAAAGCTTTATTGTGACAAGGTCTCAAAGATTTTTCAACAGTTACAAAGGACTTCAAAAAGGCTTTCAGAAGCTGATGAACAGGAGTTATTCCTACTCATACTAAACTAAATAGTTAATCACTATCACAACAATTGTCAGAATTTTAATTTATTTAGGACTCCAAGAATAAATTAGGGAAAAGCAGGTCCTATATTAATTAAACAAACTTGGGAAATTCACATAGTTAAAAGAAGAGCTTCTGGAAAGTAAGACTATACTTCTAAACACAAGATTTAATCAATTATTATCCATATTAAATGGCTTTGTAATGCTTCCAGCTCAAAATCTTGACCAAACACTGAACTTATGCCTCTTCCACAATCCAGATGAAAAATTTGCTAGGGGATAATTTTGGTATTATTTCTTTTTTAATTCTGTTGCCTACCATTTCTCCTGGCAGCCCCAATCCCAGCTTCACCTCTACTGGTTGTCTCTTTTCCATATCCACCACAAACTTAGCCTTAGATGACCTTTAGCCACAACATCCAACCATATACCTGAGGAAAAAGATTTCAAGTTAAAACTCTTTCTGCAGTTTATTTATTCCTTTGGCAGTTTCTTGGCAGCCCCACACAAATAAAAGACTTGTAGCCCTTCAAGTGATGTTCTGGGATCTGTCTCTATAATAGTTTTCAGGGGAGAAATCTCTCTGCAACACAAACTTTCCCTTTGCAGTCCCACAGCATCTGGACTTTCAAGCTCTATTTCTTTTCCAACCCTAACCCCTAACCTCACCTTTCGCCTAAAGATGGTCACTAGCCAAGGACCCTCACCCATGGCCCAGATAAAAAAGTCCTTAGTGGAGAAACTTACCTTCAGCGTAACTATACTTTGTCTGCTCCTTTGACACTCAGCTCCCATTGAAGGTCTAAGGTTTTGTTTGTAACCATAACCCTATATCAGCCTTAACTTTGACCTCAGGCTGAGTCTTCGCCAAAGCCTCCCTGCTATGGCACAGCCTTCAGGAGAAAAATCTTTTTGCCACCTTCCCCTTGCTTTAGCAGCTTCTTGACATCACAAAAGCAGCTTCTTCTACATCACATTTTGATTCAAATTTTGCCAAGGACCAGCAGAAGTGGCTCAGACTACAATGTAGTCCAGGAAAACATCTTCTTGCAGCCTACTCCTTCTTTTGTTCCTCCCTTTGCTACCTTGCTCCAACTAGATGTTCCGGCTTTCTCTCTTCTCCATGTCTATCTTGAATGCTAACTCTTATTGCAGACTGGGGCTGAGCTAAAGACTGCAGACATGACCCAAATCAGCAGGTCAACCCATCCCTTTAAATGATCTTTTCAATTGCTTATGGGTTAAGACACAACTATGACTGCTGCTGCCTTGGCAGAAAAGGAACTTTTCCTCAGAAAGATTTCCATTAACTTGCTCAAGGAAATCTATTTTCAAACAGAGCTCATTTTAGAATGAAAAAGTTTTTTTCCACCATGAGGAAACTAAATCTCTCTCTGGAATGTACCTCTAGCCAAAGCCAGGGCAAATGGATTATTTTTGTAATGATGCAAGAATCAGTGAAACATACACATGCATCACTGCACATCAGACACACGTCTGCTAAAGCTGCCTTTAAATTTGTAGAAAATAATTCTCTCTTCCCAAATATACTGCAGAATGTACTTTCTCTCCTTTTTCAATAAAAAATGTAAGAAGAGATTTATTTTCTTCTGGATGACGACACTAGGGTCTTGAAAGCACTGAGGGCTTTTCTGTCCCTGTCAATACCCCCAGGGTCTCTCTCCACCCTGACAATGGTCCAAGACTCTATTTCAGCCCAGCCTGAGACCATCGGTCCCTGCTCCAGCAATGCCATAACAGTGCTGCTCTTCGGTCCCATACCTGTCCATTCCTGATGGGGTCCTGATGCAGGGACCCACCTTGGCTTGTCACTCTTCAAAAGTGTAAGGGCTGTTGATGAACCCTGCTGCTGGTCTTCAGCTCTGCCTACTGTGCTCAGGATGGTGGCTGACAGGATGGGCACTGCCATTGCTGGAATCCCCCTAGTACCCGGCTCCCCAGCCCAAGACAGCAGGTGGCTCTCACTGCTCCCTGACAAGACATGAGGATGAATTTTGACAGAAGTGGTATGTTTCCGTTGCCCATTGTGATTTGCATGCACATGATTTGCCCAAATCCCATTGTGATTTGCATGCACGTAGGTGCAATATTGGGCATCCTTGTTTGATGAAAATTTTAGGTGGACAGTGAAGCAAGAATCAAATACTTTTTATGTAAGTTGCACATTCCTGCCATTATTTAATTATGAATAGTTACTAAATCAAGTCTACATAGTGAAATGCAAGATAAAAAAAATAGTGCCACAAACTATGAAACAGCTTACTTCTTTTACAATAGGTTCTAGAATCATAGAATCACAGAATGGCTAGAGTTGGAAGGGACCTTAAAGATCATCAAGTTCCGCCCCTGCCACAGGCAGGGACACCTCCCACTAGATAAGGTTGCTCAAAGCCCCATCCAGCCTGACCTTGAACGCTTCCAGGGATGGGGCATCCACAACTTTCCTGGGCAACCTGTTCCACTGTCTCACCACCCTTACAGTAAAGAAGAAAGGTTGCTAGCTTCTGCCCCACAGCTAAGCTGCTGTGTAGTAAAGATGAGAATTGACCAAATATATAGCTGCTGATACAGTTCAAAAGAAAATGTACTATGACTTCATTTGCAGGAAAGGGTGATAAAAGAAAGTAAAGAACAGAAATATTGAAGCAAAACAAAGCAATTCAACAAAAATCTGTTTTTGCCACAGAAACATATTGTTACCTTCTACCAAAATAGGCAGACATGACTATTTGCAATGTTCATTAGTGAATCTACCAAATAATAATAATAAAAATTAATTAAGAAATGACAACTAAACCAATAAAATAAAATTTTTGTTCATTTTGAAATCTTAAATCTTATAAAATCTTCAAATATTAAGAGCAAGGTAGTTTCATACAGGTATTTAACATGGAAGTATATGAAAAGGTTACATCACCTCTGTATTTAGTATTTTACTACTTGATAATTTTGTATCACTTCTCCAAAGAATTCCACATGCTCATCTGCTTCCATCCTGGAAGGGACCAAGGATACTTTTTTTTTCATCATCAGATTAGTGTGCTTGAAACTGTACATAAACAGTCTAGCAACATCTTTTCCAACCACCCAGTCACTGTTTTAAGAGAAGGTATGGGAAGTTAGGAGGACTGTTGACCCTTCCTCTCGTGTTGCATATATTGTGATGCAGCTGTGTTTAATGGTACTCTTTTTCAGTTCACACTTCTCCCTGGCTTAAGGGTTGATTTCAGAGTCAGGAACGAAGTCCACAGGTAAATGAAGGGCCCAAAATCATGCAAGAAAATCCTTGATAAGGAATGAAAACCAATCTCTAGGGTCTCGTGGAACTAGCAGACTATCTACTTGCCCATTCTGCTGTTTGAACATCTTTGTCTCCATTAGAGAGGGTAAGAAAATAATGTATCATTTGCCCTGAGTATTAAAGAGTATACATCTTAAAATCTTGATATTCCCACCACTTTCTCCTGTTTAACATCACTGACCTTGAAATATATCCAAATAAGTCAGTGAAAATCTTCAATATATTTTACTGTCTGAAAACTAATTTTGATCTCAAACCGAAAATAAATGCAGTGGGTAAAGAGAACATTTTCATCTCTGTACAGGTATTTCTGTGCCTGGAGCAAGGTCACATTGAAGATAACCAGGTAATAAGTGGGAAACATGTGGAAGGACATTTAAATAAAATTATTTACTGTCCACAATAATCAATTTGATTTCACAAATATTTTCCCTTTCACATCCTGAGAAACTTTAGAACCAGGTTGCAGAAGAACAATGCAGGAGTGGGCAGCAGCAGCTGTTCATCATGATAGAGTCTACATTTTGATATGATCATTTCCTGATGATACGACTTCTACATACATTAATTAGCAGCATACATGGTCACAGGTCACTATTGGCTTTATTACCCAGTCCTCTCTTGAATTCCCTGAGTATTTTCCTTCTAAGTGACAAGACAGTTGCCTTATAGGCTCAGTGTTGACGTTCCAATGCTTTCAGTCAGAAATAGCCCCTACACACAGCTTTCTACACCTGTAGTCTTCTACAAGAGTTTAAAGACTATAGATTGTATACATTTGAATGAATGATGAGCTCAATTTTCCAAATCAATCCTTTAAAAAACAAGCACATATCAATCTCCACAGTAAATATAAAAAGCAGGAAAGCCAGTATTTTTTAAAACATTAAAATCTTTAAGTCACTTAACGTGCCAAAAGCTTAGCTGTCTACAGCATACTAAAAGTACTGTAGTATCCAGAAACTAAGGTTCAGCTGGCAACAAGTGCTGCTGAAGATGTTTTATCCTCTTAGAAATTCTCCGACTTTTTGTCTTCTTGTACCGTTCCTATAATTCTAAAATGAGACTTACCGCAGTCCTGCTAATGTAGCTGGTAGGACTAACCTTATTTTTTTCCTCACAACTGGTAGAGAGATATAACATGGAAGCCTGTAATGTACTCTAGAACAAGGGGAGAAAAACCCCAGTGCATTTCCTGCTGACAAATTTTAAAATTATTTTTACATGATTTTGTGAACTTTTGGAAGTTGTAAATGACACCTAACAAAGATGTAACCAGAAGATGTAATTGATAATATTACTTGAGGAAACATTTTATATAACTTTTTCAACAACACTTGGATTTTGCATTTTTTGAGTTTTCTTAATTTCATAGATTTCTGTAACACCTCCTGCTGTGATGTAATGAAAAGAAAGTTTAATGATAGAGTTTGAGGATGTAAAGCAGCGCACTAAGCACTGCTACTGTCAAACTGCTGCTAGCACATCCTGCTATCTTCAATGAGTAGAAAATACAAACTTATTCACTTTGCAGTCTTGAAACTTCTGAAACAAAAAAGGGTCAATATAAATCTCAAGCTAACCATGAATCAAAAACTTGCTGAGCTAATTGTTAAGGAAGGTTATATGTGCCATGTTACATTGATGCTGACCAACAGGCTCCTTTTTCCATCTACTCTGCAGATCTCCCATAGTTCATAACATAAATTTTAAAATTGGAAAAATAATTTGGGGCTCTCTTTTGTTTTTCCTGTGGTGTATCCACATTTGCATGTACCTGGGACACAATTGCATGCATTCGGAGCCTTTATTTTGATAGGCAGTCCAAAAGTAGGTAGAGAGTTATCACCTTGAGAGACTTGGAAAATCTGCTGTCAATCTCATAAATTGACATTTCTAAGTGTTTATGTATGCCTTTTTATTAGAATTTAAAAAAAAAAAAAAGTAAAAAAAGTTGTAATTTCCAAAAAACATTAGCAAATTAGTTATTTAAAACAACCATCTGTTTCTACCCCTTGTAACATAACCTATCCATAAAGTTTGGGATTTCTTTGTTCTAGGAATACCAAAGCCCACAAAATACACAGCCTGATATTTATTTTGGCAACTTGTGGTAAAACCTCAGCATAACCAGCTTTTGGCTGACAGGCAGAATGTCATTATACCAGCGTCTTTTGATGCTTTAACCATCTTCAAACATTCTCAGTTACAGTGTGTAGACCTCTTGGTTGGAATTAATCCACTTTCTTTTGTAAATTACATTGCTGCTTCCTCCACTGTAAATTTATCCTGGCCCTCTAATCAATAGTGTAATTCAACAATGCAGAGTCATAGGTTTCTTAATGTAAGAGCCATTGGGCTTTGTTCTGACAAACAAAAACCATAAGAAAAGGTATCTCTCAGTCACAGCTTTGTTTTTACATATGAAAAGGAAAGGCAGCTAGCCAAATACACTTGCAGAAAGTTTAATTTTAACAACTGATTCCAAAAATAATGATGTTATGAGATGTAAACAAACAAAGTGACTGTCTAAAAAATGTATGCCTCACAACAATTAAAACGAAATCTAACCAAAAAATGCAACCCAGAAAAGGTCAGTTCAATGCTGGAAATATGAGATATAATGAGAAATATTTCAACTTATTTGTGGTACTAAAAAAGTGTGTAGCAGATTAGGAGCCTTTCTTCTGCTGCATTTTAAGTCAATGTGCTCTTGTTAGAGAACAATTTATCCTGAAATCATTAATTACTCCATAGATTAAATATTTATTAACTTAACTCCTCTGCAGTGCAAGTCAGCTGAGCAACGTTCTTTGAGCTACACATTTATTTTCTTCTCAACTTCAACAGTAATTGTATAGGCAAAACTGAGGTAGGTATTTGTTCCCTAGTCTGCTGAAAATAAAAAATAGAAAACTTATCTTTGATTAAAGTTATAACAAACTTTAATATTAGAAGGGTACCCATAAAAGGAAAAAATACTTTTTTATAGATGAGATCATAGAAAAAGGTCAAAAGTGGCTATGGAGTTTTTCTACTTTAATGTGAGCCAAAGTGAACACAGAATAAAGCATATGCACTACTGGAAAATGGAAAATGTTGTAAACTGTGTACTTAGTGGTTCACAGATTCAAACACGTATGTAAATAACATATGTAAAGTTACCTTAAACATTAAGCATTCCTTTATAACCTAAGGCACTTAGCCAAATTACTTTTATTCTAACAGGTAATAAGTGGTATGTAACTTATAACCACATTAACTTATTTTACTATAATGTTAAAGTGGGGAAAATGTTTACTGGAATCACAAAAGATTTGGATATCTTGAGTATTCCTCATAAGTGCTTGAGTGAATTTGATTCCTAGGGCTCTTTGCCTATCAGTGTTAAGTCTTGATTACACAAATGGAAAGAAGTTCATAGTTCTATAGAAAGTCCTCCTTTCTTATACAGGCAGAGAGACTGTTTTGAGCCCAGTTCACACCAGTTCCCTGAAAAATATTTAATCATGTCTCAGTTTACTCTATGTTAGCAAAACTTGTAACCAAAATTGGTCATTTGAAAATGCTGATTTTCAAAAACTAAAATGTTTTCTGGAAAGAGTTTGGTTTTGATTAATCAGTTTTCATTTTCTTTTTAAATAAGGCACTAAAAATGTTCACATGCTATCAGTGTTTTGTAAATGAAGTAGCAATAAACTTCTTATGTTCTTCTTGTCTAAGCTTAATTTTGCAGTCAAATCAAGGTAAGTCATATTTAAAAATAAAACTATGGTAATATGAAAATGTATCATTTCAAAGTCTCCCAGCTTTGTTTTACATATAATCACAGAATCACAGAATCTTCATGGTTGGAAGGGACGTTTGAGACCGTCGAGTCCAACCATTAAAAAAAAAACAAACCAAACCAACAACAACACACAACACCAAACAAAGAAACCAACACCCCATCACCACAACAATCACCAGACCCAACAATCTCAGGCACTAGAGCATGTCCTGAAATACCACATCTACACATTTCTTAAATACCTCCAGGGATTGTGACTCCACCACTTCCCTGGGCAGGCTGTTCCAATGCCTGACCACCCCCTCAGTAAAGTAATTCTTCCTAATATCTAATCTAAACCTCCCCTGCTGCAACTTCAGACCATTTCCTCTCCTGTCATTATTCACTTGGGAGAAGAGGCCAACACCCACCTCTCTACACCCTCCTTTCAGGTAGTTGTAGAGAGCAATGAGGTCTCCCCTCAGCCTCCAGACTAAACATGCCCAGTTCCTTCAGCCTCTCCTCATTTGACTTGCTCTCTAGACCCCTCACTAGCTTGGTGGCTCTCCTCTGGACATGCTCCAGCACTTCAATATCCTTCTTGTAATGAGGGGCCCAAAACTGAACACAGTACTGAAGGTGAGGGCCCACCAGTGCCAAGTACAGGGGCACGACCACTTCCCTACTCCTGCTGGCCACACATACAAGCTAGGATGCTGTTGGCCTTCTTGGCCACCTGGGCACACTGCTGGCTCATGTTCAGCCGACAGTCGACCAACACCCCCAGGTCCTTTTCTGCTAGGCAACTTTCCAGCCACTCTTCCCCAAGCCTGTAGAGTTGCCTGGGGTTGTTGTGACCAAAATGCAGGACCTGGCACTTAGCCTTATTAAACCTCATGCCGTTGGCCTTGGCCCATTGATCCAGTCTGTCCAGATCCCTCTGTAGAGCCTTCCTACCCTCAAGCAGATCAACCCTCCCACCTAGTTTGGTGTCATCTGCAAACTTACTGATGGTGCACTCAATCCCGTCATACAGATCATCAATAAAGATATTAAACAAGACTGGCCCCCAAACTGAGCCCTGTGGGACACCACTGGTGACTGTCTGCCAACCAGATTGCACCCCATTCATGTTTGTCCATTCATCGGTCTCCAAAACTGGAGGGGCAGAGGAGAACACAATTTGCACTCCTGAACCCTTGACTGGCTGTCCTAGAGCCCTGAAATCTTTTTTTCATTGCCCTCAGACTTCTCCTCACTAGTTCATCATTATCAACCTGTAAGACCAAAAGGGGGTAATAATCTGAGGGCTGTACCAGACCAGGAAGCTTCCTGGTAATATCTTTAACACAGGCCCCTGGGAGGCAGCAGACCTCCCTTTGGGAAGGGTCCAGACTGCATATGGGATCCTCAGTTCCCCTCAGAAGGGAACCACCTATAACTATTGCCCTTCTTTTTTTCTTCATGGAGGTTGTTTTAATTCATGGAGCTGGCTGCTTCCCCTGCTTCTTTTTCCCTAAGGATGGCAGGGTGTTGGTCCACCAATCAATTTCCTTTTCACATTCCCAAATGGTCCTTAGTCTTTCTACTTCCTCTTTAAGCTCAGCCACCAGGCTGAGCAGATCATGGACCTTCTCACAGCATACACAGGTGCTGTCTTTTCTGTCCTCCTGTAAGAGTGACAGATATTCCATGCAGCCCGTCACCTGGACAGCTGCATGTATAAGTGTTTTCTAAATGACAGAAATTGTTGATAACTTGAAAAAAGTTTGTTACAGAAAACTCTTTTGTAACCAGTTTTGGTTTTAAGTTTTTGTGTCTATTCTTAGCATTTGTATAAGCATGGGAAATTCCTGCTCCTAAGTTCTTCAGGGGTCTCTGAAACATGCAGTTTTTACTGTATTTTTAAAGTAGCCCTTCCTCATTTCTCTCACCAAGGTTAGATGTACGGGGGGGTTCCCATTCTCTCCTACTATTAGAAAATTTCAGAGTTTTTGAGCAATTACAGTTTTTTCTATAGTGAATTCAAATGTAAACTCAGCAAACTCACTCAGGTCTCATTAACTTTGCTGAGGACATTGGAAATTCAGTCTTCTTTTCACTCAAGCTTTTTTATAGACAGGTTATTGACTAGAGATAAACATGAAGATGTAGGAAATCTGCCCAAGTGTTTATTTACAAAACTAGTAGCAGCAGATGTGGTGTTCATAGTTGCAGGCTTTGAGAGGGTCTAAAGACAGGAGGAGCAGAAGGGAAGGAAATAAAAGAAAGAAAGGAAAAGCTCTCTCCTGCCCCCCAGAAATAAAACCCTCTCCTGGCTTCCAGCTTGAGAGTGGAATTTCGTCATCAGGAACTGAAGTGGTGACAAGTCACTAAGTGAGCTCATTGCATGGGTAATAGACTGACACAGTTTTCCTTCACATTGCATTTACTGAGCAGCTCTGGCAGCGGATCTAGAGGGAGATACTTCCATTGCCCTCCCAGCTGGTGGCCATCTGCCTTAGTGACAACTGCCAGATGGAGGAAAAGCGCATGAAATCGGGGAACACTAAATAAAAGAAAATTACTCTGAAAGCAACTTTGTCATATTATAAATAGACTGTTTTAAAATGTCTCACATGTTTTAATTAGAAGGGGAAAGGGAGGTAATGAGGTAGATATAAACCTGAGAGAGAAAGACAGTACAGCAATTTACCGACTCCCCTCTAAATGTGGATGACACTAATTTAGAGATACTTTTTGATGTGCTTACATCAAAAAGTACCCATTAAATGAATACGAGAATTGTGAAACAGAAAATCTTTCCCATGTGGTTAGCATGGTGGGAGCCTCCCACAGCTGTATTTCCAGCTGCTCACAATGCCTCTCTCGAGCAACTTGCTCTGACCCGCTGCACTGACTAAACTTCTTAAACCACACTCAGAGCAGAACTGGTGGTGATGAGTGTCACAAGACTGAAGCCTCATCAGCCCCCTGCAATGATGAATCAGCAGCTACAGACTGAAGAAGGAGAAACAAGGAAACTGATGGTTCCCTTTTGCCCCCCTTACACAAGCTTAGTTATATAAAGGGTAAATTAACCCTCCTTAATTCACTCAGGGATTAAAACAAAACAAAACAAAAACAAACAGGGAAAAAAAAAAAACAAAACCAACAAACCTTGAAGACCTTGAAGACCTTGGTTTTTTGTAGATAATTCATGGATTCCTGGGAAACCAGGGCTAAAGGACTTCTCCCACACACTCATAAACAGACCAGGAAAAGAGGATCTTGTGCGTAGTTAGAAAGACAATGCATAGAGATTTATTAGGCATGGAAGTTTATTGCTATTACAGTACTACAGGCAAATATTACATTAGTGAGCACTGGAAAACTCATTGTCTCCATTTGCAAATGTTAACACCTCCCACACTGTTTCTGCTTTTAAAAAACTTGAATGAAAATAATTTTGCTCTTGCCTGGCTATAAAGATATTTGAAAAAAATGTATATTTTTCTTATTAATAAAATGTAGGGAACAGACTTCTGAACAATTGTATAGCTGAAATTACTTGGAGAAAAAAAAATTGATTTTACAAAAAAAGTAAGCATTTGCAGAGGGCAAAGTGTTTTCTTCCCTAGAAATTGGTTTTGATGGGACCTATTTAGAAGACTCAGTTTATCATTTTTTCAGTGTACTTCTAGATGTATGTGTGCACAATGGTCACCATTTGGCTAAAACCAAGACCATTAGCTGTAAACTGTAACCATTTCACGTCATCCTGCACTCTGTGTGGAGAGGAACTCATGGCACTTAGAAAACAGCAAATATCTGACTCGTTAACATGATGTTGCAGTATGCTGATACAAATAAACAGAAGTACAAAGAGCTGGGACAGTGTCCTTCATGTCTCCTGCATTTTCTTAGGGAAATAGTATACATTGTGCAAGCCATAAAGAGTACCATCAAGAAACTTTTACCTCAACTTTATAGGACACAAAAGAAGATTGCACTTTGCTTAAGGCATTTTAATCTAATTTGGCATATTATTCGATGTAACAGCGGCATTGTTATGAACCTCCTTACAGATTTACTTGGTGGAATAGGGTCATCATGTGGAAAAAGAGTTGGTGTGTTTTATTTTTGGTTGTTGTTCTTTTTCCACAAACGTAAAAAATTTGAAATGCATTGATTGTGGAGGAATTGATAAGCTGTGGCACAAATACTACTTTGTACTGGAACTCAAACAACTATCTTTGAAGATAACAAAGAAAGAAACATGGAAATCACTGCCAGGTCACACAGTATCTACAAACATACATTGGAGCTCTTTGGAGTAGTACTTTCAACTGTTTAGTAAAAAGAAGGTTGTATATTCATAACCACAAATTTAGTCACCAGTGAAGTGCTGACAGCTCAAAAGTAAGTGACAATCAGTTCTGCTTAGTACTTGGAGAAGGACTCCTGAGAAATTGGAAATATACCAGCAAGAGCATACATTGGTCTTGTTCAGCCCTCATCACCACAGAATACATGCACTTTGTCCCATCTATGCACACAAACAGAATTTCCAGCACTTCCCTGAACAATGCAATTATGTTTCTTATGTCAAATCTTACTATTTTAACATTTTGCTCTTCCTGAATATTCAGTGATTTGACAATGCATTGTGTCAAAAATAATTTAGCAGCAAACATTTAGCATGAAGCAATTGTCAGTCACATTCAGAGATGCTGTTCCACTGCTGAAATGAGAATGTTTCTATACCTCATAGTAGTATTATTCCACTTATAGTTGTGATTGAAGGTCTTAAAGATTCTTCACAAGGATTGTACTATAATTCTTTTCTGACCACCCAGGCAAGTTGTATGTATTTCAGAGTAAGCAAGCAGCACAGCATGAGGATAAAGAGGAAGGAACTTAAGGAGTTCTTGATGACAGTGAAATACAATTATTTTATGGCTACCCAAGTGTGCCATGTGCAATACAGGATAAGGAGTCTCAGGCCCTAACAGTGAGGGAAAAAGAATAGATTACACAATGAGATAACATAGCTATTCAAAGACAAACATTATGGAACAGTTCTATTTTTATGTATAAATAAAGATCTTTATTTACAATGTTGTTGCTAGGTCACTATTTATGCAGAAGACGAGGAAAGCACATTGAAGAGGACCAGCGGAGGATACATTCAAAAACTTGCAAAAACTATTACTGATGGGCATAGCACTCATGGGAATTTACAGTTGCATACATTTCCTGCTTCTCTTTTAAGACAACAGTATCTTATAAATACAATTCCAATTGCATCTGTGAATTCCTGATACCTTGTGGATTGAAGAGCTAGTTTGGTTCTAGCTGCCAAGTCATAAACGCTCACATCTTTAGGTAACAACTGAGAATGATCTGAGAAGGTACAACTAAAACTGTAGCCTTCTTCTGTGTCCCTCTCCCACTGTGTACATACTGTGGAGTTAAGGAAAAAGGGTGAGACTGAATAATGCAGAAACATGATGGGCCAGTTTGGAGCACCATCAAATTCCTAATTTGTCCTTTGTAACATGAATTCGGGCAACACAACAATGTAAAATTTGCATACTAGTTCTTACAACACCCTTTACTGTGAAATCTTCATCCTGCCCAAGCATACATATAGGTTACCAAAAGAATTGATAGGAAGGAGGTACACGCCTCACAGTAGCTATTATGCACATCATTATGGAGCTCAGAGTACATCCTGAAGGGAGTAGTAACTGTGTGCAGTAACAGGTACGAGACAACAAATGAAGTTTCAATATTTTGCAGCTGAACATGCAACTTTTACATTTCTCAGCCTTCCTTGACCTTCTTCTTTGACATCTTGCATTTTCAGGAGTGTAAAATAGTCATACTCATTGTCAGAATACATGAGTAAAAAAGAACACCATGACCCATGGACTGCTGGTAGCTTGCAATTAAGCAGATCTCCACTCTGTAATTCTGCACCAGGAAGCAAAGGGCAGTCTGAGTTTTTCAAACAGGACCAAGAAAATTTCAGGGCCATCTGTGTCTTATTCTGTCTTTTGGCTGTTGGAAACTTTTAACTAAAACTATAAACCAGATCAAAACCTTTTTATACTTTATCTTACCATATTTGGAGAGAGAATTTTTTAACAGATGAATGACAATTATGTGCCTTTCGCTCAATAAAAGCTTACTCAGTAAATATCTAGTACAGCACAAACAACTCACAGGAATATTCTGAGCAATTTCTCCTATATTACCAAGACGTCCTCAGCATACACACTTGTGTCCTACAACTTCATTCTCCAGAGTCTGATTGCTGTATACGTCAGAGAAGCAGAGTTGATGATTGAATGCTAAAAGGGGATGGCAAGTAATACCTTATTAGGCATTCTACAGACCATTCAAAAGGGGTTTATTTCCTCTAAGAATTTCAATTAGCTGCTAAAGAACAGGAAGCTGCTGAAGCTTCCATGAGAAATCAGCTAAAGATGCAATTTTTAGCTGGTCAACATGTAAGAGGCAATTTTCATCCTATTATGCTGTGTTCTGCAGGAGATAGATTGGACTAGTGAGCAAGAAAATGCTTTACCAGCACTTTAGTGAAGACCCATCAGTCTGCAGAATTCAGGATTTAGTCTGAAAAGGTAAAAGGGACCTCTGCAGCCCAGATAATGGGGGTAGAGGGGAACTTACCTAATGTTGTATTGCCTGCTCAAGTCATCAAATTAAAAAAAAAATGCTTTACATAAGAGATGCACTATATGTGAATCTATATTTACTATATTTACATACACATTCACTATATGTGTTAACTCTGAAGTCCATATAACTAGTATTCTGTTGACAGATAAACCTAGAAGATATCTACACATATTTTGTATAGGTAGCTATGATAGTCAAATATCAAAGATAATATTCTGATCTATCAGTAATATCTTGCAAACAATTCATACTTCATCCTGTAGAATGAAGTAGAGCTTTTGTCAACAAAGCATGTCTTTCCCCCATGCACATCTGTGTACTTAATCATAGTTTTCATTTTCCTATGTTCAGAGTCCACTGAAGGGAACCAGGACCTGGCCCTTCCTTTCAGTGGGAGAAAAATTATGTCCCAGAGAGCTGTGTATATGAGTAGATACCCACATCAATTGAAAGATGATGGCTGTGATTAGTGTTGATGAGGGGCTGCTGGCTCTAACAGTGATGAAGAGTTTTGACTTAAGATTGCCCATACAGCATGTAGATAATTCTTGGCATTTTATCTGCTCATTTCCAAAGTGTTTTCATTGGAGAGCACTCTATGAAGTGTTGCTGCCAATTTACTTCATGGCAATTTGTTTCTTCTTTTCCTTGTTATTTTGTTTTTCACTTCTAGAAACTGTTTATGTTGTTTTCTTCTGCCCTCCCCTGTTCTAACCTACAATTTCTTGTCGTTGCATTCCTAGTCTTCATCCTGTTATTGTATCACTTCTTGTCTCCTGAGCTAAACCTCTCATATGTCACCAGATTCCTTGCTGATTTACCACTTAGGAAAGAATCAGCATAGCTTGTAGGGATACCTTAGGCGTGAGTCACTTGGTAGCTTCTGTGAGCTGGCCATCTATTTTTACAAGGCTATACCAAGAGCAATGGAAGTTGAAAGGAAAAATCAAGAACTAGCAGCCTGCTACTTCAACTCACAGCATTAAACAGTGAATGTGAGCGGTCCTCAAGTCTGAGCTCATTTGATGTTGCTAAGAAACAGGAAAGAGGGCCACTAAGCTCCTATTATTTCAGAGAATATGTACGTGGCAGGTAAAAATGAAGATCCTTCCCTATTCTGGCCTGATGTTCTTCTGTCTTTCCACAAACATCAGTTTCCAGGTGACAGAACAATGACTGAAATGCAGATTTCCTGGAACAGGGATGTGGAGCAGCAGCCCAGGGACCAGCCTGCCAGGGCATTTCATCCAATCTATGGCCCAATTTTTCCATTTTTCAGAAAAAAGCAAGGAGCAAAAGAAAACTAAGGATTAACTTTGTAATACCCATAGTGTAATGCCTGTTTCTGAGAAGGGAAATTTATCCTATAATCTGAACTAATTTCAAGCATCCCCTTTCCCATGATAGCATACGTATATGCATAAATGTGCGGGTGTCAGGCTGATGTGATCTGATATCACTTTGTGCCTTTAGTTTTCCCCAATGTTCATAAGTCACATGATGAGACAATAGTTTCAGTTTGATTTTAAAGGAGTCCTTATTAACATACATATCTTTCTGACCAACCTGCACTGGGTGCACTAATGTGTGCTCTCACCATATCACAGGGGATGTCTGTATTTGTGTCATGTGGTGAATCCAAACACATGATGGAGGAAGAGACAATGATACTTACCTGAGAATCTGTCACAACAACCCCATGCAACACCACAGGCTCAGGCAAGAGTGGCTGGAAAGCAGAAAAGGACCTGGGGTGCTGGTGGACAGCCAGCTTAACGTGAGTCAGCAGTGTGCCCAGGTGGCCAAGAAGGCCAACAGCATCCTGGCTTGTATCAAGAATATTGTGGCCAACAAGAGTAGGGAAGTGGTCGTGCCCCTGTACTCGGCACTGGTGAGCCCTCACCTTGAGTACTGTGTTCAGTTTTGAGCCCCTCACTACAGGAAGGACATTGAAGTGCTGGAGCGTGTCCAGAGGAGAGCCACCAAGCTAGTGAGGGGTCTAGAGAGCAAGTCATATGAGGAGAGGCTGAGGGAACCGGGCATTTTTAGTTTGGAGAAGAGGAGGCTGAGTTGTAGAGACCTCATTGCCCTTTACAACTACCTGAAAGGAGGGTGTAGAGAGGTGGGTGTCGGCCTCTTCTCCCAAGTGAATAATGACAGGACTAGAGGAAATGGTCTGAAGTTGCAGCAGGGGAGGTTTAGATTGGATATTAGGAAGAATTACTTTACTGAGGGGGTGGTCAGGCACTGGAATAGCCTGCCCAGGGAGGTGGCTGAGTCACTGTCCTTGGAGGTATTTAAGAAACGTGTAGACATGGCACTTCCATGCATCCTCTAGTGGCATGCTCTAGTGGCCGAGATTGTAGGGGAGTTTTGTGTGTGTGTGGTTGGACTCAGTGATCTCAGAGATCCTTTCCAACCATGAAGTTTCTGTGATACTGTGAGAAGTATTCCTAATGTCTACCCAAGAAGCTTGGGGTGATCCATCCAGGAGCAGTCAAGTGCTGGAAAACATGAGAGAAATATGCAACTCTTGACTTCCCACTCCCACTGAATTGTCAGCTCAATGTGAAACAGGGAGCCCTGGCTTTCTCATGGGTGATATCCGTCAGAGGCAGCTGCAGGAAAGGACACCTAATTCGGCCAGTTCCAAGTAACTGAAAGGCTCCCATCAGCTAAAAATTTGTATTTTACCACAGTATGAGTGTCAGGTACTACACATCAATAAAAATAACTTTGAAATTCTTTCAATAATAACCATACAGTCACTTAAATATTTGTATTATGACTGTCATACACAGGAATTTATATATTTATTATTTTCATCTACACTCCTAAGTCTCATCTGCATTTTTTGCTCTGTAAATATTGGATGAAATTACTTCAAAAAAAACCCTTGAACTTTAAACACATGTATAAACCATCCACTTACATTACTAAAGTGAAAGACACACTATTTGAGTGGTTTAGCACATAAGAGTGAGTTCATTGGACAGATCTGTTCTTGTAGTTTTGCAGGGGGTTACCAGGGCCAGCTGTGTTCCAAATAAATTTACTGACCTAAGTGAACTTCCTATCAGCAAAATTCTCTCAGACTCCCATTATTTCTCTTCAACAATTAATCAACAGCTGCTGAAAAGTTATGAGTGTGCTTGTAATTTTCAGTAAAATTAATGGAACTCCTATCTTCTGAAGTGTAGAAGGAGGTTTTTCTTCCTAACCCTGGTGTGAATTTCCTGATTTATTTTTTAAATCAATTACCCTTCTGAACTCCCATGTCTCCTGTCTTTGGCAGAAAGGATCCCAGGCTCTACCATGACAGGCATGGATAGCTTTTGCTGATGTCTATAAATTCAGTCTTCCAAAGCAGTGACCTCTACTGTAGATAGATGTTGATATTTGTTAAGATTCTGTTGTGCATAAACAGGATGTGGTTACTCCTTTTGAATTCATGTAAACATTTAAATTTTCTCTTGGGAATCAGTAGTATTTGGTATCTGTACTACCGGCAGTCAGGGAGAGGGGTGTGTAAACACCCCTTATTCAAAGTGGTGCTTTGAGGGTCTCAGTTCTGCTACAAGGGTATGTTGTACAGAGCTCAGGGACCAACAGGGAATTATCCTTGCTGGACTCCCAGTGAGAACCACTGTGGGGGGCTCACTGCTATTGCTTTTTTTCTTCCTGCACCCCTAGAAAGGTAATGTTTCATCCCCGAGAGCCAAATATATTTCACTTACATACAAAAATGATACCACATCTAAATATGCTTAAGACTTGATGATAATATTCCTGAAATTGTTTTTGAGTAGGAACTTTGGAGCTTTGATGTCCAGAACACTGCGCATTTTTTATGCCAGATCAAAGTGTTAGTTATTGGATGACTGAAGCAGGAAATAAAGCATGCAGCAAGGAAATCACTGAGACACTCCACACATTTAGAATAAACCCTACCAGATATTTTGGTTTGATTTTTGAAGGAAGTTATTCTAGAGTTTCATTTGTAGAAAAAAAAAAGAGCAATCCCACTATGACAATGTGACTTCACCTGCAAACAATATCTCATTTGTCCAACCATTTGCAGAAGCAAGCCCTGTGCATTGCTCTCAGTGCCCGAGGGTTACGTCATGTTCTTTTGACTTTCCTTCTGTTCAAATAACCTAAAACACAATGCATTTTTTATGACCCGGGTCGCCTTTTGTTTTCCCATGGAGCACAAAAACAACATTCAACAAATTTGACTGATAAAAGATTTTTATCTTACATGGGAAAGCAATGCTGTTTCTCTAAGCCACACGTAATGTATTAGTAATAATGGTATTCCACTTCAAACAAATTACAAACTAATGTTAGTGTTCTTAACAATGTTATACTAAATAATAACTCCCCACAGGCCAATCTGCATACAAAATGTAACATTTAAAGCCAAGTTACAATTAGCACTTTGTTATGGAAGTCTGTGGATTGTAATTTACTGAAACAAAGTTGTACTTGCTGCAAGGAATTTTAATTTATGAAAAATTACCCATTTAGGATTGCTGTCACAGTGGACCGACTTGTATTAAAATGATGGGTACCTAATAAATGCATCTATTATTAATGCAATGAATGACAAAAATGAAACAAAGTAAACGTAGGATTAATGATTATGCTTCTGTAAATAAGGGATGCAAGTTGACAACTCTTTTTCTCTTTACTGATGGTGGCACATAGAGCGATATATATGTGAGAGAAAGAGGGGTCTGAGAGAAGAGGAAATTAAGCTAATGAAGAAGAGGGAAAGCAAGGAGGGATACTTGAAGTAGAAAGGACAGAGAAATACAAAGGATGTTAATGAACTAAAAATTGGTGTAAAAATAAACTTGAAAAATCTAGCTCGGCAAAGGTGAATCACACTAGTATTATATTTCCCTTGGGTGAATGCCATAAATTACCTGATAAAGACAGTGAAAGTCCTCAATCCCACAGACTTTATTTGAAGGGAAAGAACATTATTTAACTGTTGTGAGTACTTACAAAGCAACAACATACAAATACAGACGTTCCGATGTTAAAAAATATTTTTTTCATCCTGTCTCCTGAATTAATGCTTAAAAACTTGAGGTTTGCTGTTCATTTTAGTTTGGGGGGATTTAGACCTCATGGCTGCCTAGTGGATCTTCCACTTAAAACTAAAAGACCATAAGAGTACCTAAAATGTCAATCTGTTTGGCAAATACTGCTAAATAGGGTTTGCAAATAGCAGCTGAAATTTTTTTTGAGATTTCCTTTCATTTATACACACATGCTTTTGTACTAACTTTGCAAACATCAGGCCTTTTTACTTTAGCAGGACACAGGTCCCCATGTAGTGTGGCAAATCACTTGAGCAGTCACTTGGTCTCTCTGTCAGCCAGACCTGGGTTATCTTGTGTCATCTGCCTTGGGTTCATGTGAGTAAATACAGATGTGTGCTGTCATCATCACATCTGCTTGCATGGCAGGGAAAGGCCTTGCCAACCAAGCCCGTGGCTGTCCACCAGCCCCAGGTCTCCACAACACCTGCAGTGCCACCATTGAGGCTGGGAAGGTTTGGCAGGGCCCAACATGCAGAGCTCACACAGACTACAGGAGGCCACTAGAGGTCTGGAATATTTATGTGGTGGACATTTCCACTGTAAATGTTGGGTAATCTGGTCTCTTCAGGGAATAGAGACATTCCCACATAATTTATCTGACTAACCATTACAACTACATGAGTTCAGCCCTTTCATGTCTGAAGGAATCACTGGGAACTCTGCTTGTGACAGTCCACTGAGCTAAAAATAATGTGGAAAATGATCTCCCCATGAATATCCTGTGAGAAAAGAGAGTCTAAATTTAAGATAAATTATTCATTGAGATTATTTACCCATCTCTAGCAAAATTTGATAGATGTCTTTTAATCTATAAAAAAATAGACCTCAAATTAGGTCGTAACTTGCCTTTGGTAAGAAAATACTTAGGCAGCACTGGTTGACTGAAGAATGAAGTGAAGGATGTGGTAACACCCAGTAAGCAACATAAATTCAGTCACCCATAAAAAAAGACACATATACATTTCACACACTTGGCAGCTTCCCATCTTGGTGGAGATCAGGGTGAACGGTGCCCTCAAGATTGTACCATATTACAAGGAGAGCTCAGAGGACTAAACCAAACCTGGGAGTAAGTAGTCACCATTCCATTGTTCTTTGACACCAGCACAAAGCTTTGCTTTTGTTCTATGAATATCTTTCTACCAAGAATTGTTTCTTTCTTTTCCTTAAACATTATATCATTATATGCTTTTACAAAACAAAAATGACATGTTCCTATGATCAAGATCCTTCTATCAAGGCTTCAAAAATTCTAATAATAAAACAAAATGTTTAAAAATAACTGGGAGGGATATGGAAAAAAATGACAAAATACATCAGATTTGTTAAACGCTTCTTTTTATTTTTAGCTTGCTTCGTTTGCTTCTTTATAAACAGTCTCACTGATTTATAGGAGTGTATTCAACTCTTGTAATTCAGATTCTGGATCCAACCTGGTCTGATGCCTTGTTTGATTTTATGTGTAGCCAATGTTCTCATGGAAGCAGTTGAATCTGTTTGCTAGAACATAAATTTAAACTTTGTGTTAAATCCTCCTGGAAAATGAGTCAAAAATTCCTGTTACAGTATCAGAAGCAAAACTACAGAGATGTCTCCATTGAGTACATAGCTAGTAGAAGATAATTCACAAAAAATAAATTCCTTTCATAATATTTTTCCTCATCTTCTTAATTTCAATAATTATCAGCATTCTCAATACTGCTCACTCTGGAAGCAAAACATAGGTATTGTGTTCCAGGGGTGCACTTCTTTTTTCTAGATTAGAAGATAACATGACTCTGCACTCTCAATCTGGAACCTGACAGACAACGTGAGTTTTTTCTGGTCACCCTGAAAACATCAGCAATACATATTCTGTTGGCCAAAAGCTTTAGCTTCACCTGAGGGGCTGCTATTGTTCTGTCTTCATTTCTCTTTTCATGCTTGATGTGACATTCCCATGAATTGAGCTCTCATGATAAACATCGTTCTACTGAATGCCATTTTAGAGTAGTTTCCAAGGGACTTAAAATGTTGGAGTTGCTATCAGCAAAAAATAAATAAATGGAAATAAATCCCTGCTCAATAGAACTTAATGAAGGAGCTTATCCTTCTTTCCTATGAATTCTTATTTCAATTTCATTTGAATCATAGAAACATGATAGAATCATAGAATCATAGAAGAATAAACCTTTTATAACCAAAAGCATGTTTTCTCAGCTTACTATTATAATTACTCACTGAGAGGATGAGTTCTTAGGAACTATCAAGAAATGAGAGTGGCAGCATCCCTTTCTGATGTCTAATACTTTATACTCAGGAAATTTTTATTGAACTTATAGCACTGCATGATTAATAGTAAACGGCCATACCCATAAATGGTTAGGAACATTCTCTACATTGACCGAATCAATTTTCTCCAGCTTCACCTCTGAAACCAATACAAAACTAATTGTCAAAAATTTCTTGGCAATTTCTGGAAAATAAAGTTTTGACTCATATCTCTACTGGAAAGACTAAAAGGGCGCAGTGATTATTTTATTACATGAGGCTACCTGATGGTTTTAGAGTGGTATTATTGAATAAACACATACTACCTATTTACCTACCAATGATTTTACATTGATTCTTTTTTTCTTATTCTGCAAAAGCTAGGAAGATTAAAGAAAATGAATAAAGGCTCATCACATCATTTCATCTGATATGAATCAATGTGAGTGACTTCTATAAACCTGTGCCCACTTAACTCAGCTGTGTATATGACAGTTTTATTAAATGGAAAGCCTATGATGCAATTTACTGAGATACATTGAAATAAGACATTTTAACAGAGTACAAACAAAAATAACCTCTTTTAATTCAAAATCAGAAAAAGGTTCATTTAACAACATGGTTAATTGAGACCCCAGTTCAGAGCAGTATTTATCCAAGTGCCTTATTTTAAATCCAAAAGCAATTATGGATACCTTGGAGCTGAAAGGAGATGACAATGCTAATGGGGGGAAGAGGATAGAATAGACGGAGAATGTTATTTTTACTCAAAATTCATTCAGTGACAAATGCTAAAATCCAAATTACAGAATAGTTACACATCACTTGATTGATAGAAACATTAAATTCTCCACTTGCTTCAAACAGGTAAAACATACCCAAACTACAACTTTCCTTCTCAATACAATTATTTTAGTAGATGGACACTAATATGATTTGAAAATGCATCCATTCTGAATCTTCATGTGATAGAAAGAGTGAAGCACCAGGGACTTTTAAGGCCACATGTAATATTAATGTACTCATGCAAGTCATATAGGACACTGATGTTTCCTAGCTGAAAATTATGCATTCTTACCTTTTGATAGTTTTAGTAGGCATATAATTCAACTTTATTTATAAACAAAATGGGCTTAATGGGTATATGTATACACTCAGAATATCTATCAAGGGTTGCTCTTTTGCACCTGTGATTGATGGTTTACTTCCCTTTGTTAATATATGAAATTTCTAAAAGAATCTTTTTTTCTTGCAGCCACAGATGTTATATCACAAACAGAGAATTATGTTTCCTATTGTAAATACTTCAGGTGTAAGGAAAAATTTCAGAGAGAAATTTCCTGTTTATATACATTTATCTTCAGTAATTATCTTTGAAGAGAAACCTATAGGGGAAAAAAAAAAAGCTGCATATATAGGTAATACTGACATGTTTTAGTCATTTGTTTTTAAATGTTTGACCAATACAAAAACTAACCTTTAAGTTAATGTTACATTTCTCCTCCCTATTCCTTGTCTCAGATGAACATATCTACTTTTGAAACATATTAATCTTTTTTGTTTAGACTAGATGTCCATCTCCTATTGTAACTGTGTAGTGTTGATAAAATGCATATACTAAGAGAATATGTGCAATATCTATATTTTTGACTGAGAGGTAGTATCTGGAATATCTGATAGTATCTACCTGATACCTCATTAACTATTGCAAAATTTCAGATAAGGTAAGATAAGAATTGGATGTCTAAGTATTAAAATATCCATCAGATTAAGTATATACTTCTCAAGGAGCAGAACAGCGTCTCCTAGGATACAACTAATTATCAATTAAGGAAAGAAAGCATCAGAAGTATCAACTGATAGATTATTAGTGCCATTACATTTTGTTATAGAATTAATTCAGCTGCCCTTAAACAATGCCTTCGAGATGATGCAGTAGTTAACAGGGATCAAATTATTAAAACTAGGGGGGGGGGGTCAAGAAGAAGAGGTCAGATTCTCAAAATAAAATCTTGTTAAAATTCCAACAATGAAAATCTTTGGGTTTTCCAGTCCTTAAAAAAGTTATATCAAGCTCTATTCTGATTGAAGACTAGTCTTCAGGATGAGCATTTCACATGATAAGTTTTTTCTTCTTTCTTTTTTATAATCAAGGCTAGTGTAACAATTCAATGTAGTCTGCCCTCTGTAAAAGGAATGCAATCAGTTTAAGATACGTAACTGCTTTGGAGGCACATCTTAATTCTACTGGAGTTTAACTATTCATTTTTTTTACTTCTTGTCTCTTCCTGTGTTAAAAATGATTTCCCATCTATACACGCCTTAGGTAGATTGTCAAGAACTCAAGTAATAATCCAAAAAAATGAATGTTTAACTGTGAAGAAAGGCCTTTCCTAAGATTTAAAGTATACTGTGTTTATTTTAGAGGAATAATTTAAAAAAAAAACACTCTTCATAGTCCTAGAAAAGAAGGGCTCCTCTGTCTACATTTTAAATGTTGAGAAGTCCAGGAGCAGCTTTTTAAACTAAATTTCTGAAGCTTACATAAGAAATATATTTATAAATGTAATATTTGATGTATGCAATAATGCACCAAATTTCTTTGGTGACCAGAGAAATCCCTGCTCAGACAAAGCCTGGGCATTTTTAGCTTTGGTACTGTGAAAATTGTCTCCTCTGTTTTAGGTGCTACCCCCTACAGGGGTAAAAGTAATTGCATATGTCTGAGTTTGCAGGTTTTTGCATTTGCTTCCTTGCTTATCTCACATTGTTATGAAGAGAAGCCACCATAGACTTTAATGAAACAGAAAGGGATGAGTTCTCTCCTTCTTGCTGATGTTCAGCATGGCATGGTTTCTACAAGCCTGTGTAACAGAACAGGCCTTTATTTATTTAAATTGGAATTGAAACTGTTCAGAAACTCTTTTCTGTTTATCTACTTAGAAATTACAGGTGACCATCAGTAGCTATGTTATGTTAAAGGAGGAAAAAAGAGAAAGTATTAAAAGAAATATTCAAAAATTATATGAATGCAGTGTCATTGATTCACCATGCCATTGACAAAGCTTGTCAGTGACAGCAGAGCTCTGCAGAGAAACTGATTCCTCACCAGATTTGAGGTGGAACACACATCAAGGAATGACAGATGTGTACATGTAGTGGTTTAACACTTTAAGCTCTACTTTGTTCAGAGCTGTTTTACTTAAAATAAATATATAGATACATTGATATTCAATAACTGTGAGTTATTTCACTATTAAGGGGTCATTAAATGAAATATTAATTTCTAGCTTCTTTTGTAACCTACTGATATTCTTCAATATAAACATAGCTGAACCTTTCTAATATCTAAACATAAACTATTCTTTATGCATCCACCCTTTGGAAAATACATATAACAATAAATGTAATTTTCCCATTCTGTAAGAAAGCAAATGGATAATGGTATCTAAAGGAAGCTAGATAATGCTCTAAAATGCTCACTTCTCATTTATAAATATTTCCCATACACTCAGAGATGTCATATGTTGCAGGTATGCATTCTTTTTCAATTCTTGAGTACAGTCATAGAGTCATAGCAGGCCGGAAGGGACCTCCAAAGGTCATCTAGTCCGACCTCCCCACAGTCAGCAGGGACACCCCCAACTAGACCAGGTTGCCCAGGGCCTCATCGAGCCTCACCTTGAACGTCTCCAGGGAAGGGGCCTCAACCACCTCCCTGGGCAACCTGTTCCAGTGCTCCACCACCCTCACAGTGAAGAACCCTCTCCTAATCTCCAGTCTAAATCTGCTCCCCTCCAGCTTGAAGCCATTGCCCCTCGTCCTGTCACTGCAGGCCTTTGCAAACAGGTTCTCCCCAGCCTTCCTATAGGCCCCCTTCAGGTACTGGAAGGCCGCTATTAGGTCTCCCCGGAGCCTCCTCTTCTTCAGGCTGAACAACCCCGGCTCCCTCAGCCTGTCCTGGTAGCAGAGGTGCTCCATCCCCCTAATCATCCTCGTGGCCCTCCTCTGGACCCTCTCCATCAGGTCCATGTCCTTCTTATATTGAGGGCTCCAGACCTGCACACAATACTCCAGGTGAGGTCTCACCAGAGCAGAGTAAAGTGGAAGAATTACCTCTCTGGACCTGCTGGCAACGCATCTTTTGAGGCAGCCCAGGATGCGATTGGCCTTCTGGGCTGCAAGTGCACACTGCCTGCTCATGTCCAGCTTCTCATCCACCAGCACCCCCAAGTCCCTTTCCTCAGGGATGCTTTCTAGTACCTCACCCCCTAGTTTGTATTGGTGGCGAGGATTGTTCCGGCCCAGGTGCAGAACCTTGCATTTGCTCTTGTTGAACCTCATGAGGTTCACCTGGGCCCACCTCTCCGGCCTGTCCAGGTCCTTTTGGATGACATCCCATCCCTCTGGTGTGTCGACAACACCACACAGCTTGGTATCGTCCGCAAACTTGCTGATGGTGCCTTTAATCCCCCTGTCTATATCATTGATAAAAATGTTAAACAGTATCGGTCCCAGCACGGACCCTTGAGGAACACCACTTGTGACTGGTCTCCATCTGGACTTTGAGCCATTGAGTACCACCCTCGGGATGCGACCATCCAGCCAGTTCCTTATCCACTGAACAGTCCACCCATCAAATCCGTACCCCTCCAATTTGGCAATCAGGACGTTGTGGGGGACCATGTCAAAGGCCTTACAGAAGTCCAGATAGATCAAATCCATAGGTTGCCCCTTATCTACTGACCTAGTCACTTTATCATAGAAGGCCACTAGGTTAGTCAGGCAGGACCTGCCCCTAGTAAAGCCATGTTGGCTGTCCTGTATCACCTCCCTGTCCTTCATGTGCCCAAGCATGGCATCTAGGAGGATCTGTTCCATGATCTTCCCAGGCACAGAGGTGAGACTGACGGGTCGGTAGTTCCCAGGGTCCTCCTTTCTACCCTTTTTAAAAATGGGTGTGATGTTCCCCTTCTTCCAGTCTGCAGGGACTTCACCTGACTGCCATGATTTTTCAAATATCATGGAAAGTGGTTTGGCAACTACATCAGCTAGTTCCTTCAGGACTCTGGGATGTATCTCATCAGGTCCCATGGACTTGTATATCTTCAGGCTCCTGAGTTGATCACGTACCTTGTCTTCACTTACAGTGGGAGGGACTTTGTCACCCTGGTCTCCAACTTTTGTGACATCAACATGAGAGCTAGGAGGAAAGGGGTTGCCAGTGAAGACTGAGGCAAAGAAGTCATTAAGAACTTCTGCCTTCTCCTCATCTGTTGATACAAGTTCCCCACTGTTGCACATCAGGGGGCGTACATTTTCTTTAACCTTCCTTTTCTGGTTACATACCTGTAGAAGCCTTTCTTATTTTTCTTTACATCCCTTGCCAAGTTCAGTTCTAGCTGTGCCTTGGCCTTCCTGGCCTCATCCCTACACATCCTGGCAACGTCCCTATACTCTTCCCAGGATGCCTGTCCCTTCTTCCGTTTCCTGTGTAGCCCCATCTTGCCCCTTAGTTTGACCAGCAGGTCTTGGCTCAACCATGGTGGTCTCTTGCCCTCCTTGCCCATTTTCCTACATGTGGGGATTGAGATCTTTTGTGCTCTATAGAGAGCATCCTCAAAGATCTGCCAGCTTTGTTCCGCTCCCTTGTCCCTGAGAGCCATTTCCCATGGGGTCTTATTTACTAACTCCTTGAAGAGCTGGAAGTTTGCTTTCTTAAAATTTAGAGTTCTAACTTTGCTTCTCATGGGCTTCAAGCTCCTTAGGACAGTGAACTGCACTACGGCATGATCACTGCAGCCTAGGCTACCTTCAGTTTTGACATCCCTGATGATTTCACTTGCATTTGTGATCAACAGGTCCAACAATGCATTTCCTGGAGTAGGGCTGTTAATTTCTTGTCGCAGGAAGTTGTCATCTAGGCATTCTAAGAGCTTCCTGGATTGCCTGCAGCCAGCTGTGTTGCTTTTCCAGCAGATGTGGGGGTGGTTAAAATCCCCCAGCAGGATGAGAGCCTGTGATCGTGATGCCTCCTCAAGCTGGAGTAAGAAGACATCATTGACAGGCTCCGTCTGGTCAGGCGGCCTGTAGTAGACTCCTATCACAAGGCTCCCTTTGTTGTCCCAATCCCTAATTCCTACCCATAAACTTTCGACCTGGTCATGGTTACTCTTTAGCAACAACTCTTCACATTCTAGCCACTTCTTTACATAGAGGGCAACACCTCCACCCCTTCTTCCTCTCCTATCCCTTCTGAACAGCTTGTACCCATCGATGGCCACACTCCAGTCATAGGAGTCATCCCACCAAGTTTCCGTAATTGCTACTATGTCATAGCTTTCCTGTAGCAGGATAGCTTCCAGTTCCTCCTGTTTGTTGCCCATGCTGTGTGCATTGGTGTAGAGACACTTCAGCTGGTCTGCTGGCTGTGTCACCTTCTTAGAGGGACACTCCACTGATCCCCCAAGACGCTTTGTGGCTGCAACCTTTCTGTCTCCTATTACCTCAGGGGCTCTTGGTCCAGTTCTGCAAGACCTTGCCTTTGATGCAGTGTTCACAGCATGTGTTAGTGCAACAGGTTGAAGGCCCTTGCTATCACCCCATCCTTTGAACCCTAGTGTGTCTTCTTGCCACTTGCCACAGACCATTCTGATACTATCATTATTTCTTGCTTCAAGTGTGATGGCAGGCTGGAGGCTGTCCTTAGGCTCGTCTCTAGTGCTCCTGTATTTAACCCCCTCCCCATTCGAGCCTAGTTTAAAGCCCTTTTGACAAGCCATGCCAACTTACGTGCCAGGATCTTCCTGCCCTTCTGAGACAGATGTTCCCCATCCGTTACTAGCAGACCTCGTGCCGTATGAAGTTCGCCAAGGTCGAAAAACCCAAAATTTTGTTGGTGGCACCATTCCCTAAGCCACTTGTTAATCATGCATGACTTCCTATTCCTTTCAGTATTCCCACCTGCAACCAAGGGTATTGATGAAAAAATTGTCTGTGCCCCTGATCCCTCAACTAGTTTTCCCAGTGCCTTGAAGTCCCTTTTGATTGCTTTTAAACTTCTTGTTTCAACCTCATCATTTCCCACCTGCATAACTAGTAATGGATAGTAATCAGAGGGCTTTACCAGACTAGGCAGCCTTCTAGTGACATCTCTGACCCAGGCCCCTGGGAGGCAGCACACTTCCCTGTGGGAAGGATCTGGCCGACATATGGGGCCCTCTGTTCCCTTCAGAAGGGAATCCCCAATAACAACTACCCTCCTCTTTTTTTTTTAGGGTACAAGTACTGATATGAGGGGTGGACTGGTTTGCTTTAGGCAACCCCCCAGATGATGTTTCTTCTACTTTCTCATTTGCCTCTCCCTCAACCTCCAGTGCACCATACTTGTTGTGCAAGGGCAACTGGAAGGGTGAGGGGGGCTGTGAGGGGTTTTCCTTGCCTCTCCTACCAGGCACCTGTGTCCATTCCCCTCTGCTCATTGGGTCACCTCCCTCTCCTGAGGGGATCTGCAGAGCCTCGCACAACAAATCCAACTCCCTTTCATATTCCCTTATAGACCTTAGTCTTTCCACCTCTTCCTTCAGTTCAGCCACTAGACTAAGCAGATCATTGATCCGCTCACACCTCACACAGGTGTTGACTCCACAGCCTTCCAGTGCAAGTGCCAGGCTCCAGCAATCACTGCAGCCCGTTGCCTGGGTGCCTGCATGTTTGTGTGGGGCCTCTGTTTGGGCACCCTCAGTTTTTTTAACAGCCTTCGGCCGAGTTGTCACCATGGTTTGATCTCTTTGCTGCCCGAAGCTGCACGCGCTGCTCAGCTCTCGTTATTGAGAAGGCCGGGCCCCTCCGGTCACCGCCTCCTGCCTCAACTTACCTGTCGCGCGCCGCACTTCGGTAAGGCCACCGCTTGGCCGAGCGCCTGCTCTTGCCGCGTTTAAATCTCCGCGCGACTCCTGGCCACGCCCCCTCCGCGCCTGATTGGTTGTTGCGGGCTTCCGGGTTCCCGCTGGGGCTGGGGCTGTGAGCTGGGGGTCCCTGAGCTCGGAAGCCCCTCTGCGCAGCGCCATCCAACCCTCTCCCCGGGATCACCTCGGGTCTCGTCGTTGCCGCCGCCGCTGCTGCTGCTGCCGCTGCCGGTGCTGCCGCCGCTTACGCCGAGACAGACATTTATCTGATTTTTTTTTTTCTGAAACTATTAATGCAAAGCAGAGGTAATACAACAATAAATTGTACAACAATAAATTGGGTTTATGAAGGAAAATCAGACTGCTGGTCACTTTTCTTTTAAATCAGTTTTTTCCCTGCCTGTGGAATACCTCAATAGAGCCCATAATAAGTATATAGGCTGTTACAGAAAATAATTTTCAAAGGCTGTCTTTAGTATAGAGAGGCCAATGAACAGTATGAGAGAAGATGTCTCAGATGCTGATGGTTGCATCAGAGCAGCAACCTAACCCGGAGGATTTGAACCAACTTCTGAAGTATAGTCTTAGGAAAACATAGTAGAGTTTGCCTTGGTGAATTATTCCCTGAGTCTCATCTCAAAATGTTATTTTGCTTTTCTTTAAAAATGTACTTTTTAAAAGGAATGATAACTGAATTTTATACCACTGTATGTGAAGTAGTGAGCACCTTAGGATGATGATATAAAATGATATTTTCTACTTATTTTCTTTTATGTTTGTAAGTGAAGTAACTGTAAGACACTATGGTATATATGTGGGAGTTTGCGCCTCATTATGCCTTAAATTGTGCTAGGTATCTGTCTGCAAAGCTATTGTAAAAAGAGAAATGGGGAGAAAAAAAATCACTGCAGTAAAATGTACACATCAGCTTTTTAAACCTTATTGTGAAAACAGCTGAAGAAATTGACTTTTCATAACCTTCGCTAATAACGATACTTTACACAGCAATATCTGAGCTGCTCATAAATGTTCAAATAGACAAGGTCTATTTCAGTGGCTAAAACATGTCATGTCCTTTTGTTCATGTTTCACAAGTTAATGAATTTCCTTTAATAAAAGGGAACAAAATGCCAAGGAGGCTAGCCAAGGGAAGAAAACCATGAAGACCGTTGAAGGAAAATTATTTAATTCCACCCTTGGGCTCTAATGGAACTTTTGAAAGAAAATAAGAACTTTTGTCTCAGAGAAACACTTTCAGCAACTGAAGGAGTCGTTCTTGGGTTTTACCCCACCTATACATGGCCACAAACCTAGGATGACTTCTGTTTAAAAAAAAACACCAGCAGCAGCTACAGATGTTAGTATTTGCCATTGGTAATACACATTATGCTCTCAGCTTTCTTAGATGGAGAGGACAGCAATGTAATGAAAAAAAATCTTGCTATTTCTTGAACAAAGCATTATGTATGCATGTATGTATAATAGGTAATGCCAGAGACAAGGAATCTTCTGGTACTTTTGATAAGAACAGTAATTTTACAATGTTAAAATGAAAAAGAGTAACAAAAGCATCATCAGTGTAACTCCATTCTTACACTAGAATACCCATATCTCATATTAGAAAATACTCAAGAATATTTAGAGGAATCGTTTTATGACATACACACAAGCAGTACAGAAATTGCATCAGAAAACAGTAATACAACTGTGGGAGAAGCAGCTGAGCAAAGTCCGTATTTTATGAACAGTGATATCTAGAAACTGCAAGATTAGGAAAGAATAATGGAAATTCAAAGAATGTGGTGAAATATGAAGGGCAGCATGCCCAATGAATGAAGAAATGACAGGAGACATTTGAAAGAATATACAGGATACATAGAAGCTGGAAGCATTATCACTGGAGCTATATTCTTACTTGACAGCAAACTTACCAACACACATACATAAAATTGAACTAATTTGGATTTTTATTTCAGTTGCAGCATGACTGCTACTGTTGTTCAGACAATTTGGGAATGGCTGTCTGTTAAGACTGAATCTGATTCCACATGGGGCTAATACAGAAGAATTCTGTGGTCAGGTCCTCAGGGGTGTAAGCAAAGGAAAGAACATTCTTCAACAAATAATACATATCATTATTATTCTGTAAGGTAAAGAGCCTGAAACTGTTATTCAGCAATATAAGATTTACATTTATTAGAGAATGACTGACAAAAAGCAGTCTCCACAGAAGACTCTACACATTCACAGGCTAAAGAAACTGCCAGGGGAGTATTTTGCACAATTGAACAAAATTATATGCAAAGAAAGACATTTCCCACAGATGGCCATATATAATCATCATCATATTACCTTTTTTGTCTTAGCTGAAGTGTACATCTCTCTAGCCCACATTCAATAGACAGGTCTACTCTGAACAAGGAAAAAAAAATTAAAGTAAATAATACTTAAGAGGAACATTCCGTTGGACTTAGAAAAATTGAAAACGTTTTTATCCTACCCAACTGCTCCCATTCCTCAGCTTCTGACAATTCCTTGCATATGACAAAACAATTTGGAAACTGTTCTTAAAGTTTGATCCTCAAAAATAAAATCAGACATATAGTTTTAATGGTTAAAGCATTATTAAATTATTGTCATTAAATAAAGAAAAACACACTAAAAGAACCTCATTTGAAAAACCTGAAAGAACTACCCCCAATTTTTCATGCATCATATCGTTCCATAGCAGTGGTGGAAAAAGCATCTTTTGCAATTTCCCACAGAAATATATTTTTTTCCTTCAAGAAGTCTTACAGAAATTGAGCTGTGTTTAACTCCACTGAGAAAAGCAGCCATAGTAAAGCCTCAGGTCTGCCAATACCTCAGCATGTGTTTCTTCAGCTTGTATTTTGAAAAAAGAAATGTACCATAAGTTCTCAGCAGCGTTTATTGAGTTCAGAGATACTTAGTGACCATCTAATCATGGCTACACTTTTCTTGGTTTTTTTTTTTCTTTTTTTTTTTTCAAGTTGTCTGATGTGCTTTTCTCTCAACATTGAGTATATGCTTGCGAGACTAAACAGAGAGTACCTATAATACCAATTAAGCAGTTAAGCAGTTACCAACATAAGAACAGGTTTTATAGAAATATGTTTAAGTCCACATAAACCTTGTCCTGGCATTGTTCCCAGGATCTGCCAGTCATCTTCAGCAAATTATAAACAATCAGGTAAAGGATGGCTAATGCCAGAAACCCATTCAATGCTGCCAAAGAAGGTGCGGTGGAGGAAGCTGTTTTACAGCAGGGCTACTACTATACTGGAGGTCCCCTAACGACCTGTTTCTGAAAACAGGGTGCATCTTGAACCCCCTGGTACTTCAAAAATAATATTGTTGTAGAAATTCCATGAGAGACTCCAGTACATAAAAAGTCCATTAAAAGAAAAAAAAAAAAAAAAAAAAAAAAAAAAAAAGAAAAAAAAAAGCTGTCAGCATCGTACCTAAATAACTAGCCATGCCTCCTTACAGAACTTGGCAGTAGATATCAAGACACCCACTTTTTCTGGAAAAAATACAAAATGTCACGAGTTGCACTCAAATGTATAAACTTAAGCTTGTAAACCCTAGGCAATTTTTTCCTCTACAGCCAATGGCTGGAGATGAGGCACCTCCAAGCAGGGATTTATCTCGAGACAAGCCTCTAATGCAGGTTAGGTAAACCCCCTTCATTAGGTATATATTTTTCTCTCTTGATATCAACACAGACTATAGGATTAATTGTTTGCTGCCTTCAGTTATAAGAGATGAATCTGACTCCATGTTACACTTTCAGGTGTCCTGACATCCTCTGGAAAACAAATTGGAAACTAGTCCTTATAACTGTGATGGATTGCCTAAATATATGATAAGGTTCTGTTAATAACCTTTTCAAAGAAATGTAACATTTTATTTTTATATACATTTTAATACTTTATTATGAAAAAAAAACAAAAAGAACAGGTGGAGAATTCTCATGTTTTTCCTCTGCTGTGCAACTGTGTATGTTTCTGACAGAATGAGGCAGGGCCTGGGTTTCGAAACTTAGAAGACCCTCACTTTGGAGTATTATATACAGCCCTCAAAAATCATACTACTCACTTTTCAGACAATCATCCAGTCTGATATTTTCTAATTGTAACTATTTTACTGAAGTCCAAATAATTTTATAAGTTAAATGTAAATTTAGATTAGACTTTGCAAATCATTTGCAAAAATGCTGCTTATCTTATTAGCACACAGATAATTTTATTCTTACACACCTCTGATTCTAAATATGAGCCCAGAAGTTTCATACAATATTAAAACGTTATGTTAGTATAGTTATAGATTCAAATCACACTGTAACAATTTGCTTTATGAGCATTCCTTATATGTGCATTACAGTTCAAATTTGGAATATATTTTCAATTTATATTTTCAAATTATGTTTAGAAGAATGAAACACACATGTAGAATTCTGGAAATTTTATATACAAAATTATACAAATGCTCTTTTTCTCTCTTCTATTTTTCAATGTTTGAAGTGTTAAGTAATTGGGTTTACTCTTTTTTTAGAGAAATGAGTATATACACAGTAGATCAAAATATATCACATGAAAGAGATAGCCCAGTGTACAAAAGTGATTTTTCATCTTATCTTTACTTAAAATGAATGTAACATAAGCTAGTGAAACCGTACCTAAATTGAGACTAGTTTGTTGTAATAACAACACTTTGAATAGAAGGAAGCCGTGTGACCAATCTTGCCATTTTCACTCGCCTGGCTAGAGCACATGGTCGGTGCAGATTCTGATTGACAACAAATTCAAAATTGTTTTCAAAATGTTTTCCCAAGGTGATGAGTTAAACAGAGCTGCAGCATGCCACCACTATCCCTCATCTAGTATAAGCTGTTAAAGATTTTTGCAGAGCAGACTAAAAGAAAGGCCGTTGTCTCCGTAATGTTTCTTTGAAGTGAGTAACTACTGCCCATGTATTTCTGTAACTGGGAGGAGTGATCTGATAGACTGCAGATTTACTCAGCACCCAGTCTTTCCCAGCAAGGGCAGCTTGTGCTTCTCACTGTTGCATGAGATCAAAAGGGAAGACATTCAGTGTCAGATACAGCATAGTTTCAGCATTAGTAGTTACAATTTTGTAGTTTTATTTCAGACATTTATTTAAATAAAGCAAGAACATCACCCTTTGCTGTACATCGGCTGAAAATAAGACAGTTTACAAAGGTGTTTAGGAGCCGTGGATGTTTCCTGGAAAATTGCCAAGCTCCTAGTTTCCATGCTGCAGAAGACACTAGACAAATGAGTTGTGTCTCCCCAAAACACAAGGAAAGTGTTCAATAGAAAGGAAAGCCTTGCTCTCCCATCCTTCCTCCAAATATAGAAAACCTTCATTAGACAGAAGACTTAGAATTATTGCTCACACCTGCCAGTCAGCCCATGAAGGGCAACAGTTGATGTCTGAAGCAGAAAGTTGAGCTGCCCCTTTGTATTGGATAAGTACTTGGAAATTATTTGCTGAGCTGAGCTATCAGCTGATCAACCAATTAAGCAATAAATTCCAGCTTTTTTAAGTAAAAGATGCAAGTGTGTCAGCTGTGGAGCAGCTTGGGTGGTCTGAAGACAGTAGCAGCTGTGTAAGACATGGGCAGGGCAAGCAGAAACTCAGCACCGACGTAAACAGGTGACTCAGTGAAACGCTGGCACATATAGCATAATTGAAGGGGTTCAGGAAGCACTGGGGCGTGAAGACATAGCAAATAGGAAAATAATCACTATTTAATACTGCATTAGAGGGACAGAGACTAGGAAGAAGATTTTCTTCTCATTTCAACACTCCAAATAAACGTGCAATCTGGTGGCCGTCTAGTGAATACTGCTACACCTAACACCGCTCATCTCCTATAGTTCAGATACAACTTGAAATAAAGTATCTCCTCAGCCAATACAGTAGCAACTGTTTGCTAGTTTCCTCTATTTCCAGTAGGAATACAAGATGCTGTGATCCCCTCCTGTCTAAATGCCCCCTCCTGAACATCACATTCTTTAGGGGAGTGAGTGGAGAGAAAGCTGGCCTCCTCTGAAGATGCTGTGCAACCTCCTTTAGTGGCTCTTAGGAGAAGCGTATGAATAATGTTTGGGCTGCAGCTCTTAAGAGTCTGAAAGGGTTATTAATGGCTCTCTTTACTCACACGTTGCATATAGCAGTGCAAGCTTGCTGCACTTAATCACACACTTTGTTATCTTCTTAACCCTCTTTTCATGCTGTGAACAGGGCACTGGGAGTATATTTGTAACTAGGGAAACTTTCCTTTCTTTCTCTGGACTAAGTAAGTCACGTCTTGTATTGGATCTGTGGTACTCTTGGTACTGCTTAGATAAGGAACAGAAAGCATGATTGTAAGAGAGATCCTCCCTTGAATTATTTTGCCAGTGGCAGAATTCCTGACTGAAAAATACAGAGAACTGCTCACAGTATGAGAAACATTGGATTTC
Organism: Calidris pygmaea; assembly: GCA_003697955.1. Taxonomy (NCBI): domain Eukaryota; kingdom Metazoa; phylum Chordata; class Aves; order Charadriiformes; family Scolopacidae; genus Calidris; species Calidris pygmaea. Next base: position 44,106 of record QJSC01002917.1, on the reverse strand, counting down.
CTTTCTTTGAATTCCCAGGGACTTAATAACCACTTATCCTTCTCTCCTTTCTCCCCTTCCGCATAGAATTCTCCCCAACCAAGGGTTCCATTGATCTCCTTCATGAATTCTCAGTGGAAGAGTACCACACGGAGCCACGGCAAGGGTGAAGCAAAACACCGTCAAATAACTGTACAAGTACTTAACCCCTCTGCCTCAAGATGCTGCAGGTTGCTTCAGCAGCAAGTGTAAGTTACCAGTGGATGTGAGGGGGTGGGGAGGGGGGGGATGTGAATGGAAGAGAAGGGGAAAAGAGCATAACCAAGCAACCCAAGTGCCCAAAAATGTCTCACTACAGTTCTGGATACGGACTCAAGCTTTCCATTTTTTCTAACTACTGTTTCCCAGGCCTTAAATGAATGAAGTGCATACATAATATTATGAAATATTTAAATATAGGTGTGTGAAAAATATATACATATATGCATTTATATATCTGTGTATATGTATAGTTACTTGTTCTCTTGAATTATTCATGTGGTTTCCTTTTTTTCCCTTTTGTTTTTCTCTCAACTGTGGTGGAGGCATAAGACCTAGTGAAAACTACTATTTTAAATAAATAAATAAATAAATAGAATGGTACTTTATGCTCTATTATGTCTATTATAAAGACATGTTCCAAGTCTTCTAGGAATTTACAAGTAACTGAAAACATGTAAACACTAGCTGGTGAAAGTTTTTATTCAGTTTGGAGCAGAAAAGTCTAGATTTGGGTAAGGAAATGGATTTCCTTTCCCAGGAAAATTCAAATCTTGGCAGGGGTGGAAGTGTGTTTGTTTGCTTTCTGTTCAATATTTTGATGAACTCAAGACCTATCAATTTGAATATTTTTTTTAGGTTATTTATTATATATGAAAATAATTAAAAGAAAACATTCTAATCCCTAAAGACCCCAATGTTTGTGTTACTTAGAGTCAAATCTTAACTCTGTAAATTGGAAAACAGAATGAACCTGGACCATCTATTTCAAGGAAAAAAAAAAAAAAAGCCTTAAATTCTGCTCTAATTAAAGGGGAAAAGGGCATCACTTCCAAAATGTAACTGCCAGAGTGCCACCACCTTGTTGAAAGATTTCTTAACAACAGTTTTTGTTTGTTTGTTTGATTGATTGATTGATTTTTACAAAACTACCATGTTTACATCAAAAGCTATTATAATAAATTTTCATTTCTGGAAGGAAAGAAAAAAAGAAGGAATGTTACAATTGCCTCTGGTCTAGATGAAAGCAAGTCAAATAAAATTTGAATGAGTTTCTGAATTTTGGGCTGTTTAACTGAACCTCTGAGCCTTTTGAATATTTATCAGTAAGTAATAGACTGTCACTAGTTAAAAGGAAAAGAAATCAATAAATTATTAAGAAAAACACAACTGGATTCCTTTTTGGTTTCTCATAGGCTATCTTTCCCTTAAACTAATAGTTCTTTTATCTGTGCCTTGCATTAATTTTGATAACTAATGAGAACACTTACCTGAAAATGTAAATTAAAACCAGCAACATCATAAAGAATGTCCTGAAGATCTACACTTAAAGCACAATTTGATATAATCAATACCAAAAATAAAACTCATGCTAACACTGACATTTCATATTTCCATTTCTAACCACACTGCCATTTCTTGTTTAAGCTTTTGAGCTCCCTTTCTTTGTTATACATAAATATATATGAATGAAATGAAGGCTAACATGATGAAAAAATACCTTGTATTGGCATGAGCAGAGCTTACAAAAACTTTCAGATTTGATTGCTAAAAATTAGTCTTCTAAATTCTATTTAGAGTTTAGATCACTTTTATTGACGTGGTTAAATACGGGTTTAGGAGCAAGATTTTAAAGTACTAACTTTCTGCTCTTTCCTGCCTTCTTCCTTCCCTCGCTTTATCCCTTCCTTCTTCTTCTGCACACACACACATACTTGTTCATATGTGTATAAAAGGTTGTAAAAGCTAAGTAACAGTTCCAGTATGACCCAGCACTGTGAATTACATCTAGGATAGGTAGACCTAGATATCGCTACAATGAGATTCAAATTGGCAGGAAGTAGAATAAATATTACACTAGATGCACAATAGAATAAAGTTTAATTAACACTGATATTAATTTCTAGCACTCCTGTTCTTGTCCTATCTACCCACCCTACTTAATGAATTACAGAGGTTTTAACGGTGCCAGCCTGTTCACTCACCAAATGTGGTGGAGGAAGTCACAGATAACCAGCAAGAGAGAATTTCTTGATAAAATAGTGCAGTCTTTCTATTGCAGTTTGCAAGGCAGGGCCTGTGGGCTGCCATTTTATGCCTGCTGTCTGTACAACAATTAACACCCTAGAATAAAAACCAGTATGAAAGCCTAGTTTCTTTTCAGTACTGGGATTTTAAAGTGTATTCTCTAGTTTGTAGATAAGAATAGTTATATAGATAAGAAAAGCAAAAGGTTTGGTTTATGGATTAAAGCCACAAGAAAAAGTTGTGCCTTGGACATAATATGAAACCAAAGCTTGCTTATGTTCACCTTCCCTTTACTGAAAGGAAGCCATTCAGGAAACTTCAAGCATTTTCTGCTGAACACTTACCTAATTTAATTTAGTAGAAAAACTCCAATTAACCTCAGGGCAACCTGATCTGACCTCTTGGCTGGCCACTATACTGAGCTTGTTTGTTTATTAATCTGGCAGATTTAAGATATTTCTGCATCCAATATATTAAAATAATTGTAATAGTCACTTATATTAGAGAAAGGCAATTATACTTTATTTGATGGATGTTACCGTCCTTTCAAGCGTTAGTAAGGAAGATTAAGCTGCTTCCTCTACAGCTATTAGCATGGCTACCTGAGCATGGTACTTCTATTGTGGGCATATCACACTTCTTAAGCTATTCATCACTTTTCCTGAGTACAAATTCATTTAAAATGCACCTATCAGTATCAATAAATGAAAGGAAGCAGATGGTTGATGTGTCTCTCATTGCATTGACAGGCACGACACACAGTGCTAAGACCCCTACTGCTTTCTCCAGGACCCCAGCTTTTGGGTGTCCATAAACATGGTTTGACGGAAGGCCATACAAAAGAGCGGCATGGACTTTGGCCTTTTTATGAATGACATGGCGGGTTTTGGAAGTCTTTGTCTGCGATAAGCCATTGTAAGACAGCCTCTTGAGCTAACTGGCACAAGCCTAATTTCCCTGACATCAATACAGCCTTCAGATAAATCTCTTCCAGTTAGGTTAAATGAAATAGAATATTATTAAGAAGAAGGTTTGGGGCTGGATTTTTTGTTGGTGGTGGTTGTGGCTTTTTGTTTGTTTTTTTTTGTTTTGTTTTGTTTTTTTATATAGTCATCAAAACAAGGCATCACAAATAGATTGTGCCATTAGTTAGAGACTGCCTAGAAATAGATTTGGAAATTTTCTAAGACAGATGTATTTAGGAAGACTTGCTTTAAAATAATAATTCCTAACCATATATTTCTTAAGTGTGTGTTCCTAAAAAAGGTATTTCCTAAATACTGCCTCCATAATATTTCCTGAGTTGTAGTAGCATGCTCCTTTTTTCTCTTTCTCTCCCCTACTTAGAAAGTGAGTTCAGCCATGCTGTGTCAGGCCAATCTAACTCGGTATGCTTCCTCTAGCAATGGCCATAAGCAAATACCTAAGGAGAAATATGAACAAACTAACCATACATGATGCTTCCAGAATTCTCTCAGCCTCCAAATGTTTTCGGTTCAGTGGATTTGCTGAACCGCTTCTGGTTTCTGTATAATTAGTAACTTTAAATGGCATTATCTTCCACAGACTTGTTTCATCTCAAGTCTATATAAATTTTTACTTTCAAGGACACCATCTGACAACAAATTTCACAACTCTCCTATGTTTTCCTCTTTTTGAATCCAGGTGCTACTAACTTCATCAAAACTTAAGTCTTCTTTTTTTTGAAAGAGGGAAAGAATTAACTTGATCTACCTTTTACTTAACATTCATGATTTTGTAGACTCTTATATTTCCCCTAAGTCATTTCTTTTCTGGGTTTCCTAACTACTAGTTTATTCACTCATTTCTCATATGAAAGCTGGTCTAGATGCCAGCTAACTTTTTGTCCAGTTTTAAAATTTCCCTCCAACTCTTTTCTTTAAGTCTTCCTGTTCAACTCGTTACTTCCTACAATGACTCATGTCTCCATAATACCTCTTATTACACTTTCACCTCATATCTTTTCAGCTACCATTCTAAATTAAGCATACATCTTCTTGCTCTAGTTTTTGTTCACCTCTTTCCTTTCACAAGGACTCCCACTTTTCAGATTTTCTACCATTACACTGCTGGCACACCCCTTCATCACATACTCATCTCACACTCCTACAAGCTGCCAGTACATTTCTTCCTACCTGCTGCTTCTAGCATTTCTCCACTGTCCAGGGAAGCAGGGATAGGAAATTGAAATCTCTGTGAAACTCAGAAACTTCTTGACTGGTACCATAGGAGCTGCAGCAGCTGATACTTCTTCTCCCTGCCATACACTTGAAAAGAGTTCTGCAAGAATGAAAGCATAGGTGGGATAAATTTCATCAGACATCCTATTTCGTTGGACATCTATGCAGACTTCTACTACAATGAAGTAATTTTCTGGACTGATTGTTTATAATCACTGGAGAAAAAATATAGGTGATCTATTTAAACACCTCTCATATAGACAGTTGTCTGTAAGATGTACCTGAAAGCATGTACAGGGAAGGAGAGCTTAATTTTCCCAAGTTTCTCTATCACATCAGCAAAATTTACAGCTACTTCAGCAGGCAAAACTATAACTTTTTCCTACCTTGCTCTGGTAGATTTTTGCATGTAGAAAATAACTTGTGGTTCAGTGACTGTGTCTCCTTGCTTGTCAGGCCTGACTGCACATACGTTACATCAACAGTCCAGTCTATGACAAAAGAATTCCACCTTCTTGTATGCTTGCCTTGGTAGCCATTAGTTATTGTTATTAGAAACAACAGAAGCAACAAAAAAAGCTATGAGGTTTTCCAGTTGAGGAAGTAGGGAACTTGCGCAGAGATTATCAAAACTGTTTATCACAAGAGAAAAATCTGCTTTGTTTTCCAGTGACTACTTTTCTCTTTGCTTCCATCTCTCTAATAATCAGTTAATCACCACTGAAATTCTCAAAGTTATTTATTTCCTGGATGACACACAGGAAAATATTAAGGAGTTTCCAAAGAATTATACTGAAATTATGGGTTACTTTTTTTTTGCATATTATACTATCAGCAGAGTAGTTTTGGGCTTTGAGAGTTCAGTATCTTTTAAGTAGGTAGTGGAAGTAGGTAGAATAAGACAGGTAATTCTCTAGGTGGGCTGAAATGACACTTTCCCTCCTATAACATTAACATAATTAGTAGGTAATTCTAATATTTCTTTCTAGTGGAGCAAATGAAGCAATGGTTCAGATAGAACAGAGAAAGTGATTCTGTAGTTCAAATGATGCTACTGTGTATTTCGGCACTAAAAATTCATCAGCCATTCTTGCTAAAATGTTATTGCTTCATTAGTAGAAAAATCTTGAAATGTACAAGTGATGTTTGCCTTTTGAAATATGCATGCTCAAAAACAATTGCAATTAACTGGAACATGCAATCTGTCCAGTTACATGATTACTGCTGAATATCTAGTTAATATTATGCACAGTTACAAATAATTCAACACATTTCTTAATTTTAGGAATTTAAATTCATATTTTTGAAGGACTGTGACTGTGGTAAGGCACTAAGGCAGCCATGGGAGCCTTCCTGATGAAAGTTTTTTGTGTGCCCAAAGCTTTTCTGTGTTTTCCAACAATATCAGTTGATCTATTACAAGATAATATCTTTCCCCTAAAACCTTCTTTCTTTATGACTGTCCATAATATGCTGACTTCAGAAAAATAATTTAGCTTACACTAGCTAGTTAGTCTCACAATAACATATCAAGTGGGGACATGATCCACCTAAGAGAAGGTACATTGGTAAGATATAAAACAAAGATCTTTTCTTTCAGTTATAGATGTTAAAAATTCTGCAGTAGTTCTTTTCAAGAACTAAAAAGCAGTCCTGATAGCTGTCATATTGAACATATTCTGACTCACCAAAAAAAAACTTCTTAAAAAGCAGTGGCTAGATTTTGGAAGCCTTCACAGCTATGAATTGCTTCTGTCAGTAGTCACTAACAGCTTCAGTGAGATGCTGGGAGGAAAGATGTATCTTTTTCCTGTGCTCACATCAAGATACAACTGAGATACTCCCCGTGTGTGGGAATGAAGGTGGAAAGAAAGAAAACAAAAATGCCAGTGAAGAGACAAGGTGGAAAACCCTGTCTGAGAAGCATGCCATGACAAAAAAATGGAGGCAGATGGTGGAAAAAAGTAATAGAAAGGCATACACCCTGCATTGTTAGGTGGAACCACATTTCAGAAAGAGCCAAAGCTGTAACTGTTTTCTCACTTAAAAGCTATTCTTTTGACTTAAAAGCTATTTCTCACCAAAAGCTATTTCTGAAAGGCTAAGTAACATGTTTTCTCTGGCCCCTCTTCTCTGTCCAAAGACTACCATAAGGCAATAGTTATTAAACTGAAGCTAGGTCAGGTAACAAAAAATTCAGCCCACAACCAATTGAATGCATAAACCCTAGTTAATCAGACCTCACTACTACAAGTTACATATTTATCTCATTGTCTATACTTCTTTCTCCTTGGATTCATCTGTTATACTATGGTTTTATGTGGATTCTGTGGTCCTCATCCAGGAGCTATGCTTCTTAAAAGTTTAAATCAGTTAAAATATTTTGGTTATGTCCACAGTTTTTTGTAAATGTGTGACCCTGAACCTATCAATAATAAAATATCTATAATGTAAAAGTCTTGGGGGCTTGTAGTACTCAAGCTGGACAGATCCACAGTGCAGATTCATGCATTTAAGTGAATTGTCTTGGTACCTTTCCTAGTTGGTGGACAGAAACAGAAGTCTCTGATGTACTGACCATTTGACTTGCTTAGAAATGTATGCAAGGATGAAATTTTTTGTGCTGTAGAAAGACTTATTACTCTGCATTTAATTAAAGGAAGCCTAGATGATTAGCCTTGGACATAGATATCTATAGACATCTAAAACTAGGTGGTCTGAACCCTATGTCTTTCTTATGCTTTGCCATATAAGAAGAATACAAATATGTTGCAGCCTTGTGTGACACAGAGCAGGCAACAGCGTTAGGAGGCAGCCCCTTTTGTGGGGGCTGCTTTGAAGGCAGTGCCACACCTCTTGGCCACAGATCAATAAGATCTGCACATGTTGCATAATAAGGTAAGCACATGTTGTAGCTGGTAAGTCACACACAGGAGAGCCACCTGCCCCCAGCCATTTAGAAACTATCTTAACCATCAGTCCAAAATAAACTCTTTGGATGGCATATAAACTTAAAACAAAATTGATGAAACCTCTTGCCATTTAAGGCAATTAATATATTTCTTTTACATTCAGTCTCGACAGTTTTTCATTCCATTCTCTTTTTTTTTCTTGTACTTCTTTCATACCTTTCACTGATTGATGTTTCACTACTTTTATTATACCAATATTCTGAAGTTGCCAACAATAAGAATAACCTTTCGCTATCACAATGAGAAATATATGTCAGTAAAGTATGGCAGTTAATTGCTATTTGAAATCTCAGACATCTGTTTTCTTACAATTGTCTTACAATACCATATGGGAACAAAAACCACAGGATGGAAATTACTTATCCAAAATGGCAGGTAAAGCTGCAGAATTGGGAGGCATGTCAAATACCTTTCTTTTAAATGGGCTTAGGTCACAGTCTTGAAATCAGATGGGAAAAAAAAGCTTTTAGGATCAAATCCCATTATCAGCTGTACATTCATGGCCCCATGAACCCACATACATTGCACTGTGGGAGCAGGGTCTGAGGTTATGTCATGCCACAATGCACCAATTTTACACAAAAAAAAAACAAACCAATGTGCAACATTACATAGCTATGAAACATTTCTAAGACAAAAGAGTTTGAAAGATAAGACTTTGGGGATGTGCAAATACCAGCAATAAATTGTTGAAATAGCTACCGTTACGTTCAGCATGGATTAAGAATAGCTTCCATTCTGTTAACAGCATCTGAATCATTTGATGCTGGGTAGATTCAAACTTTCAATTTACATGATGCCTTTTCAAGGTATGTCAAAGCTTCTTTCTGCCCTTAGGATTTTTCCTAAACAAGCAACTGTAAATATAATCTGCCAGTACCTATTATAAGCTTTATTTATGCAGTCTAACTGTAGAGGAAAATACATTCAGCAGGAACCCAGAAGGAAAATATATTTCTAAATATAACTTTATATAGGGCAATTAGTTTGGCGATTCCTATTTTTTCTAAAATCAAGCAAACCTGGAAGCATAATTCTTATTTGAAGTACCCCTTTTAGCTTGGTCCTGTGTGATAGACATACATTAAAGCACATGTAAGTATCTCATAATACCATATGTCAATACATATCCACCCCTTTTGAGAACTTGGTGTACAGGCAAAGTAAGGAGCAATACTTGGGGAAAAAAGTGTCTAGTTTATAAAAGTAGTTTGCTTTGGAAGCCAGAGGCTGTTCTTTTATATACCTTGTGTGACACTAAGTCACTCCATATGTTTGACTGTCAGGTGGCAAGCACACTGCCAGTGCAGTAACAATTAATATTCTCACTCCGAAGGATAGTATTACAATCTTTCATTAAAAATAAGATTAAAAAAAAAGCAGCTGAAAAGGCTTACCACACTGCTTGTGTCTCAATTGCAGAAGTGAGGAAGAAGGTGAATGACATTAAATTGAACTTTGATTGACTTAAAAGACAACGTAATCTCATCTAATAGTAATCACCCAATCCGATCAACTTTTGGACTCCTTAAATTGTTTGAAGGTTTATTACATACTGAACGAAGTTGGTATATTTTGGGCTAAATGAGCCTTGAATAAATCTCCTCAGGTTAGAATCTCTCCCTGTATATCCAGATGATCCTGCCATTTCTGCCAGAACCACAGAAGGGGAAAAATACATCTGAAAGCATTAGCTGTGTGCAGTCCAGCAGTCAGCCTAATTGAACTGAAGGGGCGGAAGGAGTTTGTTAGGACCAATATGCCAGTAATTCTAATTAACAGAACCACACAGTAAATTTCAGCTTTCTTTTAAAAAAATAAAAGAAAAAAAGAAAGAAAAAAAAAAAAACAAGCATCACTTTTTGGTTGAATAAAAGAGAATATTCAAAATGTCCTGACCTTAAAAGTACTTCTAAAAAAAAAACAAGCTTAACCCCACAGCAATTACTCTTTATGCCTGTGCTTATGGAAGTGCTGAGTTTTCTGAAAGGGGAGGAGAAAGCAGACAACCATTTCTTACACAGATGGAAGGAGCCTTTGCACACAGAATGATATTACTTTTGTTGTTTATCTAGTATCTAATCTGAGATAACCCTTTTGGCTTCCTCAGTGGAAGGAGACAAATCACCCTCTGGAAAGGTCTATATCTTCCCCTTTACTGTAGAAGGTACTTCTTCAGTTAGCTCAGATTTGAGATCTAAACATCTCAGATGCCTAATGAAACAAGATTTGGCTGATCTATAGATTAACCTGTGGTCTTTGCTTTCCACAGTCATTCAGCTGGCTATCTGGGCTGTTAACATATAAACTGGCATCATATGCCAGAGCCTCAGAGAAAAGGTTGTGGTAATGGAAGCAGAACACGGTGAGAAATATATATAGAAACTGTCAGGGAGAAGTAGAATTTAAAAAAAATAAACAGCAGGAGTAAAGAAAAAGGAAAGCTTTTAGAAAAACAGATTGTTAAGTGTGTTAGAAATAGATGCAACTGCAATGAGGAGGCAAAACTGTGCATGAAGTGTTTCCTCAGCACATCAAGTGTATGCTGAAAAATGTTAATATGCTAAAGCTACATTCCTCTGACTTCCTAGTATAATGTTCTATGTGGTAATCTTTAATTATTTTGACCACTTCTTGGATCCCTTGGTTAGATTTTAACTAAAAGTTCCATGGGAGCTGGAGGGAGTTTCCTTTGTAAAGCCTCTGTAACTGCTGAGTAAAGACCTCAGAATTTGCCTTTCAACATCATAGAGATATTATCTACTTGTAAGAAAAGAAGTTCAATAAAGAAAAGTGATACTATTTCCTTGTGGATTTTCAACAACTCTTTTCAAATACTTCTTGCTTTAATTTGTAAAGTTACTTTCATGCAAAGAGCTCAGTGGATATGAAATATTTTATGTGAATGCTCCAAAGAAGGAGGATGGGACAGACATGGGATAAATGACTTTTCTCAACTCATTAGTGACAGAGAAGCAAGCCTTTAGGGTTTATCCTCCTCTGCCAGAAATAATCCTGCTTTGACTTCACAGAGAGAATCCTCTCTCCTCAGAGAGAGGATTTATAGAAAAGCCAGAATCAGCTATACCAATCATGATAGGATATGGTATGCATACAGCAGTAGACGATGAGCTGTAGTTCCGCGATAGCATTATAACAAGAGCCAGAACTTTAACATTTAAATCAAATCCAGGTCAGAATTAAACTGTGCCCCATCTATTTCTCATTTTTCTTGCACTTACATTTTTTTATGCTATAGAAACACAAAGACCACTGAATTCTCCAAAGAGAACCTGTTGACCATGGGGCAGAAATCCACAAGTGTGTTACTCCTTCCCTCCCTAGTTTCTTGATGTTCTGGTATGATGTCTTAGCCAGGGATACTCTTGAAACTGGAATACCAACACATGATACTTCAATTTTCTGGCATCAGATTTCCTGACATCAGAGAAGGATCAGTGACAAAAGTTGAGTTCTGAGAATATGGAAACTGCTTCAAAAGAAAAGATTTTAAAAAAAGAAAGGTCACAGGCACAATCTACAGCAATGCTAATGACAACGGTGTCAGTGCTGGCAGCAACGATTTAGGCAGATGGAGGATTAGCACTGCTGGAAGGTGAAAGTGACCTCGACAGATGGAGATTTGGTAAGACCAAGTACCTTGGATAAGATTCTCCTAGGTGATGACTGTGGCCAGTCAATCCGTGACAAATGGATCATTAGCAATGATACTGGCACCTCCAAATACACAGAGGACACAACCTGTTGAATCAAGGCACTGAGCATATGCCAAATAAGCTACATGGCCAATTAGGAATGTGTGTGGTTTTTTCCCATTGCCTCCTGCTGTGTATTTTATACCTATCATTACATGAAGACCTACTTTATCTACAGACTGTTATCTTGAGATTTTGAAAGGAAGAAGACTACAGCACTAATAAAATGGAGTAAAAACAAGAAAAAAAACCAAGACACTAATCTAGACAGTGAGGTTTCCCACATATATTATTAGCACTAGTACTTATTCATTGTAACTACAGTATTTGTGCATTTATGCCAGTTACAGAGTTGCTAGCAAAAATATAACTGACCCTGAATTCCTCCAGGGTCACTACAGGCTGCATTTTTAACTATTATTAGGCCTAAAATATGGTAATATTACTTGAGCCTAAAATACTGACAGAGCATGCGTGAAAAAGAGCCCAACTCTATGGAGCATTAAGGCATTACCTGGGAATGTTCTGCATGTCTGGAGCTTTCCCCAGTAACTGTTTACACATTGTATACCTCTTAAGGTAAAACAGATTGTCAAGATCAGAATTTTGAAATGGGCCTGTATTCTACCTAAGTCCTATCTACACTACTAAATTGTGTTGCTGCTTTTAATCTGGTATCTACAGTCACTACAATGACTTGTTGGAATAACACAGAAAGCATCTGATTTTTGTCCTACTGGTCTGGTATTTGATACCTCTTTGGCAGCTGCTACAGCTCCGGAAAAAAAAAAGTTTGCTTTTTCTCATTTAGTCAGGCTTTTAAGACCTTTAAGATATAGATCCAGACTTCAACTCAAGTGCTATTCTGACCTGGATTTGAGAAACAGGTCAAACTTCCCTCATCTTTTCTGTCATAAAGGAAATGATGACTGCATCTATCTTGCATGCCTTCATTACTCCAAAAACAGGCTTTAACAATATGAACTGGTTTAGTGGTTGTTTTGTGGTGGGACACTTGTACCATCAATGACCAGACACTTGTACCAGACCGTATTATGAATGATACTATAGTATTTTTAAATATCAGTTATAGAAGGGTGGCTTTTCAGGAGTCTTATTCTTAATATGTTGATTTAAATATTGTTAAATTAAGGTCAAAACTGTTTTAAGAGTCTTTTTTCGGTATCACATTTGCTCACTTCATAAATATAGCATAATACAAAAAGTCTTTAGAGAGAAAAAATGTGAATGACATAAAAAGGAGTAATTTAATATCATGTTAACTCATTCTATATGATACCAGTTAATACTGCATCATGACAAAGACATGGTGTAAAGTATTCCCATATGATTTTATAACCATTAATACAAGAATTCCATATTTTATAACATCAACAAACCAGATGAACCTCATCTACTCAAAGTATGGAACAGTGAAAAGAACAAATGTCTTGTGAGGAGTGGAAATAAGAACAATGTGTCTGAGTTTAAACAGTGGAAATAAGTTGCGGACGTCGTGCATGAAGTAATTATTTCTGCAGTGGGGTTCTGCTGTTCCTGCATTTAGTTTATAAGCATGTCAGGGCACATAATCCAGGCATTTTAGAAAAAATGCCCAATTTATTTGACGTGTAGAGAAAGTCAGATTTGGACACAAAGAGTCCTTTAAAAAAAGCCTTTTGAAAATGGAGGATTTATTAGGAGAATAAAAGAGAGAAATATATTTAACTTAAAATATATACTGTTTCTAGGCTGAAAGTACTCTGTCTGTGAGCCTCAGATGGCTTTTTCAAAACAGTGTGATGATATCTGAAACATAATCAAGGGCATACCAAACCTTTTGAGGACAAATAATTGTGCCAATACCCCAAATATTCTCCATATGTCATTGACCGTTTTTTTTTCCACATAAATATCTATATAAAATTGGCATTTGAACAGAAAGGCAGAAAGCTACCCTGAGTATGCTGGGATGGAAAAGAAAATAAATAAACCCGTAGTAAATAAGAATACAAGTAGAGGAATCACCAAATACAAACATGCCTGTACCAAAGGCAGAAATCAGGACTCTGATAAAGGCATCAGGAGCATTGCAGACAGTATTCAGAGGGCCAGGGACTCACACTGTGTTCCAGAGCTTGTTTTTTTCTTAAGCCTCAGTCAAGATTTTACTAAGGTTTAGAGAAAAAATGAGTTAAGAACTTTAAGTTTGAGGGCTGAATGTAAACCACAAAAAAAAAGAGAGAAAATACTTCTCTTTAATTAGCTAAAATTTGAAACTAATGATTCCTCATATTTGGTGAGATCTAAAATTTTGGCATCTCAGCATAATGTCACTCTCTTTACCATGGCTTATTTTGTGTCTTGCCTTGAGTTTTGGATCAGATGTCTCAAATTTTGTCAAAACAAATGGACTCAGGTACCTCAGGCAGGACACTGGCAAGCTGTTAATTTTCCATCATTATTCCTTTCTGGATTGGCTTTTGTGAGTTGAGGTGTCTCCAGAGATAGACTGCAGAATTTGCCAGTTATCTCCACTCCTGTTTCTACCCTTTTGAGTCAGCCTACAGTTCCTGCCACAGGCCTATCAAGATCCAGACAGTAGGTGTTCCCCTTCCTAAATTTCCTGTAAACTGTCAATTTAAATGAGAAATTCCCAGTCCAACACAGATCTGTAGGAAGTAGCCTTGCAAAACGCATTTACTTTCTGAGGCTATTTTATTCATAAAGACCTGAGGAGGTTATTACCTCATACTTACAACTGTACCAAGAAAGCCTGAGATTTAATGCTTTCTGTATTGTATGACCATTTGATATCAAAAAACCTTCGGAATAAAGAGGGAAACAATTTATACAGCAGTCATGAGAAACTATTATGCTGCAGACATGCTACTTTTTTCTTATTCCCCTTCTTCCACTGCAATAACATGCTGCTGGCTCTGAATAGAATAGATTCAAGAAAGGCTGAGTATGTCTTTCTTGCTGGCTATCCAGGCATGTATTTAAACCTACGCGAGTGATGAGGGCACTCATCTAGGTTTGGGAGGAAAGCTATAGATTTCTGTATGGCCACACCATTAATATGTAATGATCAACCTCTTTGTATGAGGATTACATGGAAATTTCCTTGAAGCTCAGAGCTACAAGACATTAAATGTTACTGAATGTATAAGAATCACATTTGGATCAGTAAGACTCTGAGCCACAAATGGTAAGACACTTGGACAAAATATACAGAAAGTATTACTGTTTGACTTATTCTTGCACTTTCCCCTCACTATTAACTTTTGGTCAGCATCAGGTACAGAATGTAATGTCAGCTGGATTATTTGTTTGATCTTTCTTGTGGTATGATACAACACAAGCACAAGAGGCAACACAATTCTCCCACAAAATAACTCACAGGTGGGAGCTAACAGACCCTGATGATTCTGTTGCTCTCCCAGTGAGGTTGGAGTTGTCATCAAGCTGTCATAACAGTTGTGTTGCATTTGCCTCATTACCTCTTGTAACTGTTTTATCAGTTAGCTGGAGATGTACCCAGGTTCAGCATGGGAATGTTTTTGAGCAGCCTGCAAAGCGTGTAGTCACCCCTGCACTGGCTAAAATATACAGTTGGTGGCAGCACTACCACCAAATATGCTTTAAGAGAAGAGAGAGCCCTAATTACTCCTTGGAAAGCATGACTGGAGTTGTGTACCATGAAAGAAAGGACTGTAGGGCCTGAAATACCTGAGCTCTACAGGGCACAAAGTTTCAGGAAGTTTAGCCCAGTCTAATGCCAGGTGTGCCTCAAACCACAAGTAACCCCATGGAGACTACTGAAATCCTCTTACAGACGTTGGGAGCATTGGCATCCAGTGGTACTCTGCTCTGAATTGTACCTGAGTGCCTAACAGGTGAGTATTTTGACACCCGAAGTTGTAGGTGCTAGTGTTCTTTGTGATAATATATCTCTCTGCAAAAGTAGGGTCTCTAAGTCAAGATTTCAGTAACACTTCAATCCCTGACTTCAAGCACACTGCAAAATTAGCGGTTTTAAAGGGCAAAACCCCAGGATATATTTATACATATACAGTCTCACCTTAAAAGCCTGTACCAGCAGGACCATCCCAGAGCATGCAGAATTACAGGAGAAATAGTGCTGGATTCATTTTGGTTTGATATGCACACAGCTAACTAGCCTTAATGAGGGGTTCTGCTATACTGAATCTGGGCTTTAGCTGGCTTTCTCCACATTGTTAGCTGGGGACATATCAATTACATTTTGGTGACTGGCACTGCAGTGACATGCTTCTTGAAAACCAAATTACAAAGAAGCGAAATAATCCCATTCTGAAACATATCTCTCATACAGGCACAGAGAAGAACATGACATGCATACATGTATTTCAGTGATATTTAGGTACAGAATCCTGAGTTTTAACCCAATGTAAATTAAAATGGAATTAATGCTTGCAGAAACATTACCCTCCAAATCACTGCCTGGAGTTCATGAGCACATTAACCAGAACTGACTCCCATATGAAATCCAAGTGTTCTTCTTGCAAAAGGAACAAGTGCAAATGTATGTTAGCGAAACATATGGAGTACCAAAGTTCCAGTTTTAAAAAAAAATGTAAAAACCTGGGATGGGTTCTAAAGCCTGTATGCTTCTGTTTTTTGGGGGCGGGGGGAGGAGGGTGCAGGTTCGACTGAATAGAGGTAATTTATTTTTCTCTACATTACAACTTCTATATAATTATTTACTGGCTATAATAGTCATCCAGAAAAAGGAAGAACTTGGTTCACTCCACTTTACTCTTTCAGATATTTCAAACTCAAGTATAACTCTCTCTCTGCTCTAACTCCCAGGTTATATTCCCTAAGAGAAGATCAGTATCCTTATTCTTCCTTCTGAAATTGTAGTACTGAAAAGCCAGTGAGCAAAATTCATCAGATCAACAACAAAAGAACCTGGAGGTCAGTAGATTGTTGGGAGGGTTGTCCCTCACTCAGCTGTAAAGGAGCAAAGAAAACCTAAGACTTCTTGATCAGTCTAGATGTCTTCTATTAAACAGTACTAAAATGCAAAAACAAAAATAAGAAGTCTCCAAAACAGGGACTGGTATTCCTACAATGGAAAGATTTCAAGCAACCATGAAGGATGCTTAGCGTTCAGATAGGTGCACTATTTGACAGCAACTCATTTATTCATTTTTTTGTATCACCATTTCAGCTTAAAACATGTGTATTCTCCTCAAGTCCTTCCTTTTAGAAGACCAATCCTTTATTCCTTCAGTACTACTTTTGCTATATCTTTATTGCAGTTAACTAAACACATTTGAGACCTCTTTCTAGAACAGAAGCCACTGGTATGGAACATGCCCATATTTTTAAATTCTCTTTGCTTTTCCTCTTTTTTTCTTTTTCTTTTTTTTTTTTCACCTTTACTACAGATATTCTGAAAATGTGCAAGAATTGTGTGGGAGCATGCTCACTGTTAGGCCTCAGAAGTATGTTGGGAACCCCTCTAACAATCTAACAATGCAGATGCTTGACTGTTGAGCCCAGGGAATATTTCTCCAAAGTATTTAAACCATTAATGTGGCTTCTATAACCAGCAATATGTTGCAGTTGAAAAAATAACTTTCAAATATTGGCAGAAACAACACAAATTTATCACCCTGCTGCATTAAAAAGCTTCAAATGAGATGAAGTATAACCTGAAAGATTTTAGTGCAGTTCAGTTTGAGAGGCACTGTATGTAGCATCGGTCCTCTTAAAGATGTCACCTTACTTTGGATGTGAAAGTATCCTAGTGGGCATCCCCAATTTACACTAATTAAAAGATGGGATTTTTTCTCTCTGCTTACATTGGGACATATTGGTAAGTTCCTTATCCAAATACTAGCAAATTTTTGCAGAGCTTCATCCAGTCCTGATTTCCCTTCAGTTCCCACAGCAATGGAGGACTTAACCCTCAGAAGCCTTACACTTCTTTTTCTCAGAAACCTTCATTCCCCCTACTTCTCTTCCTAGCCTCAAACCCTGGCAGCCAGCCCTAATTGTCTTACCTGAGTACAAGTGAATTGCATGCTTCCCATTACACTATAACTGGGCTTCATGCGATCATTGGTTGCATACATCTGGATTTTTGATTAGGCTTTCCCACAGTAAAGAATATTCTTGCCAGTCAGGTCAAACTAGTTGATGACTAAACAGCTCAAGTTACTGACCTGACCTGATGCTAACCTTCAGAAAAAACACTTTTCTTCTCAGTCTCTGAAGCCTCAACAAGGTTGTAGATTGTTTATTTAAAGGGATAATTAAATGTATGAGTTAACTTCATCCAGCTTGTATTCAATTTTTACAGTCTTCTGGTACATTATGAAGAAATTAGTAATAAAAGCAACTTTCACAGTGGAAAGAAATAGTAATTTAATATGTCTTCTAAACAAATAAACAAGTACTAGGACCTGTTTGTTAAAATTGACACTTGGTCCTTCAGCTGTAGATGCTTACTAAAGAAAAAAATAATACAACACTGAGTTCAGGATATGGTACCGAGCTTAATTGGGAAAGCTTTAACTTGTTGTTTGAAATGTTTCTTTTTTAACATGTCTGGGAATTGCTTGGGACAAACATATAGTCCCAGTAGGCTTCAGAGCTATATATATTTCATAACTAATAGCAAAATAAATTAATATATGTAGTTTGACTATTAAAAAGAAGAATTCCCTGTTTAAATGGGGAAAGGATTTTTCAGACAGTCTAGCAATAAAACATACAATAATATCCATATTTTTCCCATAGACAGCATTAGATCCATCAGCCAAACTAATTTCTTTTTTTAAAGGGAAAGACAAAAATATGTTCCTCAATTTGTTGTATGCTGCATTTAAGCTATTTTTTAATTACTGATAATGTGCAAATTTGCAATAATGTATATAAATTGGATACTTAGGAACATCGTGATCCTGGGTAAAAAAATACTTTATGCGTAATCAGTAGCCGCTTTCCAGCATTTGACCATTCCACTGGGGACTGAAGGATTTCTTTCAAAGACAACTATTGCACAAGCAGTCTGCTTTTTCAACTTGAAGTACAATATATGGTTTTGTTTTTATAAGACAAGTTAACACACTCCTGAAAAGAAAATAAAGCATATGACATAACAAGCTTCAATCTCTCCTCTTTGGAAATTGAATCTTCCATTTTACCATTTTGTACTGATTAGAATAACAAGCAGACAGTTGGCTGATGGTACAAACATACCATTTCCATTGCTCATACCAGAGTTCTCATTTAGTGTGAGTTTTTGTGTATTTTAAATATCAAAATGCTACTGAACCCAAGGCCATAAGGTCCATTAGGTGAACGGCTCTAACCTCATCTGTATCGCAAACCAAAGCCTTCTGTATTGATACCTGAAAATGAAAACATTGCAGTCCTGAGAAAATTAAGCTTTTGCTTTATTCAGAATTTAATTCCACTGGCTACTTCTGTACTAATTACTCATACCTTCTATGGTCTGAAAAACACCGAAAGTTTTAAAATGTCCCACCAGTGAGTAATACTACAGAAAAGCCTCTTTTCAGTTATTGTTTTAATATTTGAATCATAGGATGTGACTTTAAAAAAAACTGTACAAGTCTTTTGAAGCACAGTTTACGCAGACATGACCCAGCTTCTCATAAAACACAAAGGCAAACTCCGACTGCGTGGCCGCCATAAGAACACCCTTTATGTAATAGCCTGCTGTTCAGATACCGCACTAGGTTTTGGTTTGAAAATGTTCAACTGCATATCTCTAGTTCCCCAAGCTACTAAGTTACAGGCCATTCTGGACACAGATGTTCCTCTGAACCACTGAGCTGTAACACGCTCAAGATTCATGGATCTACTGAGAAGGACCGCAAAGTGTGAGCATAGCTGTGTAGGGGATAGTTAGGAAATGTGGTTTGAATCTACAAACCCAGGGGAGGGCTTCCCACTTCATATATAACTGCTTTGATCAGCAGTAAATCTTTCCTTTTAAAGGGGACTCATTACACATCTAATTTCTGAAGCAAGTTTGCAAACGTCTACCTTCAGGACAGGATTTTAGTCTGTACAATCAGACTGAACAGAGGTATGGAAGATGACCTGTATATGCTCAACACAGGGATTCAGTCCTTTGTATATATGGTTTAACTCTTCTTGAAATCTACCTCTGAAGCCAAATCAAATACAACAATGAACTGCAAAGTGTAACTGGAACTTGAATTGCTTCGTATGATTGAAAAGAAACCACTCTACTGCCCAGCACAAACACACCTTACCTGACAATCCCTGAACATTTTATAACACTAATTTGTTGATCTTTTTCTCTGCAGGACTCCTCCCCATACAAAACTTGTGAAGAGATAAAATAGCATTATGTTGAGGTATCGTGTCTATATTACCAGACGAGAAGTGTACTTGAGTTCTTAGGTCAGGTTGTACGTCATGTCCTGAGACATAGCTGGCCAATGTGAAATCAGTTCCTTGATAAATTTTTCATCCTCTCACCTCCTTTCACTACTTGTGTTTTTCTATCCTTACATCCAGCAGACGGAACACAGGTATCTACATGAGCTATGTACTTTATATATCTACTTGAGATATATACATATCTACACAATATATCTACATGAGCACATGTGACCATGATCTTGAACTAGACAGCTGAGGGGCAAGAGGAAACTCTGAGGACTGCCCTCACAAAGACAAAGATTGTGGCTTGACAGAGAGACAAAAGGAAAAATAAGTGTGAGAAAACTGTATTTTGGATATTTGTATTTGGATATTCCCCTCAAGCATTTACATTTTAAGTTGATTTGTACTACTAATAACAAAATGTGAAGTTCTTGTTGTACAGTTGTTGTATGGCGCCGCTGCATACATCAATGATGCTAGTGACTAGAGTAGAATTACTCACCATTTTTGCAGCTCCAGGCACTAAAACTGAGAGCTTTGCAAGCTGTTTCTGGACAATTCATGAGTCAGAACAATGGTAATATGTGTGTTGAATAAATTGTTTGCTGTGACTTATTTTTGCAGTTCTCATTTTAAGCCTAACTACAGTATATTGTCAGCACTCTGGTAATAAATAGCTTCCCTGAATAAAAGGCCTTTGTTGGAGTTTCACCTGCCCCTGTTGCTTATGCACACCTGGTAAGCTTCTAGACAAATACCCTAAATATTAAAAAAGAGAATATGAAGTTCAGGTCAGCTGAATCAAAAAGCCATAAAAAGTCACTTCTCAGCAAAAAATATGTCTTAAAATATGAAATATTCTGGTACACAAGTACAAATGATCATTCAAATAAACCTAACAGGACCCTCTCCTTTCTGTAATCAGAACTAACTAACATATACACCTTTGACATGAGAGCGAGCATGCTTTCTCTCTCTTATTTTTGGGTTTAGAATTGCAGGCCTGAAGTTTTGTTTCTGAATTTGTACTCATAACAAAAAATCTGCAATTAAAGGTTCTCATCTTCCCAGTGCAGGAAGTTGCTGTCCGGGCTGTGTTCCTGAATTTCATTCTGTTCATTTTCTTATTTTAAAACCAAACATTTTGGCTTCCTATGCCACCTGCAGAGTTTTTAGTGCATATCAACTGTCTCCAAATCTTTCCCGCACACAGAACAAGCTGCATCCATTCTCCTCCAGGGTGGGTGTATCTCAGTGAGAACAGGTTCCACTGCTTTACCTTTTCTGCAGGTAAGGGGAATATCCAGAAAGGAGAAAATTTGGTTAACAAGTTCTTACCACTCCCTCCACAAAAAACAAACACTTAACTAAGCTAAAAATCGTTAACATAAAAGTGAATTTGTAGTTTTATTGACATTTATGGTCTGCTATATAAAAATAGATTTTTTTACACCATTTATAATAGTTCCATTTTATCAGTCTTTATTGATGTTGTAAGTCATACATAACAACTGGTGTTCAAATGATGTCTATATTTTGTTTCTTTTCCTAAGACACAGTAGCCATTTATCCACATTGGGAAGTAATTTATAAAAATCTAATTTTAATATAGGTGTGCTTTTAAAAGTAGTATTAAATTAAATACTAAGGAAGAGATTTATGTATATCAGGAACTCTTAAATAAAGGATTTTGTGCTTCTCTTCTTTTCTATGCCTTCTATAGCTGAAACATACAGGTAATTACAGAGCTGAGATTTTGTAATGTCAAACTAATCAGAATTCATTGTAGGGCATTGTACATAAACGTTCTGAAAAATATTTTCTCTGACTGAAAAATGATTATTTAGTAGAAACAAATTTCTCAAAGAAAAATAGTGCAGGCAAAACGTTAGAAAAAAAGAACTTTGCTGAAGATATAAGTGGAAATTCTAGTCAAAATTAATGAGAGAATCAAGGAAGTAAGAGTTTTTATTCTCCCATTTCTTAGATGAGGATTGTCTGAAGAGACAAAAATCATGTTGAAACCTAGAGAATGTCAGTAAGACCAACAGGTTTCTCAATTGTGTTTAGTTAGTGAGCGTAGTTACCAGGTCAATAAAAATACAGGATTCAGGCTAGTTTTGTTGGAAATCTTTCAGATAACATTCTTATCCATTAAGATTCAATAATAAGGATATTTGATGGTGACCCTTACCACTCCAAGAGGTGCATTGGAAATAATTCTTCTAATAGCGAATTAAACTTGCCAAATGTAGGTCTTTACCTCCTTATCCAAATCACACCACTATCATATGCATTTTGTGTCAAGAAATTAAAAAACAGTAATGACAAAGAGCTATAGTTTGCTTGTTTTCTCTGGGAGGATTATCAAGAAAGAGAACTCTGTTTTATGCAATTCTCAATCAGGCAGGAATCCGATTTTACAGCAGCTGGAGACTTGCCAGCATAAGACTTGTAAGATACGGTCCAAAGAGTTTTTTCCAGAGCAATATGCAATACTTTAGATTAATCTGGCTTCAGTCTTGCCAACAGTTACTCCTGTGACTACCTTCATGCACTTGATTTCAGTAGGACTCTTCACAGGTGTTAAATTAAGCACGTGTAACACAGTTTGCAGGGTCAGTAACTATATAGTTCTGGAAAATACATAGCTATATAGATAGCTATATATATATAAATATATAGCTATATAGACTGAGGAAAATTTAAAGATATATTTTAAAGTAAAATTATGCTTAAAAATACACCTAAATATGTTTTGTGTCTTGTTTTTTTTTTTCCTTTGTTATTACTTTAACAAATATCAATTTTGATCTCTATTGCTACCTAAGACTGGTTCTAAAGGAAACATTGCCTTTTAAGATATGAATACCTATTAAATACATATACATACAAAACATTTATATTTTCCTTAATTTGATCAAGATTAAAATAAAGAGTCTTTACTTCCATGTTGCTAGTCTATGGCTTCTTCTCTGACGTTGAAACTGCCAACCCAGTAATGGATGCATCTTAAAAAGAAATATACATATGTTATTCATACACTTTACAGTCTCCACACTTACTTAAATAGCTTACGAAATAAATGCAGATAACCTTTTTCTTTCCTCAGTATTTATTGTTATTTTGCCAGCTTCGAAGCAGGAATTGCAGGCACTTTAGTAAATGTAGTAAGAACAAATGTCTGAACTCACTGTGTTTTCTATATGTTTTGGTTTCCTTCACTGAACTGATGTTTTGTAACTGCTCACTGTCTGCTCTCTAAATGAATAACAGTCCAGCATCTCTTACAGCAACTGAGTACTCTGTGCCTTTGTTTTTTTAAGTAGAAACATCCTCCAAATATCAAAGCCACATTCACTGAAGGCACAAGCTTTTTTCTATAACTATGCACATAATATATGGGAAAATACTAAGTGTAGTAAACTCCTTGCCAGGACATCACGTGAGTGAGGCTGTATGTTCACTCCTGCACTGACAACCTCCATAGCTTGCTCCAAATTCCTTCCTTCTTGATTGTGCAGATCAAGGACTTATTTGGCTGATATGGCAATTCCTCCCCTGACCCATATATCTAGATATCCTTACCGTGAAATCCACAAAGGGCTGGTAATCACCCAAGTCTTGTCCCACTATGAAACTGGGATGCAGCCAGAAGGTGCATCTGGACCCAGCCCTCCTGTGTTCTGTCATCAAGACGTGACTAAGTCATTTAGTGTGGTCTGTGCCGGATAGACTACCATATGCTTCAGTTCCCTTGAACACATCTTTTTTTTAATGCCTGGAACATATATCCAGAGGGAATTCAAAGATTTTTGACATTTGTTCAGGATTTCTGGATGTCTGGCAACCTAATCAGAGCAGTAGTGGAGAAAATCTGGACATATCCACTCCACATGAGCATATCAACTTTACAGTGCATTTGCAATGAGGCCAACCAATCCACTATGCATGTGCTGCACAGATGGCCTATGTGTACACTGTAAATATGATGTAAAAATTACTGAGAAACACATGCACAGTCTGTAGCTTCCTGGAAGCCTCAGGCTTATTGCTTTTACCCTTAATATGTAAATGTATGGCAAACCTGTTTGGGAAATCCACCACAGCATGATAGAGGGATATTCAGGAGTGGATGAAGCACAGAAGCGAACAGCAGGGTTACATCTCTACAATGGATCTCAGAAATGATGCAGGACCTTGTGTGGGTAAGGGATACCCAGCACACTAACATACATATGCTTCCTTGATTGCTACATGGCACCACAATGTCTCTCAGCTTTTGGAGGAGCTCAAAAGAAGCTGCTGGGCCATGTGTCTTGTTATGCTAAAATACGCGGTGCTGGCAATGTGCAAGTATGACCAAGCTCAGACTGGCCCATGGGCAATTTAACCCAGAGGGTTCTGCAAGTCACACCGGAACCAGCTTCCTCATCAGCAAGCTTGTGCTACCCTCCATGAGAGAGAAATTAAATGTCAACAAATGTTAAAAATACTTAGCAACCAGCAATGAGGAAACGACCATCTGGAAGAGATCAGAGGCAAAATCATCACACTGTTTTCACACACAGCAGACAAACAAGCACCCACAGTGAACAGTTTGGGGAAAACAGGTAGCTTCAAAAAAAGGCACCCTTGCAGCCTAAGGCTGCGAGAGTCAGAGATATGTGTAAAAGGAAGTTGGGGAGGAAGGAAGAGGGAGCTAAACTAAAAACTTGAGAGTGCCCTGTTCTGTAAATAAGCTGAAAATTGCTTCAAAGAGACAGAAATATTCTATGATGCAGTAGTACTATGTAATTGTTCAATGGTCAGCTGGGAGCAATGTTATAGCCTCATAGGAGGACAAACTGTGTTAATTGCAGGCTATTAGCTAATAAGGTTTAAAATAAGCCTGAAAGTCAAGAAAGCCCAACTCACTAAATATTAAAAGTGCATCAGGAAAAAAATGTGTATCTTTCCTATAGTCAAGATCAGGTTTATTAGTGTTCAATCATTTTCAATTCTGGAAAATCTTTTTTGTTTCCATTTTCCTTACAGCCAGGAATCAGACATTTTTATGAACATTTCCTCTCTCTACTTTTGATTTTTTTTCTCCCTCATCTTTTAAATTTCTAACCAATATCATCATACCGGGAAGTGTGAACCAGTAAATCACAAAATCATAGAATCATATGGGGTTGCAAGGGACCTCTAGAGATCATCTAGTCCAATCCCCCTGCCAGAGTGGGTCTACCTAGAGCAGGTTGCACAGGAACTTGTCCAGGCAGGTTTTGAATGTCTCCAGAGAAGGAGACTCCACCACCTCTCCGGGCAGCCTGTTCCAGTGCTCCATCACTCTCACAGGAAAGAAGTTCCTCCTCATATTTAGGTGGAACTTATACTTCTTATACTCAAGTTTGTGTCCATTTCCTCTTGTCCTGTCACTGGGCACCACCAAGAAAGGACCAGTCCCATCCTCCTGACACTCTCGCTTTAAGTATTTGTACACATTAATTAGATCTCCCCTAAGCCTTCTCTTCTCAAGACTAAAAAGACCCAAGTCCCTCAGCCTCTCCTCATAGGAGAGATGCTCCAGGCCCCTAATCATCATTGTGGCCCTTTGCTATACCCTCTCCAGCAGTTCCCTCTCCTTCTTGAACTGGGGAGCCCAGAACTGGACACAGTACTCCAGATGGGGCCTCACCAAGGCATGGTAGAGGGGCAGGATGACCTCCCTCGACCTGCTGGCCATGGTCTTCTTGATGCACCCCAGGATGCCATTTGCCTTCTTGGCCACAAGGGCACATTGCTGCCTCATGGTCATCCTATTGTCCACCAGGACTCCCAGATCTTTTTCCTCAGAGGTGCTCTGCAGCAAGTCAGCCCCCAACTTGTACTGGTGTAGGGGGTTCTTTCTCCCCAGGTGCAGCACCCTATACTTGCCCTTGTTAAATTTCATAACCATAAAATCAAGAAGGGAAATGAAGGGTTTTTTTTCTCCTGTAAAACCAAACAAAACAAACAACCCAACAAAACAAAACAAAACAAAACCCAAAACAACAAAACAAAACAAGCAAAACTGATTTTGTCGAAGTCATTTTAGTAACCTTTTAAGGTTGTTTAAAGACATTTAAAGTACCAGGATTGGCAATACTGCAAACCATATAATTTTATATGATCTAGGGAAGACAAAACAAAGAATGTTCATGTTTAATAAAGGTACACATGAAAAAAAAAAAAGCTTCCCAGAGCCTACAGTGGGATATAGATGCAGGTCAGGAAAAGATGGCAATTTCTCAAATTTGAGGGTTTTCAGCTGTAATGTCCTTTGAGGTTTTGTCATGCTGTGTAAAGGATATAAAAATCTACATGTTAACAGAGTACAATCAACTTTTATATCATTTTCCCTCCTTAAACTCAGGACAACTTGCACAGCATAGGAGGCAACACAATGGACACATACCTATCTCCAATGAAGGGCACGAAGCTGAAAAAAACTTCTGGTACAATGGCAGTTTTCTGTTAGACCCTTCTGAGAATTAGAATAATTTTCATGTAATCAAAACGAAAATACACTTAGCAAGGGATTTGACAATAAAAGATGTCATACTTCATTATAGAAATCAATTATATTGTTCTAAATACATTCTGTGTTAGTGTGTATACACACACATGCATGTATATTCAGAAGTCCCTATGCCCCAAATTATTTGTTGTTTAACTACATTTCTTGAAAAAGTAATTTAATAGGATGGGATTATTTTGTCACTACTCATATTTAATGTTTTCTTTTCTATTGCTCTTCTGGCTAAAACCCAGTACACAGATTGTGACAATTGGATGATTTTATTTGCTTTGCCTTTTTTTTTTTTAACACAGCAGAGAATTTGGGCCTAATTTTCTGATATTATTGCCAAAACTGTATCTGGAAGGAAAATCTGTGCCAAGATTGTGATCCTATATTGACAAAATAACATTGGAACTCATGGAGCAGGTAAGAGCCAAGGCAAACTACTAATTATCAGTTTAATTAATCTCTCTTCACATTTTCACAGAGATATAACCATGAAGCAATAGTCCATTATTTTTAGGAGCTGAAGATTACATTACAGAATCTCTTGTTTTGATATCCACATGAATTAAAGATTCTCTGCTAGCTACTAAGACCTAGTTTTTTCTTTTTCTTTCCTTTTCCACCACCATCCTGAGCCAGAATACCCTCAGATCTGCAGAAAATATCTCAAAACATAGTGGGAACTGGCTAAACATCAAAAGGTTTGCCAGTTGTGTTTAATTATGATTTTAATAGTTCAGTTGCTTTTCCAAACATGATGAGGGTGTAGCCAAAGATCTTTTATATTGGTAAGACTACAGTAACAAGTCTTTTGCAAGATTTCCAATAGTTACTTTAGAAACAGGCCTGAATCCAAGTCAGTGAAATCTGATGCCCGTGTTTCACAGATTGGATTAAATTCTTATGCTCTTGTACTGTCTAGGGTAAAAAAAAAAATATTGTAAATTATCATAGCTTTACATTTTATATCTCTGCTCCTTGTACTGGCCAATATAAGCAAGAATAAGAGCATGCAACATGTTTTTTTATTAGTGTAGCTTGCACATAGGCAAAATATAGTTTAGGCTAGATTTTTAATAAAATAAATAAAATCAGTTGCAAACTCTCCAGTAAATAAATAAGTACTGGAACCTAAAGAAAATGTTATGTAATCTATCCAGACTTTCTATGCAGTTTTGTGCAAATTAACCTTTCTGTAGTATGATTTCTCCTAAATTTAAATAAGAGTGCTATCTTTTCTGCCTTCAAAGAAGACAGAGAAGCACTTCATGTTGTAAAACAATTCTATGTTGTCAGATGACATGGACCTGTTGGATCGTGTCCAGAGAAGGGCCACAAAAATGGTCAGAGGGATGGAACACTTCTATAAGGACAGGCTGAGAGAGTTGGTGTTCTTCTCCTTGGAGAAGAGAAGACCCCAGGAAGCCTTATTGTGGTCTTTCAGTACTTAAGAAGTGCTTATAAAAAAGGTAGAGACAAACATTTTGGCAGGGCCTGTTGTGACAGGACAAAGGATAATGGTTTTAAACTTAAAGTGGGTTCCCAATGTAGGTGGTGAAACACTGGAACAGTTTCCCAGAGCGGTGGTAGATGCTCCGTTCCCAGAAACATTCAAAGTCAGGCTGGACCAGGCTCTGAGCAACCTGATCTAATTGAAAATGTCTCTGCTTATTGCAAGGGGGTTGGACTAGATGACCTGTAAAGGTTCTTTCCAACCCAAACTATTCTAGGATTCTATGACATAGTCATTTAAATATTAAAATTCTTGTTAAACACATATGTTATATTGATCTAGGCAGGGTGGATCTAAAATCAGTATGTATTTACAATATCATGATCTACAGTGTAATAAAAAGTAGAACTAGTGATTATGAAGCCTACTATTATTCTTTTTGATGAGGGAGAGAACAGAATCTTGCTTTTGTGTTTTCATCAAAAATAAAAAAGGAAATTCACTGAGGAAAAAACTCAACAACTTTCAAAGAATAGTGCAGTTTCAACTTGAGCTAATGCAAACAAGGAAATTTGCAATTGAAGTTGACTTCCAATATCTCTGCCCAACAGGGTGCCTCCTGAACCACTTCCTTAATGCGCCCCTATTGTGTCTTGGAGGGCAGCTGGCCTGTGAATTTCCTTATTATTAGTTTATGTCCCACTGTTAATTCTCTTATTCTATTATGATGATTTTAGCTATTACATTTAATTTCCTCTTTTCATGGTGCAGATATGACCCCAGAAGGATAAACTACCCCCCACCATGCATACACACTGAGAGTCAGCTATCTTCTGACGAACTAATGTGGCATTGGCCTATTGACAGTTAACATGGAAAAGACAGATTCATTACAGCTCAGCTTTTATTTACTGACCCTTTCAAACCTTTTGAAGAAAAAGATCTGAAAGATCTGAAATTTCTCACCCTCAGCAAGACACTTGCAGAAAAAAAAATCACTTGGTCTTTTTTTGACATACTTGAAGTATTTATTGTCAGCTACAAAAATGTTTAGTCAAGTACTTTTTATAAAAATTGCACTTGTGCATTCAAATCCGGAGCCAACTACCTTTGCTTTAAGAAACTCTGCCCGGTTAAGTCTTTAGTTTATATTCACCAAACACTTTAACAATGATCCATATTTTAGTTGAATTGGCTGACAACTGAGTGGGCAGAGCTTCAGTGGCCTCCCTGACTCTGCTTCTATGCACCTTGCAGCGAGCCAAAGATTAGGGTGCTCGGTTAGTCCTCTGTCATTACCATATCCAAGCTTGTCAATGGATTACCCTGGATGCTGGGTCAGCCTGTCATTCAGAAAAGTGAATGGCATGAGCAGTTAAATCTACATGGTCGAGGTCCATGCTTTGAGGGAAGGGGATATAGAAACCCGAGCCAGGACAAAGTGTGGCCTCCCTGCACACCTTCCTGCAAAGGGGAGCATTGTTTCTGCTCAGACAGGCCTGACTCTTTTCTCAATTTGATGCTTCCTTGCTATTTATTGAAGCTGAGAGCTCAATAGTAAAGTCTGATAAGTAACACACGATCAAGAGTGCCTATAAATTATTTTGAAGCTTTCCTAAGCAGTCAGTTCTTTCAACACTCCAGTTGTTCAGAGAGAACTACATTGAAGGGTATCAGAAGTAGGGAAACCTTAGGATTGAAAAGAGTGTTCAGGTAATAGACCTGAGACAATACAGGATTTGGCTTAGACTTGACTGGGTAGTGACACAAGAGCAGATGAAGCATTTGGAAGAGTTTGAAACTGAAATAAAAAATGATGCTTGTCCATGCTAT
This sequence comes from Calidris pygmaea, assembly GCA_003697955.1. Classification (NCBI taxonomy): domain Eukaryota; kingdom Metazoa; phylum Chordata; class Aves; order Charadriiformes; family Scolopacidae; genus Calidris; species Calidris pygmaea. The sequence continues at coordinate 14,674 of QJSC01002917.1, read as the reverse complement.
GGCATTGTCATCCATAATTATCGTGGATTAAAAGTAGTAACAATACAAGCTTAGCTTGTAGTGTAAGAGAGATTGTCCAGTTTGCACTGCTACCTGAAATGATAAGCATTTGAGCCTAGTAATCCCATCTCAGAGAAAAGGTGGATCGGTTTTGTTGTGCCTTGCTGTTTTACTTCAATAAATTATTTAAATATACAGTGTGAAGAGGTAATGTGGGAGAATGAGTTTATAGACTTGCAGTTAGTTTTTTTCGGACAGGATCTGGGCATTGCTCCAATTAATATTTGATTTATTTCCTGAAAAGCATAAGCTTTTAGCAGAAGAGTGTGAAAGAGGTCTTCTCTATACAGCCATTAGCTTAAAGGAGTTAAAGCTTCTAACTGTCAAATGAGATACTTAGATTGAAAACCTAATTCAGGCAGAGGAATAGAAATTTAAGCATGAATATCTTTCATCCTGTATCTCATGATTACTGAAGGACTAGCAGAGTCAGAGGGACTCCATCAACGTCTCCATTTTTCTTCCACAAAAAATGTCCACACCGAATTATGCGAAGGTACATCTATGTGCATATAAAATGACACTCAGTTGTAGCCCAAGTCTTCTGAACATTCTATCAGCTACCCTAGGCTGCTTAATATTTCACTGTGGATTTTGTGATTCAGGTTCTCAGGAGTTTGATTTGTAACATACCATGTAAGGACAAGGTATAATTCCAGTAGGTAGTAAGACACCCAAGAATTAGTCATTTTCATATCAAAATCCTTTTGTGAGTTTAGCCCAAAGGATTATTCTTAGATTTAGGAGCTACAGACTCATGACAGACAGATTCAGTTGTATATCTTAAAGGATTTAAATAACTACTGTTTATAAAAGAGGGCAAAATGAATCCAAATTTCATCGATTTCTGCTAGCTTCTCAACATGCCAAGGCAGTATATTTTTGTGTTATACAAATGTCAAAACCAAGATCTTTTTCTGGAATTTGTGTTTGCTTACAGCTTTATATAGTATACATAAGAAGTAATGCTGTGATGAGGTACTTTATGGGAGGGGAAGGGGAAGATAATTTAACAGAATATTTACAGAAAGCATGATATTTCGAGTAGGGAACATTCCATAAGAAATTAGTTACCTGTGATGAATTTTAATATCAACAAAATTAAATTAGTAATCTTTTCTCCAATATTTGATAACATTTTGGTAACTTGAGATCTACACGTGGCCTTTTTTCCTCCCAACTTTGATATAGTATTTGTTAACTGTTTTCTTTCAGTCTTTGTCTATCTACCCTAACATAGCTTATAAGTATTCCTCCATAGTCGCTTCCTTTCAGACTGAAAGCTGCCATTTCTCTTCTATAAAACTATGCTAATATGCATAAAGTATCTTTCACCCAGTAGTATCAATAATGACTTTGGAAGAGAACTTTACACATGGTTACAACTGTAGTTTAACATTACACTGAGGCACCTTCTAGACCTATTGAAAATTAATCTTCTCTGTATTTGCAAACTTATAATCTTATAATATAAGAAAGTAGATCTATGTAGGCTGGAGCTAGATCATATAAGTATGCATATATTTGTGTATATTTATGAGCAATGTTGTGGATACTTATATACAATATGCATACTAAACTTTCCTCAAATATTCTGGCTCCTTTCTGAACCCACAGTTAAATATTTTATCATAGAAAGAATAGGAGTTCTGTCTATTTGACAGTCATCAGTAGCTTCAAGATTAAATACACAAATATTTAAAAGATAATTTTCTACAAGGCTCAAAACTTTTAAGGACTCTCTGCTAAATAAAACACAACGGGGAGAGAAGTGAGGTTGAACACAACCAACTATTACATAAATTCCCCAAAAGGCTGGAACATATCTTGAACCATTTAAGTAATTTGATTGTACACCATATGTATATAATATAAATTCTATTTAATGATAATGGAAAGAAAAGAGGAAATGCCAGATATTTAATGATTACTTCTTATTAGCTTTATTTTTCCTCTTGCAAGTAGCAGACCCAAAATTCGAGGATGAAGTATTAATTACCTTAATGTAAGATAAATGTGGCTGACGTTACATTAATACATAGCTTAAATTCAGCTTTTAAGAATGATTCATCACATTTTGATAATTCCCCACAAAATTCTCAATTCTGGCATCCTAGCACAAAATGGAGACAGAAACTGTCTCTTTCATTAGATATAACTACAAATAGAAAGACTGATGTGTATGTAACAAACTAAATTCATTCTAACTTAAAATGTCCTTTTTGTTAAAGGAAGAAGGTTACATTAAGCGAATCATAATGTTTTGATAGTTATTGCCAGGCCAGGTCTTGCCCAGTGTGCTTGTAGAGTCATCTGGATGGCTTTAAAGTCACTGGGGAAAGGCCATTTATTTCTGCCTTGACAGTTGTATCTGACAGTGAATACTTGCTTTGTTGTACCTTAAAGTACAACATGAAATACAGGGACAGGATTCACTGCAGATGCTTCAACAAAGAGTCAATCTGTACTACGAGCTATCTGCCTGCACAGAGGATCAGAGTTCATTCCATTCAATAAAAATGTAGTCTCTTTTTGTCATATGCTCCTGTCCAAATTCCTTTATTTTCCCTCTTATCTTTCTTTGCTTAAAAAAAAAAGCAAACCAAAACCAAAAAATCAAACAACAGAAAAACAACTGAGCAAAAAAAGCCCACCTTAAATAAGTCATCTGTGGAAAGGACTGTCCATTCCAGAGTTGTATATGAATAAACATTTTTGAAGGTTTATTTTCTGGCTTCTAGGCCTTACTGTATAATATTCTTTTGTGGCGTGATCATGAAAAGCTTGTGAAACAGCATCACTGTAATACTTCAAAGCATCAGAATCCGTGTGGGACATTGCTACCTTTCCTCACATTACTGGCTGTGGATTTGCAGGTATGTATAACAAGCCAGAATTTGGCCTCAAACCTAAAGCACTGCTTTAGTCTGTAACCTATATAGTCACATGGGGCTCTGAGTACTAATGTGCCAGCCACAGGGGAGAACACGGAGATCCTTAGGAACATTTATTCTGAGACCTGTTATTTCTGTGGATTTAAGCATGAATTAATATATTTTAAAAATGAAAAGAAAAAAAAAAAAAGAGCAGTAAAAAAATTCCCCATATTCATCATCTGAACGTGGCAGGAAGCAAGCCATGAAGAAGGGCTTGAACAAAATTATCATCATAGAATCATAGAATCATAGAATTGTCTAGGCCGGAAGGGACCTCCAAAGGTCATCTAGTCTGACCTCCCCTCAGTCAGCAGGGACACCCCCAACTAGACCAGGTTGCCCAGGTTGCCCAGGGTGCCATTATCATGGCGTTGTATATTTATACATGAAAAAACCATAGCACAGCGAGTCAGAAATTGTACTTGTTAATTCAGACAAAACCTGACAGCTCCATGAAAACCTGACAATGAATAAATACTCCAAGATCAATACCTAAATCCATTACTGAGAGTTCACAGAACTGCAGCTCAGCAGAGAGCTTTCTGTGTTCCCACTCCTGCACAGCTTCTTTTCTCATGGATCATGCCAGCTTCAAGATTGACTGCCTGTCCCTGTTCAGGAAGCACCCTCCCCTTCACTCAAATGCACCATAGGAACACCACAAAGTCCAGCCTCCAGCTGCTGTAAAAAGAAGGGGATTTGTCCTCTTACTGTGTCTGCCCCCTTCACCACAATTTGCAGATAAAACTCTGGGTAGTATGAAAAGACTTTCCTCATATGCAAGTTATAACAACTTTCCAGAGAGGAGCAAATTTAATAAATGGAGTAGGCTTATACAAGGAAGGCCTTGGCAAAGGAAAGTCCTGAGGAAATGTCTATGAAGTGGTGCAGAGAAATGCATTTACTCCACTTGTATACCTAGAGCTAGTCACACACACAACTATGCCATGTGGCACTGGAGAATGTGTTGCTCTGACAACAGGATGAAAGCCATATGAAAGCCCCCAGAGACTTCCTGGTAAATCTGCATCTCTGCGTAGTGCTTGAGGTACCTCGAGTCTTATGGGCCTTGTCAGCTCACGCTCAGTGCTGTCCTAGTGATCTTACTAGGACCATGTGCACTATGGAGAGTTGGGGTGTGGGGGCGTTCTAGGTGTGCAACAAATCTATGTCAGTGGAATTTCCTACCCGTGGAGGCATGCCCTGAACTTTTTCTCCCAGTTGTTTCATCTTAACAACTCTTTGATCCAGAAGTAACAATGAATCTGGTGAAAAAAAAAAAAAAATATTCCTGCACTTTGGGAAAGTTTTGATTTATATCCAGAATTTATACCCTGAAGCAGATAATTTTTACGGTTCTTCAACAGCCCTAGGTGATCAAATCACTGTTTCTTCTGATCCAGAGCTGCAAACATATATGTTTATGGTTTAAATTTACAGGGTGTGGAACTTGCATGCAAACAAACCCTGTTTACATATTGATTCCTCAAAAACTAAACTTTTTCCCTTTGGAAATAATCCAGTTTCATGTAAGGCATAATGCAAGGGGAAAGAAAAAAAAAAAAAAACAACCCACAAAAAAAAACCCACCCAGGGTATTCTAACACTTTACTGTCCTAAAATAAAACAGCATAGACATTTTAGAAATGAGATACCAGACGTCCAACACAACAGTGCAATAAACAAATGCCAGACCTGCACTAAGATATCCTAAATGAAACCAGTCTGTGAGTAACCTGAAAAAGTCAATAATACAATTCTCACAACTGGAAGTCACTTCTTTTTACATCTGGGGGAGAAAAAATCCATAGTTATATTCTGGAAATGATGTAGTAAAGCTGATAGTTTGAATCTCAGTAATCATATGCTAAGCTTTGGAAGGAATTTTGTTTTGCAGATAGAATCTAGACCTAGTTATTTGTACCCTGCATTACATTACAGTGACCAGAAACAGTGTCCCAGAAATACATAAACTCAGTAATCACCAGGGACTTTGTTCCTAGGGATGTTTAGTAGATGCAGAGCTCTTATGTTCTCTGTAGTGTTGTACTGGGCTTTAAAATAGACGTGGAACGTATCAGCAGAGGAAAGGAAGAAAAGGATAACACTGTATGCCATGATACCATAGAAGTCCTAACCGCCAAATAGATATTCAAACAAAAAGGATATAGATCAACATAAGGATTCAGCTGTGTGGTGAATGTCTGAACTAATGGAAGACATAACTCTAAATGCAAGCATTTACCATTGGAAGTCTCATCAGATTGCCAAGAGCACAGAAGCTTCTGAGACTTTTCCTCTTCAGAGGCACTGTATGTCCTATGGCATCAGTGGAAGTAGCCCATAAACCTCAGCATATACATAAATTTCAAGAGAACTGGGTCCTGGACCACAGCTCTAAGCCTTATTGTATTCTGCTATGGTAGCATTGCCATCAGGCTGGCTTCCAACTGGACTGGCTGCTTTTACTATGAATGTGCCAGTTGGCCATACCCAGGTGCAAGTTAATCGAAGCACATTCAGCAGCTACAGGTCTTAAAGTGCTTGGTTCTTTTAGATATCAAAGGTAGCAGTGTTAATTTGGCCTAGGAATAAAACATGAATAAAAGAGTTTGGTAATATTCTTTGCACATTTACATATTGGGGAGGAATTTGCTATTAGAATCATAGAATCATTTAGGTTGGAAAAGACCCTTGGGATCTTCGAGTCCAACCATATACCCTACTCTACAAAGTTCTCCCCTACACCATATCCCCCAACACCACATCTAAATGACTCTTAAATACGTCCAGGGATGGTGACTCAACCACTTCCCTGGGCAGCCTATTCCAATGCCTGACTACTCTTTCTGTCAAAAACTCTTTCCTAATGTTCAGTTTAAACCTACCCTGTTGGAGCTTGAAGCCATTCCCTCTCGTGCTATCACTAATTACCTGGGAGAAGACACCAGCATCAACCTCTTTACAATGTCCTTTCAATATTCTCTCATTACACTCTGAATTCAGTCTCTGGGAGAAAGGCAAAAATGTTAAAACCGCGTGGATCTGCCTAACTCACCAGTTGCCCTGTTTATCATGCTCTTGGAACACAAAGATCCAGTTCCAATCTTTTTTTTTTTTGCTGACTTCAACAAGAATAGAAATAAGACCTAGGGTCACGGTTTCCTTGTTGGCTTTTTCCTCATTTTTTACATTTGAACTCAATTTGAGATAAACTTTGCCCTTTGGGGAAGCAATTACAGATAATACTAAAATCAACATAAATTAAAACCTGATCATATTTGCAACATCACCAGTTTGTGAATTATGCTCCCTGTGTGAAATGTTTTTATCTGCTTAGTTTTGGAAGGGTCACTGCTATGTATACACTTATGTGTATAAACAGAAATACCGATACATCAAACAGAATCATTCTTCTTTGTAAAGTGATTTTTTATCTATACAGTACTGGTAATGAATAACCTCAATCAGGAAATAAGTTTTCTTGGCACCCAATTTCCCTCAGTCTTTGGATCCATTAGTGAAAAGTTATTATATGCATCCTGGCCCTTTTTTTTTACTTTTTTTAAGAATAAAATCATTTTTATACCCATAGTAATGTTTATGCTTTCGAATAAATCTGCAAAACAAGACAAGAGGAAAAACCACACGTTTACTACCTACCTTTTCAAGATCTGAAGAAATTAACACAGCAAATAAAGGAAGCAAATAAACATATATTCTTTACATGGATGAAAATACTTTTCCTAAAGTGAATAGAAGATATGAAAAAAAAAAAAAAAAAGAAAAAAGGAAAAATATATATACAACAGAAATGCTTTATTTTACTGCACTTTTAAAAGAAATGTTTGTCTGTGCTTGACAAACAAGACAGTGAACATGGGAAATCGAAGAATAGCAGAAAGCAGATACAGGAAAGACCTGAAGGTCATTCTTAGCCATCCCAAATACAAGATAGTTCCCTACAGTATACTCCTGAGAGTTTGGTCCAGTCTGATTTTAAATGAATCAGCTGATACCATTTTTATAACCTCCCTAAGGAGACTATTCCACTGTCAAATAAATATGCTTGTGAGTCTCAGACATCGAAGTTATTCAGGAATTAGAATTAAAATTCGAGTCAAAGGGAAAATAAACTGAATAAAATGTTATGTATAGTTTTGGTTTGCCATCCAGATTCAATTAGAGTTAACAAAACATAATGAATGTGCATGCAAGCTCTCAGCAGGATACCTGGCAAGACGTAATTGAAGATTTGGGGCTGAAGCAAAATAGTCTTGTCAAGGAGTGTAGGTTCTGAAAAGAAGTGGATTTATATGTAGAAATTTCTGAAAACATTTTCATATATTAATACATTTCTTGTCTAAAAAGAGGAAGAGGAAGTATGACTGTGGTTCATCTCTCCTACAGAAGTCCAGAGAATTATTGTTTTTTTCCCACTAGAAAAATAGAGGTGTGCCTTTCCCTTGGGTTAGGTAACATCTAATCACTATTATATGAAATCAAATCCTAATTAAGGTTAATTGGTTGGTAGCTTTAAGATAAATTCATTGCGTACTTAAATTCTAGCTTCCATCATAGCTCTCAGCCATGCCTTGTTGCCCTAATGCATGAAAGCCCAGGTCTTCTCCAATGTTTTATGCAAGTCTGCCCAAGAGAATACACCTTTCCGAATAAATGAATCCACAATTTGTGGCCCCAGGGTTATAAGCAACAATAGCTGAGTGCCCGCTACATCTCTCACACCAGCCTGGTTAGGGATTGTGCCCCAGGGTATTCCCACTCGCCATAACTATGGTTTTGTGGAGGCAAAGGAATAACCTGATCACAGAAGACAGCACACTCAGCCAGCTAGAGGGGGCGAGGGGCTGAGGCGGTCAGGAAATTTCAGGCAACTTTGTGGGTAAGCAGCCCATACCATACACCATACTCCTTACGGAAAGGGGGCTGTGCAGAACACCGTCATGGGGTCTGGGCTTATCAGGCTGCGTGCCCTGCCTGCCTGTGTGAATCACATGTGGGAAGGGTGAAGCTTTCCAGATGCTTCAGATAGGTTGGGCACACTGAATGCTTGCCAGCTGGCAGTCCCAGACTAACATGCTGCAAAATAAAGATCCAAAGGAAGGAGAGGAGAGGCCACAGACAGTTCCTCCTGCTTGGGAACAGCTGGGGCAGTGATGTCCCATGGGCAGGGACAAGCGCAAACCCTTCAGTTTAGAAGATCCCCCACAAGGAGTGGGGAGTGTCTGCTAGGGCTCTCCCAGCTTTTACTTGAAAAATTCCCAAGCCAGCCAAGGCTTGGCTGACACTGCTTTCTCCTATCTGGAGCTGGCCGTGAGCAGCCAGCTAAAATCCTGCCCTGCTGGCTGTGAGTGCCCCCTGCAAAACAGCCTCCTCTTACACCCATACCTAACAAAAAGGCTACAGAGGAAAATAGAGCATCTTGAAGCTGTTTTCTCCCATTCTGGAGGAATTCTCCATCAGTAGCTTTGGACAATATAATAATTGTCTGCAGCACTGTTGTAAGGCTGCAAATCTGGCCCAAAATACCGAGTTATTTTGTCTTTAGCACGTTTCTAATTTGTCAGTGCAGACTGGTCTTACTCACAAGGGGGGAAAGCTATTTTTGTGCTGTTGCCAAGATACTACTGGCACTAGCAGACTGATCAGATAGCAGCTGTCAATAGCTGTGACAAACTAACACGATGATTCAAAGAAGGGAATTTAAATGATGTATAACTAACAGTGGTACAGAGACTGCCTGATATATCTCCCAAGTGCAAATCTTCTGCTCCTGCCTGGGAAGCTGGATAAGTCAGTCCCATTCCTTTGTAAAGCTCCCAATGACACTGAACATCATGAGAAGAACAACCTAGAGCTATCCTTCACAAACCCCATCACAGAACCTGTACTTCATACCTAACATAGATTCCCTTAGAAGCATACAATATACCTTGAAGGCTACTGTAAAGGTGGTTTTGAGGAACAGTGTACTACCAAAAATAATGATTGTACAAGCAAGCTGGGATTGAAAGGCTTTGAGAGCACAACTGAATGCAGAAACACAGAAGAGGTTGTCATACCTAATGCAAACTAAATACTTTTAGGAAAAGCTTAACAAACACAAGCCAGAAACATTTCACAAAAGCAAGATTCTTTACCTTTATTGCCAGCTCTTCAACAGTAAAATCTAATAATGCCTTATGCTTTCTTCAGAATTTCTTCCAGAATAGCAATTTTCAGTATAAAATGCTGCACTTAAAAATATGTCCAATTTAAAAGAGAAGTGGTGGGAAAAGGAGTGTGGATTTGCTCGATCTTTGTACAAAAACTGAAGAATAAGCATTGGCAAAAATAATGAAATTTACATTCAGTAATGAAAACGTTTTTAACAGAATGTGTACACAGTTTGCATTTATATGTCTGTAGCTTGGCATATACAGCATAAAGAAATCATTTACCAATGATACTAGCTGTTACATTAGGGATTCTCTGACCACATAAAAATGTAAAATGTATATCTGGATTGTGAGTCGAATGCATTTAAAATGTAAAATCTCTGTTCAATAAAAATGCTTCAAAGTCACCTTGCAAAATAGAATGTACGAAATAACACTAAAAGCTACATGAATAGGTTTTTAAACATGAACATTTTATCTAGGTATAATTAGTGCAATATTTTTAAAATATAATCACAAAAAAAGGACTTGTGTTTTTCTATGTGTATGTATGCGAATGTGTGTGTATACACATATATACATGTATGCATACATATACAGACTTAAGTCTATAGAATCATATAATAGACATTAGGATCAGTATGACACTATTTCTGAAATCTGTATCTTCTGCCTTCCTGTAAGGATAACAGTAAACCAGATATGATTCCTGTACTTTGTACTTTTTCCATATTGAGAGAAAGGTTAACATATAAGCAAAAGAGAATATATAGCATTTTGCTGATAAAGCACCGCTGTAAAATGCTGTCTCAAATGAGATAAACAAGGATCCTGTATGTCTTTGGGATGACAGTGAAATTTGGATCAAGTACTACAGTTGGGAAACTCTTTTCTGCCAAATGGAGATTTCCTTAGGTAAGTCTAGATTTGGAACGTTCTGAAGTTGCCAGAGAGTTCAAAACTCTTCAGCTGCCACTTCAATATCTTTCTGGAAAATCATAATTTTTGCCTCCATTTCTCTGTCAATCCTAAAGACAGGCCAGAATTCTCAGGCAGCAATATTAAATATTTGATTAGTACAATTTTCCTTTAGTACAAATTTTCAGCTATATCATCCCTTCTAGCAAATAAAACAAGGCTAAAGGTATATTATTGCTTTGGGTTTATGTGGTAAGGTTTTGCTACTGGGGGGGGCTGCAGGGGTGGTTTCTGTGAGAAAATACTAGAAGCTGCACACATGTGTAGACAGAGACAGTGCCAGCCATCTCCAAGATGGACCCACTGCTGACCAATGCTGGGCCAGTCAGCCTTGCTGATAGCACTTCTGTGATAACATGTTTCAGAAAGGGTAAAAACTGCTGCACAGCAGCTGTGAGAGAGGAGTGAGAAGATGTGAGAGAAACAATCCCACAGGCACCAAGGTCAGTGAAGAAAGAGGGGGAGGAGGTGTTCCAGGTGCCAGAGCAGACATTCTGCTGGAGCCTGTGGTGAAAACCATGGTGAGGCAGGCTGTCCCCTTGCAGCCCATGGAGGTCAGCAGTTGAGCAGATATCCACCTGCAGCTTGTGGAGGGCCCCGTGCCTGAGCAGGTGGATGTGCCCTGAAGGAAGCTGCAGGCCATGGAGATCCCATGCAGGAGCAGGATCCTGACAGCACCTGTGAAACCATGGAGTGGAGCTTATATAGGAACAGGGTTTCTGGCTGGACCTGTGAATCTGGGGGGGGATCCATGTTGGAGTAGTCCATTCTTGAAGGTAAATTATTTCACAGAATCACAGAATGATATGAGGTTGGAAGGGACCTCTGGAGATCATCTGGTCCAACCCCCTTAGTGAAATTTCCCTCGAGTTTGTTTGGCCCATGATTTCAATTAGTAAGTGATCTGCCTGTCATTATGTCAACCCCCCCAAGATTTCATCATATTTTGTCCCCTGTCCTGTTGAGAAGAGGGAGTGATAGAACTGGCTGGTTGGCACCTGGCAGCCAGCCAAGGTCAACCCGCCCCAGTTATTAAATATGCCAAAATTTCACAAATTTCAAAATATAAGGACAGAATTTGTGTTGATTTTATAATTCATGTGGACGAACAAACAACTACTGAATTATATGATTCCTGGAGCTTTTTGTTTTGTTTTGTTGCTTTACTGCTCTGCACAAATGCCTAGCAAAATTCTGTAAGGGAATCTCCAATGAAATCAACATATAACATGGTGGAAACTTTTACATTTGGATCAATTCCTAAGTAAATAGGAAACTTCTGATGATGGCTCCTCAGAGAGTTTTTCAAAGAGCCGGGAGCAAAAAAAAGAAAGACAATTTAGACAACCATCAGATCAGAAGTGACAGATTTGCTCTCCTAGCACTCATCCTGCAAAAGTTATTTTTGCATTCAGTTTTAAACATGAAAATGTGTGATCACGTATCATCTTAAGTTAACAATAAACTTGGTTTTGAAAACTTATTTAGCAGCAAACAGGAATGAACACTAATTCTTGATATCTCATTACCTCTTGTTGACAAATATTAAGAGCAAGCAGAATTAGCAAAATATAGCATCACAGAACAACAAAAGTTGAATGTTATTTCTTAAAAACTGAAGGCACATAAAAAAAACCAAAAATCCTTATTCATGTTATTTTTGACTGGGTGTTTTTAGGTTAAATTTCCTTTTTAAAATAGAAATTACCTCAGCATAGCGTATTTATTAAGAAATAATGATCAGCCAAAGGTTTCTCAAACGGCCATTAATCTCCAATACATTCCCTCAAATCTTTGTTGTAGTCTTTGTTAATAACTATGCCAGCATAGAATCTTCTTTTGGAAGATATCTATGTGAAAATAGAGGAGAAAGGTTGAACAAAAAGCCTTCAAAATAGAGTCATAAGACTGAAGGCATGAAGATGCCTTGGGTTTATGTAGGAGTTTAGAACTGACATTCCAAAATTCTGATTCAGGCTCACGTGTTTCAGGTGTGTCAGAAACCATCCCTCCCTTCAGTTTCCCACTGGGAAAAGGTAATAATAATATTTACTTATCTCATATGGCTGTCAGAAGGAAATCCACATACTAAGTGTCAAGAACTGAGGCCAGTGACGTATTTTTCAGCTTCGAATCCCAACCCACAGAGAGACCCGTGATCCAGGTAGACTGAGAATTTCAGAAGTCTAAGTGACGTGCTTCCTAAATAACTCTTGGGGGAGAATAGAAAACAAAACTAATATTGTAACCTAAGCACATACAGAAAGTCCCTCTGAACCTATGGAGAAGTGTACTTGAATATTAAGTTTGAACTTTGCAGAAAGAAACTGGCGAGAAGGAAGAACTTAATTTAGAAATCATTGTAAAGGCTTGGCTGGCAAGTTCAAGAACAGTAGAAATACAGAAAGAAAGTGAAAGAGAGAGGAAAAAGTGCCACTCTGGAAGGATCCATAGCCAGTGGCTAGTACATGTACCTGTGATGTTGGTGACCTGGAGTGAAATAGGTGCACTGCTTTGTCTGACACAAAGCCTTGCATTTGGACCTCCCATGTCTGAGTGTCTTCACTAGCTCACTCACTGCTCTGTAATCTCCTTTCCCATTGTATTGTCTGGTTTTCAGCAGATAGTATACCCTGAATCCCTCAGGCTCACATCTAAACAAAAGCCTTGGTCATGATAAAATAAGGTTTTCACAATCATGATAAAAACCCCAGAAATTTTGTATATACTAGGAAACAAGGTGTCTGCACAAAGAGTTATATAATTGCCTGACCTTCCCTTCGTGATTATGTTCTTCCGATCCTGCTGTTTCCTCCACCTGTTGTTCTAACTCTCTATTGTTGTGCCATATCTGTCATCAGAGTTAGAACCCTCTGAGCACAGAATATACCTGTCTACGTGCCTAGCATATTTTGGGTGATACCACAATATACACACTATACACAAATAGTGATAATAGCTTCACCATATCTATACTGTAAACTTTTGCAAGCTGGATGTTTGCGTGGTGGTATTTGGTTGAATCACATTAATTGAACTCACTGTTTTCGCAAGCAAAGGTAGTTCATGCTCTTGCCAAAGTATCTTAGCCTTTGATGCTGCTGTAATATTCTCTAACCTTGTTCTTGTATCACACCCTATATCGTCTTTTTGTTTTGAAGGGTGAGGGTTTATTTCCACTGAAACGAGCCATCCTCTGACGTCAATAGACTGAAGTTTGGGATAACAAAAAAGAAATTGCCTAATGGTAGCAGGAGAAAAAAAAAAGAAATGAGAGACTTATGAATGACATCTTCCTACAGAAGAGGAAAAGATAAAGACCTGAAATAATAATAACAACCAGATGACTACTCATTAACTGCCCTGTCAGCAGTTTATGACTTTCCAAGTCCTTCTATCAACAGATGGACAATTACACTGGTTGTTTTCCTCCATACACACTTTGAAGTTCTGTTTAACTCCCTGTGTGTGCTTTAACACACTAGTTGCTTTCAGCTGTTAAGCATGAAAGATTTTATCCCCCAGGCCTTCCACTGAGGGATTAGTCATGTAAATTGGTAATTCCTATAAAAATTTCTATTAAAATTTTGTTTGTGTTTTACCAAATCATTAGCATAGACCTCACAGCTGAACTGTTTGTTGTACCTGGAACCAACTGTAGTCATGTGATATTGGAGAATATATATGAGGGCATGGATGGTGAATGTCACCCACAGACTGACAGTAGCTGAGAAGCTTTGGAGAATTTTGGAGAAAACACATTTTTTTTCCACTACATAGTCTCTCTGCCATTTCTACTGCCACATACGCCTTTGCCTATGGTTCATCCAGCTGAACCTCTTCCTCTTTTCTCCCTGTTTCCCAATCAACAGAAGTTTAGCAAGCTTCATATAGTTGGGAACTGGATTATTGAATTAGTAAAACAAATATTCACAAATACACAAGCAGTCAGATTCTTGGAGAGAGTTAGTCACAAGCCATTTGAGTTAATGAGAATTAAGCATGCCATTAAAAATGGCCCATGACCTTCAACTGAGAAGTAGAAGACTAAGGACACTATACTTTGAAGTGCTCATTTTTTTAACCTGAATCAATTGACAGAAAAGTGTGTAATTTATTACATGTATATAATCAACATAATTTTATTTTTTAGAAAACCACAAGTGCGTTTATTAACACAACTTCATCAGATTCATCAGCTTCAGAAGAGAGTCCCTATCATAAATGCACAAATCAGTAAACCTTGTTTACTGATCAAGCTGAACAATATATAATTATGTGAGGGATGATGAGCAAGGATACTATTTTCTCATGTTCCTGAAGCTGTTACTGAAGTAGTTAATTGGAGTCTTCATTTTCTTCCTTTGGTTTTTAACAGATTAAGAAACAGATAACAGGAACACAATAAAATTATTTAATTAAGAGGGTAGTAGCTTTTAATATTAGACTCTTAGAACATGTTACATGTCTCCATCCCAAAAAGGGATAAAGAAATGTAATCTCAACTGGAGTGAAATGTCT
>QJSC01002915.1:88682-133345 GCA_003697955.1 Calidris pygmaea | reverse complement strand
GGGCACCCGCAGCGTTTGCAGAGCTGTGGTTGCCACTTGCTGGGGGTTGGCGGGGCTGGAGGGGGCTGGGGGTGGTGGCACGGCCGCCCCGCGGGCAGGGGGTCCCTGTGCACTGAGGGGGTCCCGCCGGTTCAGGTGAGGGCACTGGGCACCAGCGGGGTTCCTGGGCGGGCTGCTGGAGGGGGCTGTCCCCAACAGCAAACATCACCCCCAATCCCAAGGGGCCGTAGAGAGGCTGAGGGGAGACCTTTTCGCTCTCTACAACTCCCTGAAAGGAGGGGGGAACCAGGGGAAGTCGGTCTCTTCTCCCAAGTAAAAGGCGATGGGACAAGAGGAAACGGCCTCCAGTGTCACCAGGGGAGGTGCAGACTGTATATGAGGAAAACAATTTTATACAGAAAGAGTTATTAAGTCTTGGAATGGGCTGCCCCGGGAAGTGGTTGAGGCACCATCCCTGGAGGTATTCAAAAGACTGATTGACATAGGGCTTAGAGACATGGTTTAGTGGTGTGGTTTTTTGTTTTTGTCAGAGTTAGGTTGATGGTTGGACTAGAAGATCTTAAAGGTCCCTTCCAACATGGACAATTCTATGAATCTATGATTCTAAAAGGGGTCACAGGGTGAGGGATGGTCCAAGGCGTACCTGGGCAGACCCCCAGCTCCACAGGGCGGCAGGGCAAGGGGGGGTATCTGGGGATGATGGGGTACTCTGGGCATGCTGGGGACCACCTCTCTCTCCATCCCTGCTGGAGCAAAGCCCCAGCAAGGGACACAGTGCAGAGATGCTGTGCTGTTGCCTTCCTAAAAAAAAGAGTCAAATTCTGCACCTGGCTCTTTGGTACTCGCCTCCCCCACCCCTCCTTCCTTCCCTCCCTCCCTCCCGCTTTTCAGCTCTTTTGCTGTTGCAGCAGGATTACTCCTGGAGTCCTGGCTGGCTCCCAGCTCAGGTAATTACACGCTGTCTTCTGGTATTTGAACAGGATATTTGTTCTCCTCGGTTTCCTGTCCCACACGCCTGTGCAGAGCTGCGGGCAGCTTGTCACCGCGAGCGAGGCCATTTCCCTGGCAAGGGCCATCATCCCGGTGTGTCCAGCTCCAACGCTACATGGGCATTTTGTAAACATGAGATTATGTCAATGCCTTCCCCAGCAAGCCCAGGTGGGCTGTAGGACCGCCTGGGCTGGACACAGTGCCTTGTACAGGCACGGAGCTGTGGCACTGTCCCTATCCCCACGCCAGGAGGACACCATTCAGCCTGGATTATTAGCCGGGAAAGCCCCCAGCCTCCCAGGTCCCTTTTTAAAAGGCTGTTTGAGGCCCATACCATGTCAACACCGTGATGAAACACCCTGTTTGCTATAAACTTTCCCTTCTGTTGAGGCTAACTGTGTACAGACGCGAACTCCAGCACTTACAGCCCATACCTGGCAGGAGGGCAGGAGAAATGGAGTTAATGTCCGTCTGCCCTGCTTTAAAAGCCACCAGGAGATGATGAATGGAGCTGCAGCATTGAGCCCTTTGCCTGCTCTCCAGGGGCTCTGCGGAGCCGGGGCTGGGGACCTTCCACTTGCCTCTGGGGCTTGTTCCCACCAGGCTGCTGGGCGCGGGTGGATCACCCTGCTGCAGCTCGCTCCACGGCAGCGAGAACAAGCTCCAGGGAGGAAAAAGTCCTACTTTCTAGCAGATCGGATCTATTCTTGTGCTTTATTGGACTCCCTGGGAAGGAACTCGCAGAAAAGTTGGCAACAATTTGCTTTCTTCTTCTGAGTTTCTAGAGCAGGGATGTCTCATTAGCTAAAGGCTTGCGGCACTGCAAGGAGAAAGAAGTAAGTTCTTAGAGAAAAAGTGGAGCACGGTCCTGTTTCCTGGGGGTGGTGGGGAAAAGCCCTGGATGGTGGAACTCAACCCTCGGCTGCACAAAAGCCACCTTCGCCTGTGCCACCCCAGCGCTGCTGAGCCTCTGGAGCTCACCCTGCCCTCGGGTGGGAAGGAATGGATTTTGCCATCCAGGCTGGACTGGGCATTCCAGCTTCTAGATAAGAAGGGCTCAGTGGGGCGCAGTGCCTTCTGCTTTGCAGTGTGGGCACAAGGCAATGCAATGTGGTGTCAGCCTCGGGCAGCTGCACTTCAGTCCCAGCCTGCAGAGGGTCAGGCAAGGGGGGACCCTACAGCTGCCACCTCCTTCTGCCCGGCTCCTGCTGACTGCAGCACATCCCCGGGCTTTGCTGGAGTCGTCACCGTGCTGTCGGGCTGCAGCTGGTGACTGTAAAACAGCGGAGAATAAGGGCTGAGTTATTATAAAGCCCTGGTTTTCTTCCTGGGAAGGAACTCACTAGTAAGCATTTCAAAAGATTGGCATTCTCTTTCTTTTTTTTTTTCCTCGAAGTCTCTGAATTTGAGCTGGGCGGGAGGCAGGTGCCAAGCAGCCTGGGAACCGAGAAAGATGCCTGGCGTGGGTTTGCTCCGTGTGCGGCAGCGAGAGCCCGGAGCAGCTCCTCTGCGCTGCCGGGATCAGCCTCCCCGGCGACCAGAGTGCTCCAGGAGGATGCTGAGGCTGGGCCTGCTATCTTCTCACTCGGTTCCCAAGAGGCTTCCTCATCCCGGTGCTTGCAGACCCTGCTGGCTCATGGCTTCCCTGGGCTCGGGACTGCTTGGAGATATTATTATCCCGAGGGCTGAGCCCCGGGGGCAGGCAGAGCAGATGGTTGTCTCCGACAGCAAGAAAATTGGGAGAGAGAAGGGAGAGAGTGGGGGAGAGAAAAATCTGACACCCTTAGTGTTCATCAATAACTGTTTGCTCTTAAAATGGCACATTCCTCTAGCTGTGGGGGAGTGGTACGGGGTAGGAAAGGCGGGAATAGACCAAATGTGGGAGACTGGCTCTGTAGGAAATAAAACACAATTCCAAGTTTTCATATGCACCCGTGGGAGGGACCCGGGTGTATTTCCTGGTGATGTGGAGGGAAGGCAGACTCGGTCCTGCCGGCATCTCATGGGGCTGCAGGAGATGAGCAGCATCGGCAGAGAATTCAGCAGTTCAATAGACCCCTCGTGCTCTGAAGCTGCTCAAGCTAATCGAGGTGCGAGGGGTCCCACATGCACGTGCTCCACCACACCACCCCAGCACAGAGTTCATCACATTACTGTGAGCCAGAGACCAGCCCTGGTCTCCTTCTCTCCTTCTAGAGGTTTCTTCAAACCTTTGGCAGTGAGAAAGCCAGAGAAGATGAAGCCGTTTTGCCCCCCGGAGATGGCGGTTGTGTGAACGCTGGGTGTCGGGCAGACTGAGCAGCTCTTCTCTTCAACCATGGGAGATGCTCGGGGCTGTGCAGTTCTCCTGCCACATTTCACAGACCGCACTCGGTACCCCTGTGTGGGGTGGCCTTCGTTACCGGCCTCCTTCTCCTGCAGCTAATTTGCAGCCTTGCTTTGCAGAGCAGCTCCGTGTTCAGGCTGTGCTTGGGGAGGGCTGGTGGCAGATGGTGTGCGTGCGATGGCGAGGCAGTGCCACGTCACAAGCTCTCTGAGACATTTGGCCGGGCTTCCTGACAGCCGCGTCCCACCACCCAGGAGTTCGGCTTTCTGGCAAAGCCAGCTCTCTGCTTCTGAGGAGTCCTCCTCTCCCTGGCACCGGGCAGAGCCGGCATCAAACGCTTCGTCCTTGCTCCCTCACAGGCGAGAGACTTGTCGGTTGGTGGGGCCACCTTCTGCCCAGGACCACAGGAACCTGCCACCACAGCAAAAGCCACACAATCCAACAGGGGAGCCATGGTCCCCTGCCAGCCCGGACACCACCCCCATCTCCTGCATCACACCCTGAGCTGCACTGTGTGTTCCCTCTGGTGAGGAATATCTTATTCCCGTGGTTTTGGATAAAACCCAGCACAAGCAAACCATAACTGATGGTAGATATGACAAATAATGATGATCATGGGAATGGTGGCATCACAGCTTCTTCGGTGTTTCTTCTGATTTCTTCCATTAATTAGATATACGTGCAGAGAAGACCACAGAGGTATGGCCGTATAAAGAAGTGGGCATATAAAGAAGCATCAAAGGAACATATTACAAAGGACAGTAATGCCAGTCCTCTGAAGACTGGAAGAGTGTTAAGTCTGAGCTCCGCTGCTATTACTGTCCCAAATTATTGTCTGTATTAATGCCCCTAACCACAGTGCTATACGTGCCCACGGGAGGCTCCTAGGCACTATGAGGGGCTGTCACACCATGTGGAGATGGAGCTTTGTCTGCCTTCCAGCCTTCCGTGGGGCTTCCCCAGGACCGAGGTGCAAAAGGACAGCTTTGTGGGATGAATGTGGTTTGCTAATGCTGCAACAGGTCCTGTTTTGTGGCTCCGATGGTTCCAGACAAGCTGCAGAAGAGCAGGACTCTGCCTGCTTTTAGACGGCATTAGAGCATCCAGCCTCCAGCCGGTGCCTGGCAGAAGTGATGGCTCCTTCCCTAGCACTGCCCGCACCCGGGGGAAAAGGCTTTATCCCTCCGTCTGTACTTTTGGCTGCAGAAATGAGCTCTCTGTGCACTTTCATTAGATGAAATGAGAGGAAGAACATTTGAGGCCTGGGCCCATCTGCAGAACAGGCACAGACCAGCCAGGGATGGAAATGGCAGGATTTGATTAAGTCCATTTCCCAGGCAGGACAAGATACGGTCCCCTGACTGGTGTAGATTTGCCATTGTTCTTACTCAAAGGTCATTAAATTAAGATTTCATGAGACCCCACACTGTTATAAATGTTGCTGAGCTCATTTCCCTCACTGGGCAGTGATTTATCTCACAGGCTTGATAAAATGACTAAGCTAAAAATTGTCACCCAGTGCCACTGAGTTGTAAGTAAGGTAGAAGGAACAGGAGAAGGACATGATGGATTTTCCTACCAAGGGAAGCATTAATAGATGGTTTCTTCCTGATGTTCTCATTAGTCCTCTCTCATTCATCCTCAGGACCTGCCGAGCACAAATGACACCACTCACTCTGCACCAGAATGGAGAGCAGATGCCCCTGTGCGACCCTCCTGCCTCCAAAACCCCTTTAGACACCCATTTCTATCTCACTCTGCTTAGCGGCTGATATAATGGAGAGGAAGGAAATAAGAGATCAGAGTACTTCAGGAACCTCATGCTACCACATCCAGCCTTGTCTCCTGGAATTTTTTATAACTTCTGGCAGGAATGGTTTAGAGGAGGCAGCACCACGGTGCTAGGACACAACCCTTTCTCCCTCCTCACCCAGCACTCACTTGTGAGCTCAGTGGGAGCTCACAAAAAACAATGCCTAGGATTAATTTGCCCTCCTTTCTTTCTCTGGGTAGGTTGCAGACTCCTTTACTTCCTTCAAATCTAATCAAGAATATGTTTGTGTTTTTTTTTCTTGAATCCTTACTCCCAGGAATGAATGCCAAAAAATTAACTTTGTTGCTTCGTTGTGACTGGTCATGAATCACAATAAACTGCTTCTGTTCCCTCATTCGACATGTTGGCTGGTTCCTGGTATGTGTTATTGAATTACTGCTCTGACAGAGAAGAAATAGCAACCGAGTGGCAAGCGAGTCCAGAAGACCCAGGAAAGAGGCAGATTCGAAGGACCACAGCCTTCTTGGTTCCCCTAATAATCAGAAGGAAGCCAGGGTGTTTACGCGAAGGGGTGTACTTAGAGCAGGAATTGGAGCAGTGGGCTTTTGAGGCTTTTTTTCCCAGGGTTTCTGAACACCCCAAAATCCCTACCCTGCGTTAGGGGTACATTCAGAGCAATGCCAAGGCTCCTGCGGAGTTGTCTGGCAGACCCCAGAAAGGAAGGACCTGATGTGCTCACTCAGTGCGTGTCCAGCAGAGCCATTTCGCTTGGGGGAGTATCAGATGTATCATGCAACGGCAGAGCCCACGGGCAGGAAAACACGGAGAGGAGAAATATGGGAGTCCAAACACAATACTCCAGCGCAGCAAAAGGCTTCCTACAAGCAGAGATAACGGTCTCAAGGCATCGATCATCAAAACGATTGTTCAGAGGAGAAGAGCTAGCGAAGGATGGGAGTGTGCAGGATGTTACACGTGGGCTGAAGGGGGCCTTGTGGGTACCACAATGTTGGAAAGGTATTTGTTTCTAAAACACTTTGTGTAGAAGGACCATGACCCGTACTTGAGCTATTTTCCATTCCTTTCCTCTTAATGAGCTGTGCACAGTTTTCTCCTGGGTTGCACACAGAATCAGTAAAACCTTCTGAACATTATGGCAAAGCAATCAAATGAAGGGAAAACCAGAACAGGGGGGGTGTGTGTGTATAGAAACTTGCATCACTGCAGCTTTCTGATAGAAGCCACTAAACCACAAATGAGGAAGAGAAGAAGAAAAGCAACTTGACTTTGCACCTTTATATGACCCACGTCTAAGGATCACATGGTTACACCAGCTTGACAAGAGCAGAAATACTTCTTTCTTTGGCTCTTCCGTATTGTTACTCTGAGGAGCTTATAAATGCTGAACTGTTGGCTTGCCCAAATCACCCATCTCACTTTACTTCCCTGTTGTGGCAGTAGTGTTGCCATTCCACAGTTTAAGGTAATAATAAATGAAGCAAGACCAACTTTGGGCTGTAGAAGCCCTTCTTCAGGTGCATCTGTCCAGATTCCTTATTTCCTCACACCATCACAGCTACAATCGGCCTAAAGAAGGGCGTATGTGCTGGAAAGCTCATCTGGGTTTCCCAGCTGGATCAGTTATTCTGCTAGAAGATACTCTCCCCCCTTCCCCACCGAATTTGCCCGTCCTCTGTCCCTGCAGCTGATGGGTCGCAGGTTTGAGCGCAGCTCTGGGACATCTAGTGGCTGGTAGCACTCGCAGCTCCAGGGCTCACGGCGATTTTGCAATTCTGCAAGAAATCTGGCAGAAAACTGGTTTAAAACAAAAAGGCACACACGCTGTCTCAGTTCCTGGAGCTACAGCTACAGATGACTTCATTCCGTGATGCGTTTATGTTTGCAAAATGTTTAGGTATGCCTTTGTGAGGGGTTTGTTATCCCTTTGCATCTCAAACGCGCCCAGCTTGGGGAGCCGTCTTCTGCTATTTTCATTTCATCGTTTCTTTGCCACAGTTGCTTCTTTATTAAAGGCTTTTTATGTTCCAAGGCAGCTGGCATTAACATAGATAATTAGACAATGTTTTGGCAATCCAAGGGTAAATGCATTAACACGTTCCCATATACTGTCCTGGCCTTTGGCTGATCTGTGAGTATTTGATAAATGAATCAGGACTGAAATAAAGATGTTTTACAGACCCAGGCAGATCTTTAATATGAGTAGGGAAGTCTCAGCTGGGATTTTCAAGAAATCCTCAGGCTGTTATGGGCCCCGATCCTTATTCCTGCAGGATTCACCTTAGGCAAGAACCTAAAGGAGTCAAAAAAGAAGCAACGCCCCTAGTGTGCTTTTCTGAACCTGGGAAGTCTCGGATCAGCTGTAGCATCCTGGCCAGAGATCTGGTGACATTTGGTGGCTTTCTGGGAATTTGAGCAAAAATTCAGCTATGTCTTCTCTTCAGCCTTTAACGCAGCTTGTTCCTTTCCATCCCTGATGATACCTATTATCCCTGGGCAGAGGAAAGAGTCTGTTTCAACCAAGGGGACTGCCAGGCTGCCGGGGGAAACAATGCAGTGCTGAGAGGAGCTGTGTAACTGTCAGAATCTCTTCTGGTGTCGTGTTTGTCTCTGCACTGGTCCAAAAAGGTGGCCTGAGGCACAGCTGAAATGCTGGCCAATGACCCACAGCAGCCCCCCTTGCTCTTACCCACGCCAAAGCCCTTGGGCAGCCTGTTGGGTACCTCCTGCACTGCCTCCAGGACCACAACTCCAGACAATGTATTAAACTCCTGGGTGTCCTGTGCTCTCCAGGGTACACTCTCTGCTGGGTTATAATGTTTTCATCAATACAAACACTAAGAAGAGGATCGATTTTCCCTGATTTTCATCTAGGAATCCTCCTGAGGAAACTTGGGTGACCCCTGATCAGCCCCGCTGACTTTTTTCTTGCTCTCCTCCTGGAAAGAGGGACTAACCCAAACCATTGGGAGAACGGTGCCCATGATGTTAAGAGGTTCATTAAAAGGTGGGTGTCAGAAATTACTCATTTGGAGGGTTTCTCCTGAAGTCAAAGGGCAGTTTAAATTGCTTCTCACAAAGCGCAAAGGAATCTGCAAAAAGCTGACTTGCACAGAAGACAAAGCTCAGGCCATCTCAACCATCCCACCATTGCTCTCATCAAGAAGTTGCCAAGAAGAAACTTTTTGGTCACGGTGTTCTTTGCTTGTGCCTGGGATAAAAATATGGTCTGCGCTTGGAAATCATGCCCTGGTTTCCAAAGGCTTGTCACTAGATAAGACTCAAAGCTAAAGTGAATCTTGGGTTTGGATTCTCTTTCTTGATTTGCCAGATGAGACTGTCTTACAGTTCAGCCGGGAGGTGACATTTTGTTTTGTAAATACCCACAGACAGAACTCCAGGTTTTCCTGAAAGGCTTTACCGCTCTCTGAAAAAGTAGATCCATTCTAGTAACATATTGAATTTGGTGACTGAAATTTCAGGAAGATCGGTATGATGAAATGTCCTTAGTTTGCCCTTGGGAGAAATGGTACCTTCATTATAACAAAACAGCTTTTTCATATGGAAATAGCAGGTGGCAGGAGTAAAAACAGACTTTCATTTTCAGAGAAACAGACGGAACAATTCCAAGAAAAGTGGGATAGCAGAGCTAGGTTGGAACTGTTGGCGGTTTCATTCTGCAAAAATATTCTACTTTTGCCTGATGGAAGTGAGAAAAGGTGTCATCCCATAGCCTCTGCATTTATCAGTCCAATCACTGTACCTCGAATACAAGAGTCTGCTCTAAAGACCAGAGTTTAAATATAAATTAGGAAGAAATCTAGTTCAGTTTGTTTGGGAAAGCTCTAGAAAGCCTATCCCAGAGCTGCACACCGAACTTCTGGGGAGAAAAAGCAATTAAGAGCACTGAATATAGGAAATAATCCTCAGTGCCAGTGTCAGACAAAACTGAACTCCCAGCTCTCAGTGCCGTGATTTATTAATCCTTTTATCAGACCTATGCCATCCTCTGAATTATTTTCCAGCTCTGACTGCTGGTAAGCATTTCCTTGGAAGCTGTGGACTGTTAAACTGTCAATGGTCTAGTGGTAGGTGCTTATTAAGGAAAAGACATCCTGAACCACAAAGGAGAATAAAGAACAGAAATCCAGCTGGAGACGCGCTACTTCAGAGCTCTCACCCTGACTTCTCTAAGAAAAATGAAGTTTTTAAGAGCCATTTGCACGTGGATGTGGAAGAACGGTCATCTCTTCCGCAATTGTTCATCGCACACTGGAATTTGAGATTTAGGGTAGAAATGGAAAGAGGGAAACTGTTGTCCTACCCAGGAGCAGATAAAACTCCACCCTATGCTGTAAATTCTTTTTTGAAAGTCAGGGTTTGCACAGGATGAAGGCTAAGTATTTCATCCATTTATTCTAATTATAAAGAAATTCTTCAGAGCTCTAGGCAGCTTGCATAGTTCTTTAAGCTTCCGTTTTTCAAGCCTTCAGATAGTTTCTATTTAAAAGGAGCAAAGCAAACACCAAAAAAGCAGGCTCAGCTTTGAAGTATGGCCTGAAACAGATACATATTGCCGGGAGAGAAGCTGCCTTTCCCCGGAGACATTCAGAGAAAACATCATGCCAGGCTCCCCGAGGCTTTATACCAAAGAAGGAGCTCCACCACTCCGTGCATTAGGGAGAGGTTTCTCCCATAATTGCCATAAGGGGCCCAGACGTGTCTACGTTGGTCTCATCAAACCCCAAAGGGTCCCGTCCTTCTGCCAAACAGAGCTTTCTCCTTGGGCTGCATCTCCCCCATGAAGGAGTCCCGTTGACCTGCACCTGCTGAGGAGTGAAACTTCATCAACATTTTAACGGACCCAACTTGCAGCACGGAGGTGTATTTCTTCATTTCTTCCATAGCTACTTTTCTAGCAGAAATCACACTTCAAAGGAACCTGGAAGAGAGCTGGTTGTGAGGAAGCTGGAGCTGTGCGAGCCCCAGGCAGCCAAGCCTTGGAACTGACGCTGGCTGGGAAGAGCTGCAGAGCAGACTGGTATTAAATACCAAGGGAGAAAAAGAATGAGAAATCAGGAAATGGAATAGTATTGGTATTTCCTAAAGATCAGAGTTTCCTATGAAATGAATGCTTGCCATGCAATTTCAAAATATCGAGACATTTGCCTTTCTTTAGGGCTTGTCAGAAACAGCTAATAAATAAAGAAGAGGGCTTGGGAAATTACCTCTTCAAACCTCTCCTAACATGCTGCTTTGAAACTGGATTTCCTTAAGATCATTGCGTTGGCAGCTCTGAAGGGCTCGCGATGTGTTCCTTGCCTGGAATGGTTTTTTAGGCATTACCAGGTATCAGATGTACCCGACAGCTCTACAGGTCTCAACGGCTACAAAACTCATAGCAATATATTCTGTTCCATTTTTGCTCGTTTTTTCACTGCCACTATTTACGAGCCGAACATAAATCACCTGAGTTTAATTCCTGACCCTGAGTTCAGTGCGTTTCCCCAGAAATAGCATTCTCTGTTTGGGACGCTACTGCCAAAATTGCATTCCTGGAACTGAATTCCTACCCCATCCAAGACATTTCTTCTACCCATATTTCCCATCATACTATTTTATACTGTTTATGTCATTTATATTTTCCTGCTCTCACAGTTTCTTCTTATATGTTGCTTTGTTGCTTTGCAATTATGCTCTTCACTGTGTTCTCTAAAGTCACCTTCAGACCTTTAAACACCTTTAAATTAAAATAGCCATTTGACTTCAGGCTAAATTGCATTTAATAGAGAAGCTGCACTAGCCCACTTGCATTCCTTGGACAGACGGAAGAACTGAAAGATGCCCAAACAAAGTATTATTTTGTCTAGCATTTAGCTGGCAGGGACCATGAGGAAAACCTGCTGCTCTTTGCTTTAAATGTTGCTTTAATTAAAGTTAATAATAATTCTATCCTATGCAAGATGTTTATCCCTGATCCCAGTTTGGTTGTAAATTTAATTCTAACTAACCTAATTCTCATTTTAACTTCATCACAGTTGTCTGTAATGTCACGGTTTATGTATAGAGAAAATACAAGACGGACATGAAGTGGAGAAATTCTTCCCTTGGGGCTTTTTTTTTTTTATTTCCTATTGCAGAAATATTCATGAAAAAAATACTGATTTTTTTCCTTTTTCTGTGTTCTGTGTCGCGTCCTCATCTCCACCATGTACAGTTCAAAGCAACACCACAACCAGCCCTGGCAAATGATGAAATTTTTAATTTCAGAGCAGACTTCTGCTGGCCATCCCAGCCACCAGTGCAAGCCAGGCGGCTGGGACCGCTGTCACAGGCCACTGTGCTAATTCCTTCTGGGATCCATCACCCAATACATTATTTAGTGATCTGTGAGATCCAGCTTGAGAACACGTGAAACGTCCAGGCTCTAGACTCTCCTGCATAGCGCAGAAGAGAGAGAAAATGAGTAACAGAAGCAGTAAGAAATAAAATCTGCTTAGTAGGTAACGATTCCATTTTGTGAGTGTTTTTCCTACAGCATAAGTGTCCCACCTTCCCTTGCCATTCGGAGAAAGGCTGTTGGGAAGCCGGGGAGGCACCAATTGCAGGGACAGTGATCATGCAGTGCCATCAGCTGTTTGCTTCTGGTATCCACATGGACACCTCTTGCTTTCAACCAAAAATCACCGGGGAAAAAAAAAATACAAAAATTGAGCAACTCGTCAGGATTTTATTTCTGCACGAAAGTTTATCAATTTAAATACAATCATTTTGCTACAAATCCCGGGTTCTTCTTCCTTGTGCCAAAAGGCTCTGGACCCCCGAGGGCAGGTGCCGTGGTGGTGGGAGCAGCACTGGGAGCAGCTCAAGCACTGGTGCCATCTGCTGGGATCACGTTCAGAGAGCAGAGCCAGCCCTTCCTGCTCGGCAACAGGCCATCTTTGACAATGAGCCTCTTCCCCTTCTTTTCACTATTATGGACGCTCAGGAAATTAATGCTGGAGAAGCATTTTGAAGACTTGAGACCCTCTCTCTGGAGCAACAGCGGTTACAGGTGACAGGACCAAACTGTCCCCCCACACATCCTAAAGGGGAAGCCTCTTTTGTAGCCAGGGAAGAGCACGAGTCTCATAGTTCTTGTAATGAACCACTCCTCTAACGAGCAGACTCCGTCTCAGCCATGGAATGTCTCCTTTTTCGGAGCAGAATCCTGTGATTGCCTTCCTTGCAGTTTTACCCCGCTCCTGCCTGCAGCTCCCTGTGAGCAGGACAGCAAGGTGCACATTCTGCCCTCCGGAGAGCCACGGCAGGGTTAATACCACCAGCTGCTAATGCCAAATATCTTTTGTACTTCTTCAAGCTTATTTACCTGAAATGGGGCTCTTTGGGAACACGCAGAGCAGTGCGTTTGCCAGCAGAGAGGCAGCAGGTTGGTCCCTGTGCTGAGCTTGTTTATTCGTGGATGGAGCCTGTCCCCGAGATGAAGGCTGTTCCTTCCCCAAGGTTTGGATCTCCTGCCTCAGATGCTCCGAGATGCCTCCAGCCGACCTGCAGTTCCTCCTCTGAAAGGTGACGCTTGACAGACTCGCTGCTGTCACAACACATTCCAGAGCTGAGGTTTTTGGTGTTAGTTCCAGCCTTCACCCTTCTGTGCCTGGAGAAGCTGCAGGAGGCTTTGCTCGTCTCTCCCACCGAGCCAGGACTGGGCAGACCGCAGGGTAAGAGGAGCTCACAGAGGAATGAAGTGTATTATTAAGAGTTGTCTCTTGGTGGCCTGTGACCCAACAAGGACCCAGTGGCAGGGCCCAGTGTGCTCTGTAAGAGCAGAGGGTGGTATTTTTACCTCTGTGCCTACACAGCACTGAATTGCTCAGCCTGGACAGTGGGATGGAGAACGCACAGTCCAAAAGTACCAGCGAAGAGGGGTTACCAGCAAGTGCTTCAGAGGTGACAGTCGGAATTTGATCTGGAGAAGCCTGAGGAGCAGCAGTAAAGGAGCTGGGAGCAGCTCGCTGGAGGAGGAGGAGGGTTGAGCCGTGACAACATGGGCAGTGAGGAGCTGGAGCTGGCAGCAAGGAGAGAAGGTCGAGGGAGGTTCAGCAGGCGGCGAAACAAACAGGCGTCGACAGAGGACTTCAACAAAACCAGGATTATATGGGGATATATGTGAAAGGAAGGGTGAATTCTGCCATGAATCAGCACTCCCCAGGCCTCAGCAACAACACTGGGAACGGCCCAGACGGAAACCTGGAAAATAGAGGCTATGGAGAAGATCAGGGGAAAAAACAAGTTTCGCCTAGAAAAGAAAAAAAAAACAAGAGAGAGATGACAATAACTGATCTAGCTGAATCAGTGTTTGCAGCTTAAGATAACTTGTGGATGCCAAGTAATTTTCCTCCTGACTTTCCAAAGTAATTAACCTTTGGACCAAGACTAAGCAGGAAACTAATGAAGTCCTTCCATCACCGAAAAGGAATCTGACAGTGACTTTGACAGGAGCAGGGCTGTATCTGAAGGCGTAAAAGAAAATCAGGCTCCAGGACACTGTAATTGAGCAGGCTGCCTTTCAGCCCCAATAATAACGCTTCGATGAAGCTGTGCTGCTGTTAAACTCGAGACTGGGGAGCAGGGGGGGTTGTGTGTTCAGCCAGTTCCTATCCAAAAGGATTCCATGCATTATAAAATTGAACTCTTTTCCTTGGATTCCTTCTTGGAGACCAAGCTAGACCTTTCCTCATGCCCCAAAAATGCTCTCTCTCTCCATTTCTCTACTACATGTCATTTATTACAGTTGCATAAAACATACCTAGCTGATAAGGATCTTGTTTTTTCAGTGAAAACATGCAATTTAAATTTTAGGGAGGAGCCACTCCTGAAACAGTGTTTAAAGGTGACCTTGCAATTCGAAGCATTTGTGAATTTTTACTGGTCTGACGGAGTGGGGAACGGCACCCACTGTCTTTTGTCTGCAGAGATGCCCCTTATTGTGAGGTTCAGCCAGAGAACAGTAGCGAGAAATGGCAAGAAAACAAAAAAAAAAAAAAATAAAAATTGCTGTCATCTCGTTGCTGGAGAAGTTGCTGCCCTTCCCAGCCAGAGCGGCTCTCTCCCCTGGAAACCCACCCGCCTCTTTATTGCGGTCGGCAGGGACCAGAGCTCAAACACGACAAAGAGCTCACAGTTTAAAGGGTGCCCAAGGTGTGACAGAATAAGCAGGCCCTGCCTCCCCTGCAGCCCGGGGTGGGTCCATGGAGCAGGCAGGGGGCTGCCAGGCCCTCGGCCACCTCAGGCTCCCTGAGAGGCCACAGCGCTGAGGAGAGAGCCCTGCTCCCTCCGGCCTGGCCCGCAAGGCGCTGGGNGATGGCGGTGGCAGAGGGGATGGTGGTGGCAGAGGGGACGGGCGGTGACTGAGGGGGCTGAGGGGACCGAGGGGAAGGCGGCTGCTGAGGGCATGGCGGGAGCGCGCGCACCGGCGGGGGGCACGCGCCCGGCTCCCCCCATGGAGGCGGGTGGGCCGGAGAGAGCGGAGGGAGCTCAGCCTCTTCCCTCCCTCCCTCCCTCCCCCCTCCCGTTGCTATAGCAACCGAGAGCCGTCCGGCGCCCGGCGGCCCAATGGGGAGGCGGGAGAGGCGGTGGCGCCCCCTGGCGCCGGAAGGGGCGTGTCGGCGGGGCCGGAAGCGGGGCCGCAGCGCCGCAGGGTGTGTGTGCGTGCGCCGAGCGGCCGCCGCTCTCCCAGTCGCCTCGCCCGCCGGGATCCAGGCCGCCGCCCCGCCGCCGCCCCCGCCAGGTGAGGGTCCCGGGCCGCTCCCCGCCGCCACAGCCCGCCGCCCGGCCTTCCCCCCCCCTCCCCCCTCGCCCTCCTTCCCCCGCCGCTGGGGTTGGGCCGCCGCGGCAGCGTGCGGGGGAGGCCTCCCCGGCCTGCCTTCCCTCCCCCCCCCCACCCTCCGCCATCCCTCCCCTCCTCCCGGGCCGGCGCAGCCCCGCGGCGGGGAGGGGCGTCGGAGGCCGCGGGGGCTGCCTGCCTCCCTCCTCCCCGCTCCGAGTAACGGTGTGACCCTCCCTCGGCTGCCGCTGCAGAGCCCGGGCGGGCGGCGCCGCCTCCTCCTCCTCCTTCTCCTCCTCCCCGAGCGGCCGGCCCTGCCCCGCCCGGGGTGAGTCACGGGCTCCCCCGGAGGGCGAGGCCGCGCACACCTGTACCGTGAAGGGCTCCCCTGCCCGGCCGCCGGGGAGGAGAGGGAGGCGAGCCCCGCCACGGGGCAGGGCCGGTGCCGGTCACAGCCCGCCCGGTCCCCAGGCCCTCGGCACCCGGCCTCGGGAGGGGGCTTGGGGCGACCCCCCGGGCTTCCCCGCACTGGGAGCGCCGTGCGGGGGCCGAAATGCCGGGCCCTTTGTGTGCCTCTCGCTCTGAGCCTGCTCACCTGGGACCAGAGGCGATCACAGCAATGCCGTGAGCACTGAAGAAAAGAGACAATATGATTTTATTGTTATTTTCCAGTATTGATCATTCGTGTCCATTTGGGAATAGAGGTGTGTTTAGGGAGGACTCCAGAGGGAAGGAAGGTTGCTTCAAGCCAGCCCCAGTCCACCATGAGGCTGGGCGGTAACCCCAAACTAACAACCATAGGTTTTATTTGAGGTATGTATAATTAGGTATTGATTGGGATGATCAAATGCCAGTGGTGAACAGTCCCAGTGTTAGCATATGGGAGCAAAAATGGATCTAATGCAAAGATCACAATATAAATTGGTTGCTTTCGGCCATATTTCATTGTTAATAGTTAAAATAACTTTTCTGGTGGCAGGAAAACAAATTGCACATCATCCAGCACCACAAAAGCTAAATTCCTGCATAAGAATGTTAGAGAGCTTGAGAACATTTGTAAGGTTTTGTAACTTCAGTGGCTGGAGGAATATTTGTGTCTTTACACGTTCAGTGCTGCTGGACACCTCAGAAATTTTAATACTTACTTAAGAAAGGAAGAGCTTGCAATTATTTTAAAATAATAACAAGACATAAACTGGACTAGAAGAGGCAACAAGAAAGAATGCTTATGCCTTTTTCACCCTTCATATTAAAGGACTGCAAAAATATACCTTGTATAATATTTTGTTTATTAAATTGGTACCGATAAAGTGGTAGACTCGTTGCACAGATGGGCCTAGTGCAGTTTTCTCAACCTCATTATGTCAGTACCGCATGTTCTGATCTCTGCTATTTTGATGTTGAGTCTTTTTTTTTTTTTTTCCCCTAAGCAGGCCTTTGCCAGGATGCAGCTTTTTGTGCTGCGTGTGAATAAACTCAGATGAGGAGGAGTTAAGTAAATAATGATTTGAATAATGAGGTAAAAAGCTAGCGCTCTAATCCGCATCCGAATACATCCCAGTAAGACTAGGCGTTATAGTAGTGTGTCTTTTTTATGGCCACGCTTTTTGCCCCACCTTGTAATATAAATACTCTCAGTTTATTATTAACAAAAGTGATTTACCTGTGATATGAATACATGAGTTTGGCATGAACTTTATGCCTGGGGGGGGAAGATTTTTTGGGATAACTCACTATTTCCACCTGGACTCTAGCCAAAACCGATTCTGCTAGTTGAAACAAAAAGGTGTTACCGTGTAAGTGTATTGTACTTTCGAACTGTGCTTGTCTCCACCTGCAGCGCTTCTCAGCCTGCAGGCCCTGGCTTAAATGACATTCAGAACAGGGCTACTACTATCACTGAATTTAAGTTGTCCGTACAATGTCAGTGTCCCAACATGCTATTGGTACTTGTCATAGAAATTTTGTACTTGTCTATTGAGATTAAAAAACGTTTAATGTCATTTTATTCAAAAATCATGTTGATCAGTTTTAGGAAGCAATCAATAACGATGGCAGAAAATGGCCAGAGCACGTTTAGGCATGGCCTTATAGAATGTTAATTTTATCTGAACATTTGCATAAAGATTTGAGCTGAAGGCCAGGGCATACAGTTACTCAGTAGAAGCAGAGGAGGCTAAAATTATGTGCTGTACAAAGTCAGCAAGAATATCATGACTGTGAAGTCATTTTCCTTTTTCCCTCATCATGTTTGCAGTATATTTTACTGAACTTGCTCTTGACAGCTGTAGGAGATGTCACTGTTCAGATCTCACCAGACACATTCATTTTCTAATCAGTTATTTATCAATACATGGTAGCCTCTGAGTGAACCAAGATAGAGAAACACGACTAATGAAGAGCAATGCCTAATACTACAATAAAGCAAGGAGGGTTCCTCACGCTCCATTTAAAGAGAGTTGCTTCCTTTCCTGTAAGGAATATCTATTGGGAGCGATGTCTGCTTGACAGTGAATACCATCGACATCATGCACATTGTTGTGTCAGCATGTGTGTACCTGAATTTTGGGGAAGGATTTTCCATTTGTTTCAGAAATCCAAAGCTCTTACTCTGTAATTATAGAACTATAATTTGAAATACTGCTTACCTCATGTGAATGTTTAATTTTGGAATAAATTGCCGGTCCAGAAATCAGATAACGTGTGTTCACAGACTGTTGGAAGGTTGAACTACAAATTCTGTACCAGTCTGCTGCTTTTCCTGTTGTAATTTGAATGGTTTCACAGATTCTGTGACTGAGAAGTCTGATTGCATCCCATTTTACCCAGTCTGGTTTCACATTCATTTCTCACGGTGTAACATGCAGGTCTGTTAACCTGCATCTCTACTTGACTCATTAGGGACTAGAACATGAAACCAGTAACCACATTGCTTTCTCACCAGTTTCTTTTTACAAAGTGG
This sequence comes from Calidris pygmaea, assembly GCA_003697955.1. Lineage (NCBI taxonomy): Eukaryota > Metazoa > Chordata > Aves > Charadriiformes > Scolopacidae > Calidris > Calidris pygmaea. Next base: position 115,452 of record QJSC01002915.1, on the reverse strand, counting down.
AAGTGTTCGTCTGATAGATTCTAATGCTTTCTATAAAGAGAAAAAACAGTACACAAAAATCAATGACTTAATTAGCATCAGAAGAACAGGTCATGGAGAGCAGCAGACTTCAGGCCAACGTAGGCTTATTGGTATTGTCTTGTCAGCTCAATATGTTATATAAGCCAGATTTTTTTCAGTGTCAGTTTTCGTTTGATTTCTGCAGACTTTAAAGACAGTTACTTCTGATCTGTTTTGGCTTTGTCCTAAACACCTCATGGAGACTGGAAACAATAAAGGCTACGGAGCAGATGTAGTAACTGCTGAGCACTAAGATGTAGTTCTCGAGCTCCTGCAGTCTCCGGAAGCCCGTTACCTGCACGTTTTACTCCTCAGCTGTTGCTGAGATGTAAATCTCCAGTTCTGTGTCCATCCACTCTTGAGAAAGATCCCTGGCCATGCAGACTTCAGGTTCTGTTCCCAGGATGGTTGCACCATCCCTTTGTTACTGCATCTTCCACTAAGAGTAGCAAGGCAGCTACAAACTAGTATGTTTTACAGGTTCTGACCCTTGATTCTCTACCTCTGATACTTTGTAATATGTTTCAAGAGTCCTGTTTGCCCAGGCATAGAGCTTTTCCAGTGGGGCGGGATGTAAGCACTTGTAACTTCTAGTACCTTTATACGTGCTATTCTGCATTTGTAAGGGAGGTTGAAAGAACTTAGGCTGTATGGGAGGTAGAGAAAAAATAATAAAAAATTATGTTTTGAGCATGGGATCTAGGGTGATTCAAATTTTTGGTGGTTGGGTACTATTGGCTGCAACAGCTGGCTAGTGGTTAGCATTCCTTATTGTAAATAGTGGCCAGCCACTTCTTTTTGCAGGGCTACGAAGTTATGATTTGGCAGATTCTTAAGAAGACAGAGTCTTAAGAATTTGAAATGTATTAACGCATGTGATACGAGAATCTTCTGCTTAGAACGGGCAACTGTCAGGACTCCTCCATGGCTGTGATCTGCACGTCTCCGCTCTTTTTTCCATCTTCCCTCTTTCCCCCTTGCCGACACGGCATGGCTTCGGTAGTGCTAGAATAGCTCGTTCCCGTCGGCCTCCCGTTCGTCACCTCTGTGTGTGTTGCTCCCAGCTGCAGGTAACCTTTGTTAGATGGCTTCTGTTTGTGGCCTAGGAGTATTTTTAGCCGTAGGCTTTGCTTGTTTGAGCCTGTGGCACACTGATCCATTGTTAGAGCGTGGCTTTCATCTGTCTCCTCGATGGGAGGGACCAGTTATAACTGATAGTTGCTTCTTTGCCTTTTCAAACATCACTCCTTTCCTTGTATCTTTTTTCCTTCTGGCAAACACTTCCCTCTTTTGGAGCTCAAGCCAGCATAGCTCTGCAAAGCTCTCTCCAAGCTTCTAACAAGGTAAGCAATGGAGAATCCAATAAGGATTTTAAGTGTTCCCTGTGAACGAAATAATGGTAGGCGTCCTGTCCATTGCAGATGTTTTGGTGTGGGCAATGTTTTTTCTTACTGCATTTAAGTTCTGGTAAATCCCTGTTATTGAACAATACCTTGTGTTTCATAGCAAACCTGCTAACAGTACAGATATTAAGATGAATTAACTTAACTACACAACTCACACTCCTGTATGCTGAATTTTTATGTCAAAACTAAGCCAGTGAAGTTCAGAGGATCTCCATCTTCAGTAATCAGTTTGAGTTACATTTAAGATGTGCATAAATTGGTTACATTACTGAGGAAAGTTGTTTGGTGAGAAACAACATTCTAATGATTTGTGCTGGTATTTCGCCTATATAATTGATACATTAAACTGGTTTCTGGATCTCTTTTGTCCACTAGGTCTTTATGCCCTTGCACTTCCCTCTGTGATTTCCTTCATGTGTCCTTATATGAACCCATTGACTGCTGTGAATGGACTTGCATCTAAAGATAAATATGTCAGTGAGCCTGATAAAACAAACTCTGCACCATCTCTAAACTAAACTATATATTATTTGTAAACATAATTCTGCAGGGATTACTTGTCTACTATTGGCAAAGTGCAGATCAAAGATAAAACTGACCTTTCAACGGCAAAATGTAAATTCTGGTGGAGCAACTTGCCTCTGGACTTCAACAAACAGGCTTTTCCTACATAATAGTCACATTCCGCAAGAAGAGGAGGAGAAGATAAGAGGGTTGCAGTAGAAATGCTTCTAGAAGCTGTGCAGACTGTGAGGAAACTAGAACTGCTCAGAAGCGGTTTTGTTTACATACCCTGTTACTGAAAGTTGGCTCTTGTAACTTTAAAAGCATTCTTCAGGTGTACTTTGTTCACGTTCAGATTTTAGTGAGTGGGAAGAGAAATGCCACTCACAAATTACTTCCTGCGTTAAGCGCATAGTCTAAATTTAGTGCTGAGTTAAGGGAATGGTTTACGAGGTTTGATAGACTCGACAGGGAAAAGTGGGATGGGTTTTCTCAATGGTAAATGGTCTGATGATTTCCTGAAGCTTGTTGTGCCTCGGTACTGAGATACACTTCAGAGTAGGGAGAAAAAAATGCACATCACAAATTCCACTTACCCTGTTCCATCCTGAGGAGCTATCCTTTTCATAAGTCTGCCAAAGCCAATGATAATATAGCATATCCCCCGTGGTAAAAGCCTCCTGGGGAAGAGAGAGCCAAATTATTCATGTCTTACAGGAACTTGTCACACAACTACCCACAGTCAGTCTGTCTTGTTGAAGGCTTCGATCCGAAGTCTGTGTGTCGCCTTTTAATAGGTGCCAGAATCCACTGGTTTATGGCAGTATTTGAGATGGAACTAAACTGCAGCCCAGCTTTACTTACAAATCTGCAAGAGGTCTCTTCCCAGGAGGCTGGTTTAGCGTTACATATCCTTACTTGAGTGCCTTACGTGGATGAATGCATTAGGCTAGATCTGCAAAGGATCAAACACAACCAGGAGCGAGTGTGACTTGAAAAGACATAGCAGGTAGGACATTTGGTTGCTGGCTTTATTTCAAGAGCTTTCGTGTGAAATAACAATGTTTGGTCTGATATCTTGATGATTTTTTTTTTTTTAATTTTTTTTCTGAAGTGGAGTATCTTCAGCTGGAGGGACTAAATATGCTCATCTCAAACTAATTTTGTAGTTAGGGCTCCATCCTTGGTAGTAGGAAACTCTCAAACTGCTCCTACACCATGGGAATTTGGGTCTGCATCTTGTTGTCCTGGTTGAGGATTAAGTACAGGTCTGGTTTCCCTGTATAATAGCGTGGTAGGTGATATTTGGATTAATATACAACTGAGCAGTGTGTGCGAGATGTTTTCCTTCAGGAGCCTGTCCAACTGGGAGCTTCACAAGGGAAAGGCAGGGGAAAAGCTACCGCAATCACTCTCAGTCTGTTTGTTCTCTCTGATAGGGCTGTAGATGTTTGTGTAATGAACAGAAGCCTTGAAAGACAGTCGTGAACTTACTGTTCTGGTTTGCTTTTTATGGTTCTTTTAAAAGTTGCTTTTAAGCTGTTAGGTCTCAGCCTGAAAACTCCTTATGTGGACAGTGAGGGTCCTGAATGGGATTTAGGACATAGGAGAGGAACATTATTGCTCAGTACTGACAAGAATAACAGTTCTGGCCCTGTCCAAAAGTGAACCTTTTCACCTGGAGAAATTTTTACTGGTGAATTTGGAGCATCTGGGAGTTTGTGAGATACTGAGGTCCACTTCCTTTAATAAAGACGAAGAAACTTGTGTAAGCTCCCCTGTGAACCTGGCCCTTGGTAGTTGAGTATAAGGCTGGTAGCTCAATGGCTGAGTTAACTATATGTTAGCGTTGTCTTGTAGAAGTAAGCAACACTCAAGCTGCCTCGCTGGCACGTTCCTTACTGACTTCATTTTTCATTGCTGAAGCTCTTCAGGGGCCTTGTGCTCCTGTGATGTGTTTTTCTTGGCTTCGGCTGCTAAACTGCATTATCAGAAATGATAAACAAGTTGTTTCCATATAAGCAATCAGTTTAGCAGTAGTGACCATCACATGAGCCACGTCCCATTTGGGTTTTGTGAATGTCAGTGTTCTTTAGAAGATTTTGAAAACCTGAGACTGCATCCTAGCAGTCTCTATACAGCCATCCTAGCTGTATAGAATTGTCTATTACATGTATACCTACGTTGATGCAGGTATAAAACTCCCCAGTTTTCTGGCAGAACGGCATAAATGTATTTTCCATAGAAACATCTCCTGTAGCATGGAAAAAATCTTCAGTGTCTGTTGGAGCTGTCCAGGGCTTCCATCCTCCTGAGCAGCTGCTGTTGTATAATAGTGTGGGGGGGAAACAAATAAAAAAAAAAAACCACAAAAAACCAACCCAAAGTGGCAATTTCTGAGTTAGAACACGCAGCGTCTCCCAGGCTGGGCTGTGGCTGGTATGGGACAGGGGAGAGATTTACCTAAGGAACATACTGACGTGCTGTGCTTAATGCCAATAGGAATTTTGCTGCATTTTGAAGAATAATGCTTACATACCTTCAGGATTGTGATTAGTCGTATACACAGAAATTATACATATTTGGCAAAAGGTCAAATACATTTTTAAAAATAAACCCTTCATATTACTTGATTAGAGTTGATAGATTTCTTACTTATTAGTGACTGAGTTCTGCTTCACCCTTCAACACTAACTTCCACAGTGCGGGCAATCAAGAAATGTTTTTCTCTATTTTTATTCCCCGCTAATTACAGGAGAGCCATGGATAAAAGTGAGTTGGTACAGAAAGCCAAACTGGCTGAGCAGGCCGAGCGTTACGATGACATGGCTGCTGCTATGAAGGCTGTCACTGAGCAGGGACACGAACTGTCCAACGAAGAAAGGAATCTACTCTCGGTTGCCTACAAGAACGTGGTTGGTGCCCGTCGTTCCTCCTGGCGTGTAATTTCCAGCATTGAACAGAAAACAGAGAGGAATGAGAAGAAACAGCAGATGGGAAGAGAATATCGTGAGAAAATTGAGGCTGAATTGCAGGATATCTGCAATGATGTTCTGGTAATAATCCAACAGTAAAAATACCAGTAGTTAGTTCTGCAGCGTTCTTCAGGGAGGCTTAAGGAGTCTTTACTAGTGCTGTAGACGCTGCAGCACCTTAGCAGGGGAATAACTTTGCATAGCCACATACTTGGGTCCAGCTCTAGCTCCTAAGTCATCTAGTTTGTTTCTTAGGGAATTTGTTATAAAAGAGAATTTATTTGTTTTAACAGAAAGAAGCAAACAAGGCAATGTTGAAGACCCCTAACTGCTGGCTAGGGGTCACCATGAAAGCTAATTTAGATCTGGGGAATGAGTCCTGCTAAAAGGCCTACCACTTAAATTGTTTCGTTAATAAATGTTGACATCCTGAGTCTTGTTTAGTACTTTACTTTTTTTTTTTTCTGGTGGGGAAGATGTGTACTTCTTCCCCCAAATTGATTTTGCTATTTCTTTCACTTAAATGAGAGGGATTTTTTATTGCCATTCGGTTTGCTAAAGATCAATCAGGAGCAGTTGCTGTCAGTCTCTCCATCTCTTCCTGGATGGACCCGTGCTGACTGTCCTTTTCAGCTGGAGTCACAGATAGAATCAGTTTGTTGTGATAATTTCACTGCTCTGTATAGAACTCGAGTTTGTGGCAGCAAAAGTGACCAGACTTGTGCTAATGCCAGGCTGCTGCTTTTCATTAACTTTGTTGTGGACATAGATTTGCATCAGTTTATTTCATGGAAAATCTTTGCAGTCTTAAGCCCTGATAGCCGTTAGATTCTGCTGGAGTGAATTGTGGATAGCCTCAACATAGCGAGTTTTCTGCTTTCCAGCGATTAGGTTGCAAATAGTTTCTCTTTCCTTTTCTGACTTTAGACAACAATAGGCAAAGTGATTAACGCATGAGTATTGCTATAAGTCATTGTTAAGGTGTTTTAACAGTTCATGCTTACCATTGTAACGAAGGCTCTGTTTCAGACATTATTTTTATGACTTGGAAAAAAAAAAAGTGATGTTTCCTTTCTCAGGAACTCCTGGATAAATACCTTATTGTCAATGCCACGCAGCCAGAAAGCAAGGTCTTCTATTTGAAAATGAAAGGCGATTACTACAGATACCTCTCAGAGGTGGCATCTGGGGACAATAAGCAAAGTAAGTAGAGATGAAGTCTCTCATTCTGCTAAAGTATAAAAAATACTTGTATTCTTTTTTCCATAAAAATAAGTATTTATTTCTTTTCACTACTGCTCTGTAGTATTGAAAACAGGTGCAGTGCAAATCATTTCTAGAGAAAGATTTGACTGAAATTATAGAAGCGATTGATAAACATTCATCAAACCAGTCCAATTCTGCTTGCAGCCCCCAGCCTCAGGGACTGATTCTCAAGCATATGTGACAGTGCAAAGTCATTTTCCCGGAGAATGTGGGGTTTTTTCTCATGGAAAATGCTTTGTTCCTGTCATCCCTTGTTTAAACTCTGAATTTAGCTCACAAATCTTCACTGCAAGCTTTCTGCATGTAGAGATGGGATATTGGGTTACTGGTCCTAAGCCAATTAATCCTGAAATGTTAAAGTAATGCTGAATTTTGCCTGAGTTCCTGGTGAGTGTCTGATGTAGTCCATGTCTTGCAAACTTAGTTTGATGCCATTCTGGACCTTAACGTTAACCACTAGCCAGGAAGAGACTATTGTCTTTCCTCTGAAATCCCAGAGTGAAATATAAAGTTCATGACCTACCTGCTAAATGTTTCCTTAAGTTTGAATAGGTAGTTTAGATGTCTCCTTTTCCCCATATGGTTTTCTCTGGTTTTATTATTCAGAACTCTACTACTTCTTCAGCTAGCCTGGAAGTGAGTATACACTTCAACTTAGGTAGAGCTTGTATGTATTCAGATTGATGGAATTTATTTTGAATAGATTTCATTTTAAGTCTCTCAAAATGTTGAACTTAATTTCTATATATCAAAGTTTTATCTGAACAAATATTTCCATCTTAATGTCTCAGCCAGTGGTAGGCTTTTACATCTAAAAACATTGAAAGAAGTGTCTGTGCATATGTAACTGCGTGAATTTCTGGTGGCACAATAGTCTAGGCCAATAATGTAATCGTTTCCCAGAAATCTAATATTTTCCCCCATGAAGTACAGTGGATTAACATGATTGCAATTACTTCTTGCAGCAACGGTAGCAAACTCTCAGCAAGCTTACCAGGAGGCGTTTGAAATTAGCAAGAAAGAGATGCAGCCAACACACCCCATTCGACTCGGTTTGGCTCTAAATTTCTCTGTCTTCTACTATGAGATACTAAACTCTCCTGAAAAAGCCTGTAATCTGGCAAAGACGGTAAGTGGACTCTTCATATTACCATTTTTTGTGGATGCTCAGGAGATAATTACATGGTTGCAGCAGCACTTTGTAGACGATTATGCTTTTGCATATCAGATTCCTTAAAAATGCCATCATCTTCAAACTGTTGTCATCATAATGTATTTTCAGGTAAGTTGGCCAGACTGTCGTAGCTTTAAGAAGAGCTAATTTGCTAGTGCAGCTGATCCAGTGAAAGGGGAGGCAAAGTGCCTCTTCTTCTGTCCATGTAATTCTCTTAGAATGTGCTTGTGTCAAATTTGAAAACCCTTGGATTAATTTAGCACTTCTGAAGTGAAATATTTACTTGAATTTGAACACTTAGCAAATACATGAAGTGTCATCTTTGTGACTATGGTTGTAGCCCTAAATGCCTGTGTGTATCTGCATGTGTGTGTGTGTTTCCCTCTCCAGAAAGAGCTGGCGTGATGGCTTGTACCAAACAAATAGCAATTCCTTTTTTTTTTGCCGCCTTCTCCCTAAAATAGGATTAAAGTTTTCTAAACAGATCTTTTTACATTGTGAAAATTGCCTGGTAGTAATTTGAACAATATTGCATTAGGTGAATCTTTTTGTTCTTAATATGCACTTCAATAATATTTTGTAACAAAAGCAATGTTTTGCCGTGTAAAATGCTGCTGCTGCTCCTGCTATTTTAGTTAATACGCTTACATCTGTTTGAAACCGGAATGAAGAAATAGCACTTATTCATGGCTCTTGTCTCTCAAACTTGCAGCATGGGTTTTCATGCGTAACAGATCGATGGGGAGAATGGCTTTATTAATCTTTCATCTGATTTCCTGTGCTGTTTTGACAAGAAATCCAAAACTTCCAACCCCACCATCAAAAAACCCCTTGTCTTCCATTTTTTTGCATACTTACTCATGTACAATACATATATATATATATCAGCTTAATGGTACCTTTGTCTTTTCCTGTCAATTTAGACCAGTGAGACCTTTATTTTTAATGAAAGTATAGCTTTTAAGTGTTGTTCTTACACCCAGCTTCAAGCTGTGTGAATCATTCTTCAGTATGACAGAGAGTGTGCTTGTCTCCTCACTACTTGGTATTGGCACAGTAGTAAAGCTGTTCTGGGCTTTCATCTGGCTCCCCTGAAGACTTCTGTTTTCCTGCTGGTTTTCTAGTGTTCTGGTGTTCCCTTTGGTTTACGTTTCTTCTCTTGGTGGAAAAGAAAAATACAGGAAGCTTTTGTCCCAGAATTTGAATAGTGACGTGGCAGATTTGTAAGCTCTGTGTAAGCAGGAGCGAATGCAGAGAGCAGAGTGTGAAAGTCTTGCGTGTTTTTAGGCGTTTGATGAAGCGATAGCAGAGCTGGACACGCTGAATGAAGAGTCCTACAAAGACAGCACTCTGATCATGCAGCTGCTTAGGGACAACCTCACTGTAAGTATTGCGGGGCGAACCACGGCACTGTGCGCTCTTACTTCTTCAGGCAGCTGGACCCCGCTGAAGGGGAACCAGCAACTGAAGGCTTTGGTGGTTTTGTGCCATTAAACGCTTTTTCTGAGGCATTAACTGCATGTCTCAACTGCACTGCTTTTTGTAACCAGACCAGTCAGACTTGCTTGTTTAAACCAGAGATCACTGTAACAAACTCAGCTTTTTTTGTAAGAGAAAGTGCAGTTTGTCTGTTCTTGGCAGCCACCTTGTCGTTGGGTTGAGCTTGCAAACTTCTGCTGGCTTTCTGTAACCCTCTGTCCATTTTCTAGTTCAGTATTCTTTACCTTTACTGTTCAGTTCAATTCTGTAGTGCTCTTAGCTGAGAAAATTGCACAGCTACTGCTAATTACGCTGTCTTCCCCTTCTTGATGATTGTAATTAACTGCGTGCTTTCAGCATAAACATGTGTTTGTGTTTTCTTACAGCTATGGACGTCGGAAAACCAGGGAGATGAAGGGGACGCTGGGGAGGGAGAGAACTAATGGTTGTCACGCTTCACTATATGTTCAATGTCACCCTGTATCCTACACATATATCCCTTTGTGCGACAAGCAAAAAGAATAGTACATCGACTTTCACAACCTCAACGTAGCAAAAAAAACTGTCTGTGGGGTAAAAACGGTTGGTTGGTGTTTTGTGTACTTAAAGCGGAGGTCGGTTATTATAATGGCATTCCGAACTTTCCTATTCTGAACATTTACAGTTATGATTACCGTGTTTATATTTTTAACTGAACACTGTGATTATGGGTTTTGTGATTGCAATTTGACTTTACAAAACTCTTATTGGTAGAAGAGTAGACATCAATTATGTAACTCTGGCGAGCTTAATTTGGCACCAAAATAGTCGAAGTACAATTCTGTTGTAAAGTTGTACAGAAAGTTATAGAGATTCTATTGTGACACTGGGGCATGGAAGGAAAACGATCCGACGTACGGCATTCCAGTTAGTGACACTGCTATGGATTAGTTGAACGGGCACACTCTGTAGACATTTGCAACCCAGTCCGAGGCACCGCTTTCAGTCAAAAGCTCACTTTGTCAGTCCTGTCTTTTCTGGGGATGGGGTTTGTTTGGGGGAGGAGGGTGATGGGGGGAATTAGCAGCTTGATTTCCAAACTCTTTACGCTGGCAGATAACTGGGATTTGACTTCTAAAAGCGCTTTCATGCTCATACAACATGCATGACTAAGCCCCTTCCCACAGCAATAACGTACCTAATTATACCTTAGCTATTCTTCAGTAGTGAGGATTCTTGGTTCACTACCATGGACTTGCAATAGGAGAAGATTCAATTTTTTGAATGGCCTTATTAGTTTGGATAATACCATGAAGTGATCTCCCACTTTGGCATTAGTTTCCTCTTAGGTGAATCGAAATCTCCATGGTATTCCCATTTTGAATTTATCCTGAAAATTTCTTAAGTGACCCATTGAGCCACCTTTAAGTTCACTTCAGAGCAATTTTTTCTCCCGTTGGACTCTGTTCATCCTTGACCCTCTCACCTGTTTAAACTCCATTAAAGCAATTTTGGACTCCCACGTACGCATCATCCTTTCTTTGATTATGGGTGATGTCAGGATGGTGGGTGAGGCCTGGGCCTGCTGGAGGACAGGTTTCTTTCTAGGATGTTTGAGAGCTGCCAGTGCTCTTGCTGTCTTCAGCTCTTGTCTGCCTTTTTTTTTTTTTTTTTTGGTAGTATCAGGATCTGGCTCAAATATTCAGGATTTCCCATTTATTGTACTGGAATGCAGACCTACACATTTGCAACGCTTGTAACTTGTGATATTTGAGCTCTAAACGTCCTCACCTAGTTATGTTTCAAACATGTCCCATTAAATAAAACCTAATAAGAGTTGGCGTGAATAATGCAGTGGCAAAGATTAGGAATAGTCACCTCTCAGTCCCGCGGTATCATCCCCTGCCTTCACATTCCACTTAGGTATAGGAGCCATCTGTTTGTCTGTCCATCTGTCTGCTGAGGAGAATTTCATGCACTGATTTTAAAACTCCCCTCTACTAGCTGAACAAATTGTGCAGTTAATACTTGGCGCTTGATAAATGCAGTAGTGAATGTGGAACCGAGCCTGTCTGTATATCTGGTAGCTCTTTTCGCTTTGTTTTTACTGACCAGTATTCTGCCTAAAGTTTGCTTCTGTGACGGTTATATTGCCTAGCACACACGTGGTTGTGAGAATAGTATAGCAAAAAGAAAATACCTGGTTATTGATGTACTAGATTTGTGTATGTCTTTTAAACAGTTCTAGTTTCACCTTACACAAAATAATCAGGAAAGTGTAAAAGAATTCAAAAGTGAATAATAAAAAAAAATTTTATCAGTTGTTTGTGTCTGTTATCTTTGCCGTACACGTGGCAAAAAAACCACTTGTGGTAGTAAAATCACCACTTAATTTTATTAAATGCCACAGATCTTGGATTGTGTGAGTTGATTCATGGTTTCTAAATGGGACTAATGCTTAATTACTCATTCCTTTGCAGAGAGACTTCCCCCCCACGCCCTCCCGGATTTGTAGTAGAGAAGGCGGCTTCTCTTCGTTTCTGTTGAGGTCGCACTTACAATGTCGTGTCACGGCAGGACTTGAGAAATGCAGCCATAAATATCTGTGTAACTTGCCGTGAGTCATTGCGTGTTGTGGGGTTGAGCACAGCATGTGGGAGAAAAGGCTGTGGGTTACACTTCAAGGTTTTTTCCTGGGGGAATCCTTTCAGTGCACCCTTGGGGACGCAGGGTTAGCTCGTCATCCTTGGGGACACAGGGTTAGCTCTTTGGGTGGCCACCAGTCACCCGCACACCCGCCTGCACCGGTGAGCTACAGCCTGCCCGCGCTCCAGGTGACCGCTCTTCCCCGCTGGTGGTGCAGGAGCACTACTGGGAGTGCAAACGTGCTACTGGGAGTGCAGATACACATTTACGTGGAGGTCTCTCCCTTGAATCAATCCCGAATAGGTGGGAGGCCGTAGTGGGGCTGGTTGGTACCAGTCAGCCTGAAAGCACTGAGGGGGTTGGCTGGGGCCGAAGCAAGTGTCCTCCTGCTCTCCAGCCTCACACTCTTGTGGTGAGGTGACACGGAGCTGTGCTTGGTGGGTATTGTCTTGGCTTCTTTTGATCAACCACTGCAAGTCTTACACCAAAATGGAACTGGCTGCTGATGGAGCCCTGGTTTGTCCTACGCCATGGCTTTAAATGGTGACCTCCTCTGTTCAGGTCTATAATTATTGCTACTTTGCCATTTTCTTCAGCCTTTATAGATACACCTGCTCTTAAATGGCTTTACAGTACACTCTTAACTCCCCGTCTGACTCGTGCTAGTGACATGGTCAGCTCCAAGAAGAAAAAGGCCCTGGTCCTGCTAGGTGCTCCTGTTCATAGAGCACTTGTCCCATCTCAGTTCTTTCAGATAACATCTCCCATCCTTACTGTCTCTTTTAAGGGAAACGATGAGCCCAGGAGACTGGTCTGCAGCAGCGATGAGTTGAGAGAATATCTTAATTTTTCAAGTAATTATATCTTTTGGGGAAAGGGCGTTCCAGCTGGCCCAGCCACAATAAGAGTTTGGGCGTACTCTGTGTGTTTAAACTGATGTAATCGCTGCTGGTGTGGCTTCTCCTTCCTGGCACTGATGCTTATCTGGCCTCTGGGTTCAGTGTGGGAAACCACCAGAAGGGTTTTTGGGTAAGGTTTCTCCTGATCTGTGCTGCAGCTGACCCTTCCAAGAGTATGGGATGGGGTGGATCTGAGCAACCACACTTGGGTTAGTTTTACTTCAACGTGTGGGAGCGGGGTGCTGGCTGGTGTGCGCTGCCCGGAGCAGGCTGGTGCAGGACAACCTCCGAGTCTCCTGAGCAGCGTTCAGGGACTCCATGGCAGCAGAAGAATCACCTTTTTTTCGTCAAATCCAGCAGATCTGTTTAGCTGAAGTCAATGTGAGACACTTGTCCTTCTGCACTAGCTTCCCCGCTTAAAAGCCTGGAAGCAGAGGTGAGGAATGGGTCTGGCTGAAACGTGGAGGTGCTGGTGGTTCAGCCCCACAAACACAGCCCTGCTGGGGAACCTGCTGGTGGAACTGTCCTGCCTGTCACCCCAGGCACCTGAGCTTCTTCATCCAGCGTTCTAAGCTGTTTAATGACAAACCATCACCCCTCACACAGGCACCATTATGTCCAGCGCATAATGGCATGATCTGTGGGTGAAGGTGACCTTGCAACCTCCTTGTGTGTCATCAAAGGTGTCACCATCTCTAGATGATCTCCAGAGGTCCCTTCCAACCCCCTACTGTGGAAGGTGATGGCAGAGGCTGGGTTCTGTATCCCATGGGGCTCTCCTGGGCGTTGAGGGAGCTTGCTGTGGAGTTTGGGAGTGTGTGAGTGCCTCATGAGTTGAGGGGTTTGTACCAAGCTGTGTTACCTTAGAATCATAGAATCACAGAATTGTGTAGGTTGGAAGGGACCCTTCAAATCATTGAGTCCAACCATCGACCTAACAGTGACAAAAACCATCACTGAATCATAGAATCACAGAATGGTTAGGGTTGGAAGGGACCTCAGAGATCATCGAGTTCCAACCCCCCTGCCCTGGGCAGGGACACCTCCACTAGAGCAGGTTGCTCAAAGCCCCATCCAGCCTGGCCTTAAACACTTCCAGGGATGGGGCATCCCCAGCTTCCCTGGGCAACCTGTTCCAGTGTCTCACCACCCTCACAGTAAAGAATTTCTTCCTAATATCTAGTCTAAATCTCCCCTCTTCCAATTTAAAACCGTTACCCCTTGTCCTGTCACTACACTCCCTGACAAAGAGTCCCTATCCAGCTCTCCTGTAGGCCTCCATGTCCCTCAGCATCTCGTCCACCCATCTTTTAAATGCCTCCAGGGATGATGATTCCACCGCTTCCCTGGGCCTTGTTCCAATGCTTAACACCACTTTGGGTGAAGAAATTTCTCCTAATATCCAATGTCACCAACTCCCACGTGGATCACTTGACCATTGGGAATCGCCTACCAAAGTTGCAGGTGAATTGCAGCAATGTGCCCTTGTGGCCAAGAAGGCCAACGGCATCCTGGGGTGGCATCAAGAAGAGCGTGGCCAGCAGGTCGAGGGAGGTCATCCTGCCCTTTTACTCTGCCCTGGTGAGGCCCCATCTGGAGCACTGTGTCCAGTTCTGGGCTCCCCAGTTCAAGAAGGACAGGGAACTGCTGGAGAGGGTATGGCAAAAGGCCACAAAGATGATTAAGGGCCTGGAGCATCTCTCCTACAAGGAGAGGCTGAGGGACTTGGGTCTTTTCAGTCTTGAGAAGAGAAGGCTTAGGGGAGATCTAATTAATGCGTACAAATACTTAAAGGGTGGGTGTCAGGAGGACGGGGCTGGTCTTTTCTCAGTGGTGCCCAGTGACAGGACAAGAGGAAATGGGCACAAACTTGAGTATAAGAAGTTCCACCTGAACATGAGGAGGAACTTTTCCACTTTGAGGGTGGCAGAGCCCTGGAACAAGCTGGCCAGGGAGGTGGTGGAGTCTCCTTCCCTGGAGACATTCAAAACCCACCTGGACACGTTCCTGTGCAACCTGCTCTGGGTAGACCCGCTCTGGCGGGAGGGTTGGACTAGATGATCTCCAGAGGTCCCTTCCAACCCCATAGGATTCTAGGATTTCCCTAAAAAAACGCGTGGGTGGGACATTGCGGCGCCCTTAATTGGGGAAAACCCCAGGAGGGCAGGCTGCTACTTCCAAAAAATTAGGAGCCCTAACTGCCCGGGGCGGTGCCGGGCCGGGTCCGCAGCTGGTGGAGGGCGGGGAGGTCCCGTCCCGCCCCCGGGATCGGCGGCGGGAAGAGGCGGTGGGTTCCCGCAAACCGGAGCGGTGCTGCTCTGCCCGCCGGAGCCCTCGGCGTGAGTGCGGGGGACCGGGGGCGGCTTCTCCCCGGGGAGGGATGTCGGTGGTGTCCCACCCGGAGAGCAAGCTCCTTTCCTCTGCCCGGTCCCCGGTTGGGTGGGCTTCAGCCTTGCGGGGCTCGGTGGGGATGGAGATGCATCCCTGCGGGGTCATCGCCTGCCCCCGGGGACCGGCTCGGTCCTCTCTGCTCCTGCTTGGTCCTTTCTTAACTCCTTTCCCTGGCTCTTTCCACCCCTGGCTGTAGGGGAGTGCTGTGTTTGCTCTCTCAGCCTGTGTTTTTTTTGCTGTGACACCTTGGGAAGTACATCTTGGTTGATGGTTGGACTCAATGACTGTAAGGTCCCATCCAACCTTAATGGTTCTATGGTCTTGGTTGGTCTATGCTCACCGCTCCTGCTTGGTCCTCTCTTAACTCCCTTCCTTGGCTCTTTGCTCCTCCAGCACTTCCCTGCAGCTGTGTTTGCTCTCTCAGCCTGTGTTTTTTTTGCTGTGACACCTTGGGAGGTGCATCTTGGCTGGTGTTTTGACTCGATGATTGTAAGGTCCCTTCCAACCTTAACGATTCTATGGTCTTGGTTGGTCCTCTCTTAATTCCCTTCCCTGGCTTTTTTCCCCTCTGGCTGTAGAGGAGCGCTGTGTTTGCTCTCTCAGCCTGTGTTTTTTTTTGTTGTGACACCTTGGGAGGTGCATCGTGACTGGTGGTTTCACTCAATGACCATAAGGTCCCTTACAGCCTTAATGGTTCTATGGTCTTGGTTGGTCCGTGCTCACCGCTCCCTCTTGGTCCTCTCTTAACTCCCTTCCCTGGCCCTTTCCACCCCTGGCTGTAGGGGAGTGCTGTGTTTGCTCTCTCAGCGTGTGTTTGTCTTTGCTGTGACACCTTGGGAGATGCATCTTTCTTAATGGTTGGGCTCAATGATCTTAAGGTCCCTTCCAACCTTAACAATTCTATGGTCTTGGTTGGTCCATGCTCACCGCTCCTGCTTGGTCCTCTCTTAACTCCCTTCCCCAGCTCTTTGCCCCTCCAGCACTTCCCTGTAGCTGTGTTTGCTCTCTCAGCCTGTTTTTTTTGCTGTGACACCTTGGGGGGTGCATCTTGGTTAATGGTTGGACTCAACGATCATGAAGTCCCTTCCAACCTTAACAATTCTATGGTCTTGGTTGGTCTATGGTTGCATGAGGGGCAGGGCTGTCTCATGGAGCTCATGCACGGCTCTTCCATGTCCTGCCCTGCCCTTGATGGTGACTTGCCTCTGACTGAGGGATTGCTTAGTGCACCTCTCCTAAGTGTGTGCATTTCTTTTGGGCATCCGCAGGGCATCTTAACGAGTGCCTTGGGTATTTTGAGCTCTAAGATAAGAGCCTCAAAGATGGGCTTATAAGCTTTTAGGGCAGAAGCTGCATTTCTGTTTTCCTGGGCAGTACTTTGGCCTTCTCAAGCAGTGACTGAAATCTTCACTCACAACTTTATACCCAACTGAAAGCAGTGGGAGACTGAGCATCAATTTCCCCTCCCTGCTTTGGGGCGGGGGGGGGGGGGTTGTCCTCATCAGCAAGCTGGGGCTTGTTGCTCTGGGAAAGCTTGGCTAAAAACCTGTGTTTGCCTTGTTAGGGATGGAGACGGTTGCTGGGAGCACTGGCTGCAGTGGTGCGGGCTGCAGGGCTGCTCGGGGGAAGCTGCTCCCCTGGCGGGGCAGCTCTGCTGCACCAAAGCAAACCCGTTCTCCCGGGGTTTGCTCTGGCTGAGCAGCCAGCTGGAGGGAGCCATCTAGGAGGGGTTAAAATGGAAGTCTCACGGTGGGGGAGGGCTGTTTACCTTCCGAGGATTTAAATTCCATCTCATTTCTCTCAGGGTTTGAGTGTTGGAAGGAATGAATTGGCATGTGTGATGTGTTGTGTCCCTCTGGCCGCTTCCCAGGTTTGTGGGGGCTCTGACACGTGCAGATTGCCCCAGCTGGGCTTTTGTACCAACACGGGAATATCCCTGAATAATCTGGGAACTGCGGCATCCCCAGGGTGTTCCTGTCCCACCGCTGCTGGTGGAAGGGCAGGGCTCTCACTGCTGCAGTGAGGCCGGTCCCAGCGTGGGTCCGTGGTTGCTGCAAGTGATCTAAACCCTGTGCCCTGCAGCCTCGGCTCTCTCTTCCTCCACAGCTGAGCTTTGTGGTTGACCATGAACGCTAGCGGCCCTGGCTACCCCTTAGCCTCTCTCTATGTGGGAGACCTCCACCCGGACGTGACGGAAGCCATGCTCTATGAGAAGTTCTCACCTGCTGGGCCCATCATGTCCATCCGAGTGTGTCGGGACGTTGCCACCCGCCGATCGCTGGGCTATGCCTACATAAACTTCCAGCAGCCCGCGGACGGTAAGCTCCCCGTAACGCAGCCCCGAGGAGCTGCCTCCCAACGGGGGCTTGGGGCAGTGTGAGAGAAGGAAGGGTAGGTGGTAGAAAAGTGGGTCTGAGTAGATGCATCAGCTGTTGGGGCTTGGGCAATATGCTCCTAACGTTGGGGTTTGGTTGTAACTAACCCCAACCTGCTCTCAGATGGTGACCCATCCCACTCCCATCTCTGCTCTGACTGGGCTTTGGGCTTGTAGTGGGGAGGAAGGTGACTTGCAAGAGTCTCCTTCCTCTATGAGCTTATGGATAAGGGCACCAAAATCCCTTCTACCCTTCCCCGGGGCAGCCAGCTGCTCGCTGGCTCGCAGCGTGGGCAAGTGAGTCCCCTCTCCTGGCAGGGACGGCGGCGATACAGCGCTGCTTGGAGTGGTACCCGACAGGCGTTTCATGCTGGAGCGAGGCAGCGGGGAGGGGAAGGTGTTGGGTTAGTTGCCCTGGAGACCAAAATCCTTGCTGGGTAAACGAGTTGGGCACCTGCCAAACTGGAGCTTGCAGTGAAATGGATGATCCCGTGGGAGTTGCACATGCTTTGGAGAGGAAAAAGTAAAAAAATATAAAAGGAATGAGCGTTGTGGCTGGAGGGGAGGGGAGGGGAGCAGAGCAGCCCCTGCCTGGCCCTGCTGCCCTGGGAGGCAGCGCTGCCTGTCTCGTTAGGTTAACGAGCTCCTGTCCAACAGTATCCCTGGCTCCTGTGTCTGTGTCAGCTGCTGTAGGATGTGAGGGGGATCTATCTCTGTTACCCTCCCCTCTCCCTCTGTCTTCGCTTCTTCTCCAGCCGAGCGAGCCCTGGACACCATGAACTTCGAAGTGATCAAAGGCCGCCCCATCCGCATCATGTGGTCCCAGCGGGACCCCGGGCTCAGGAAGTCGGGGGTTGGAAACGTCTTCATCAAGAACCTGGATGACTCCATTGATAACAAAGCCCTGTACGACACGTTCAGTGCCTTTGGAAACATCCTGTCGTGCAAGGTACATGGGTCCTGCAGGAAAGGGCTGGCTGCAGAGCTGCCCCGTGTTCTGGGCAGTGTGCCCATGCCAGCTGAAACTCACTTTCTCGTTTCACTTCCTACAAAGCTCCCTCTAAAATCCCACTTGCTCTGAAGCCCAAAGTCCCTGCTGTGTTTCTCCTGGGAATGGGGGCTTTCCCCCTGCCTCCCAGTCCCTGCACAGGGATGTGCCTTGTCCTCCCTGAGCTCAGCTCAGCGATGGCACTTGGGTCATCTTGGTGAGCCACAAGGTCTTGGGCACCATATAAAGCACTGGGTGTCTGGTCCTTGGCTCTCCCGGCTCCCTGCCCTGCTGCCAGCACCCAAACACAGCTCAGCCGCTGCGGGAGCGGGATGTCAGGGAGGGCAAACGCCCCTGGAAAATGAGGGTGGGTTTTCCTGCAACTTCCTCATGTGCAGGCGTGGAGAAAACCAATGTCTGTCTGGTTTGGGGTTGGGTTCTTTCCCCGCCCCCTGCTCCTCCTTGCTCTGCATTTGTAGGTGGTTTGTGATGAAAACGGGTCCCGTGGCTATGGCTTTGTTCACTTTGAGACTCACGAGGCAGCAACTCGGGCCATCGAGACCATGAATGGGATGTTGCTCAACGACCGGAAGGTGTAAGTGCCAGAGAGGAGAGCGTCTCCTCGCTCTGCTCCTCCCTCCCCTCGGTGCACGCTCCGGAGCAAACGCCTGCCCTGCTGGGGCTCCCACCTCCTGCTGCTCTCTCTTTCCTCTCTTCCCACCCATTCTTACTGGGCACGGTGGTTCCTCTGCTCTCCGGGGCAGTGAGTCACTCGTGGTCGATGCTGGTGGAAGTGTGATAATGGTTTGGAGCAGTTCCTGGCACTGGGGAAGGAGTCCAACCCCGGGCTGTGCTTTGTTGCTGAGGCGGCGTAACCAGTGCCCGCAGAACAGGGCTGGTCCTCGATCTGGGCTGTCAGCATCAGATAAACCGGGCAGGAAGAGGTTTTGTTGTTCTTCAGCTCTCTGTTTGCATTGCATCACCTTATTCTCTACCTCCCGGTCTCCAGGGAGGCAAGCGGCTGCCCCAGGGCTTTGGGGTACCCTGGAGGAAGAGAGCTGGCACTTGGTGGCATCCCTCAGGGGTCTTTTGGGGTCTCTTGAGTTGACACCCCCACTTTCCCCGCTGTGTTACCGCTCTCCCTGTTTCAGTAGTGCCAAGTGGGGTCTGGATAAAGGAAGCCTTGGTGGGACATCAAGGGGAGATTTAGACTAGATCTGAGGGAGAAATTCTTTGCTGTGAGGGTGGTGAGACCCTGTCCCAGGTTGCCCAGAGAAGCTGTGGCTGCCCCATCCCTGGAGGGGTTCAAGGCCAGGTTGGATGGGGCTTTGAGCAACCTGGTCTGGTGGGAGGTGTCCCTGCCCAGGTCAGGGGGGTTGGAACTGGATGATCTTTAAGGTCCCTTCCAACCCAAACCGTTCTATGATTCTGTGATCACCAAGTTGCTGGATGTGAAACACGTGGTGGGTTTACAGGTGAGCAAAGCATGGCCTGAGGTGATGGGGTCTCTCTCTGCCTGTACTGAGGCAGATGTGCCTGTGTCCATCTTCCCTCTGCAAAGGACGTGGAGGGTTTCATGCCCCTTTCCCTGCTTCCTGCAGGTTTGTTGGCCATTTCAAATCCCGCAAAGAGCGCGAGGCAGAGTTTGGGGCTCGGGCAATGGAGTTCACCAACGTCTACATCAAAAACTTTGGGGATGACATGGATGATGACAGACTGCGGGAAATATTCTCCAAGTTTGGTGAGTCGTTGAAGCAAAATACCCTTGCGTTGGATAAACTGGAGCAACTGCACAGAAAGCTGTGCTTGATGAAAATACCGAGCCCCTTCTCTCAATGGAATCTGACTGACTTAAACACCACATTGTAAAAGGACCACACTTAAATTGTCAGGACATCACATGTATTTTCCTGCAGTGATGGAGGATAACTTGTAGTAGGTGCTCTCCTGGAAAAAAAAAAAAAATTTACTTTTTTGGGGAACAAGAGGGGAGGTTTTTGTTGTGTTAGTTTTTAAAATTGTTTTGAAACCAGCACATCTGGTTATAGGAGCCCTGGGAATAAGAGATGTTGAGTCTGATATTAAAGCACTAGTGGCTTTCCCAGTTCAGTCTGTTACTGGGGGATGCCTTTTGCCACAGAACATATTGTTGTGCCAACCCATGGACCATACTGTCCATGCTTGGCCAGTGTTTGCTCGAGTAATTTGTGAATACCCTTTGTACAAACCCAATGTGTGCGTTCATATATAAAGGACATGAGAACTTCTGGCCACAGGACCTCAGTGCCCTGGCTGGAGAAACCAAAAAGCCCGCAGTGACGACAGCAGCATCCAGAGTGGGAGGGATCACATTCACTGACATGTGCAGCCTCCTGGTCCTGCCTCATGGTGGGGATCCTGCTCTCTGTCCCTCTTTTTGGCTTTTCTGTGCTGTCACAACTGTCTGGTCCCCCTGCTGGACTGGCTTCTCGTGGTGGCTCCAGAGCACAGTGCATGTGCCAGTGGCACCCCCTGGGTGGGCACACTTCTTCAGAGGGATACTTTCCTTTCCTCTTGCAGGGAAGACGCTAAGTGTCAAAGTCATGATGGACAACACTGGCCGTTCAAAGGGCTTCGGGTTTGTCAACTTTGAGAAGCATGAAGAAGCCCAGAAGGCAAGAGGCTCCTCGCTGCCCTTCTGCTGTCTCAGCCCTGAGCTTCTCCCTTGCTGATGTTCCCACCTCGGGGGGGGGGGGGCCCTCACTGGCTTTGATCATGCCTGGATGGACAGGATCTGGCAAAGGGGAGCGGAGCTGCTGCCCTGCCCTCACCCAGGGGGGTCTCTGCTCACAGTGGGGCTGGACTGGGGTGGTGGGTGAAGAGTAGAGCCGTGGCTGTTGGCTTCCCCCAGCACTCAGAGCCCTTCCCTCCACCGGCAGGCGGTGGCCGACATGAACGGGAAGGAGATCAATGGGCGGATGGTCTACGTGGGCCGAGCCCAGAAGCGGCTGGAGCGCCAGAGCGAGCTGAAGAGGAAATTTGAGCAGATCAAGCAGGAGCGAGTGAGCAGGTACCAGGTAAGGGGGGAGCGGGATGCTCCATCCTGCCGGTCTGCACCGGGGACAAAACCCCATGGGCATCCAGGAACATCCTCTGCATGGGGACAGAGCAGGGCTCTCTGGAGCAGATCAGCGTGCTGGGTCCCTTCTGCAATTAAAAACGGCCCACACGGGGGTTCAGTCACAGCCTGGTAATGTCCTGGGAAGCAGTATCAGGAAAGAGGAGAGAGATCTAAACCCAGGATGATGTTGGCAGGTGAACAAACAGCCAGAAATTTCTTTTCCAGAAATTAAATTATTAGGCTGGAAATGAGGCAGCTTCCTGAGATCTTGGAGGAGCTTCATAGTGATGGTCTCGGTGCCCTCTTCACTCTGGGTATCTCACCTACAAGTGGAGCACACACATAGTCCTGGCTCCTCTCCACACCACTGGTCCCCCAGTAGCTCTGGAGAGGATGTGCTTGTGGGATGTCTCACCCTCCAGCTGAGCTGCTGGTGAAACACACTTTCATCTTGAAAAGGTGCTGTAAATGCTGGGAGCCCAGGGACCAAGCTGCTTTTTTTTTTGCCTGTTTGCAGGGGGTCAACCTGTATGTGAAGAACCTGGATGATGGCATAGATGACGAGAGGCTGAGGAAGGAGTTCTCTCCCTATGGCACCATCACCAGTGCCAAGGTGAGGGACCAGGGCTGTCACTTGGGTTCCTGGGGTCAGCCCTTGGAAATGGATCAGGACTATCATCCTGTTGAGTTATTGTTCCCTGCTGATGGCTTTGCATTTCAAGCCAAGTCTGAAGGACGTGCCACTTATCCCCCACTCTGTCCTGAGGAGCTTATTGATTCAGCAAATATTTTGTAGCCCCTTACCCCAGCCCCAGTGAGGTCCGGGGTGTGGGACCTTAAAGCCACATCATTCTGAATATTGCACAGTTGCTCTGCAGTTCAGGACCAATGTGACACTGATACAAATGGAAATGACCCAAAAGCCACCTCTATCTGGGGAGAGCGGGATCTGCCTGCCTGACAGGCTGGTGTTTTGCCTTTTGGAAGAAAAACCATGAGGAGTGCCAGTCCTGCCACCAGGACTGGTGCCAAGCTTCTCTTGCAGGCTGTGCGTACGGGTGCAGAGGGATGGTCTGGCTTTAAGGTGGGATACCTGTAACCTGCCAGCTGCTGGGGACAGATGCCACCCGGCCCTCAAGCAGGGCATGGTGTCCCACTGATCCCCAGCCCTTGCTGGCTCCTGTGGCACTAAGCACTGGAGCATTGGTGGCCTGTGGGGCTGGGGCACAGACCCCTGGAAGATCACAGGTCTTGGGCTTGCACAAACTCTGCCATCTTCATTTCCCAAACCTACTGGTTTTGTGTGAGCAAATCCTCCCTTTCCCTGGAGAAACCTCTCCATGGAGCTCCATGGGCACATCCCCATCTGTCCCACCCGGGGTGTGGGGGCTGCAGTGGGGTGCCTGTGGGTCCCACACGCTCCCCCCTGCCGTGCTGTGCTTTGCAGGTGCTGCGGCGATCTGTGGACTTAGCTGTCTTGTTCTAATCCAATTTTAGGTGATGACAGAGGGTGGCCACAGCAAAGGGTTTGGGTTTGTATGTTTTTCCTCCCCAGAAGAGGCTACCAAGGCCGTGACGGAAATGAACGGGCGGATCGTCAGCACCAAGCCCCTCTACGTCGCGCTCGCTCAAAGGAAAGAGGAGCGGAAAGCAATCCTCACCAACCAGTACATGCAGAGATTAGCCACCATGAGGGCCCTGCCTGGCCCTCTCCTGGGCTCCTTCCAGCCCCCCCCGGGGTACTTCCTACCCCCCATCCCCCAGGTGAGTCCCCATTCCCGAATGGCAGCCTCTCATGGGGACCCCGGTTTGCCCTGGGCTGGAGGAAGGGGGTGGCAGTGGGGCAGAGGACCTCGTGTATCTCCAGTTTGTGGAGACCAGAGCATATGTTGGTGTGGGACCAGTGCCACGCTTCTGCATAAGCAGCAGGGCTTGCCAAAACGCTGGTGGGGTGCAAGTGTTCCAGGCAATGGGCTGGGGGTTTAGTTGCCACCAACTGCTCCTCAAAGGAGGGGACCAAGGAGGAGTTGGTGAGAGGGTGTGAGCACGAAGGAGTCGTCCCCTGATGAAAGGAGGGGAGAAAGAAGGGTTACAGAAGTGCAAAAGCTGGTGGGGAGGGGATCAGTGGAGCTGCTGGAGGACATGCAGGCAGCAGGACTGGGGGTTTATCTTTAAAGCCCTCTGGCTCGCTACGGAGTGTGTTTTTGGCTCGCCTGACTCTGCACGGCGGCCACTGAGATGCTCTGTGTTAGACCTGGCTCAGCTCGGCTCCCACGTCACCTTGGATAATGTGTTCTCCTTTCCTAGCCACAAACCAGAGCTACCTTCTACAGCCCCAGCCCAGTTGTCCAAGTCCGTCCTGCCACTCGCTGGAGTGCGCAGCCCTCCCGCCCCCCCCGTGAGTCCCCCTGCCTCCCCCTGGGGGCCCTTGGTGCGAGCTGGACGTGGTTAGGGACTGAGGGTCTCTAAAAGCAGCACGAAGCATGTAACCATGGGGGGGGCCATCACCTGGAGAAGCATGTGGGAGTTTTGTGCAGGGGTCACGGTGATGGGCACTGGCGGCTGAGCCATTTGGGTTGACCCCTGAGGTGAGGTGCTTCTGAGCTTTCCCCAGCTGTGTTCACTACCACCCACACATCTCTTTCCATGCTTTTGCTACCAAGAAGCTTTATTCATTGTGCTCCATCTCTACAGCAGCGTATCCTGCCGCTACCCCCATCATGAGGGCTGCTGTGCCGCCCCGACGCCTGCTGTCCAACATCAGCACCATGAGACAGGCCTCCACCCAGGTGCCCCGTGTACCCCCCCAGGCCCAGAGAGTGGGTGAGTGGGGGAAGGACCCAGCTGGGACATCGCTGTGGTGGCCGGGTGTTGGCAAGGGTGCTTGCTGCATGCTTGGGTCTGCCTCCGAAGATGGATCGGTTTGTGGAATTACTCATGGAGGAGTCTGGATGGTGCCCTCGGCTGTGATGAGACTGGAGCAGTGTCTGTAGTAAACAAGTGTGTAACTTTTGGGGAAGGTTGTGGTCTTTCAGATAATGGGACAGGCCTCTGATATGCAGATTGGCCTTGTTGGCTGCTGCTCCTTGAATACGTTCATTAAAATGATGATGATGCAGCCGCAGCACCCTAGACTTAGTGCTCAGACCAAGTTGGAGGTTCGGGAAGGACCTCTTGGTCAGAAGCTGAGGTTCTCTCAGTGGTTGAGTGGCTCAACCACTGCCAAGGCCAAACCTCTAGTAAAACACATTCATGTTAGAGGTGTTTGGAGTCCAAGAACCAGACCTCACTGGCATCCCCAGTGCCTGGCTGTGCTGGGGCTGTCCCTGTGTCCTGGGGTGTCCCCTCTGCCTCACCAGCACAACACAGCCATGCTCCTGCAGGGCTGGTGGGATGGTGACCGAGCTACTGTCCTGCATGTGGTACCTAGAGAATTCCTCATCCCAAGAGTGCTTTAACCCTATGTCTGTCCCATCACGCCTTTCATGTGAGTGGGGAAGAGGAGGATGCTTTCCAGAGTTTGCAGCATAGCCCCCTCTGAGGCTCCTCCATGGGTGGGCTTTGAGGAGCAGCAGAAGTAACCCAGGGTGGAAGTTGCCCACCTGGTGAGTGGGTGAAGTTCTGAGGTCCTCCAAAATGTGGGACTGTCTGGTGGGGCAGTGTCTATCTACAACCCTCATGGCTCCATGTGGTTTAGCCCAAGGTGGTCTTTGGTGTTGAGTGTCTTATCACTGAAGTGACCAGGGGAAACAGGAGGGCTGTCTTTGGTTTGTCCCTTCTACTCTTGCCCTTGACCTCTCCTTCCTCTGCCCTTATCTCCCTGCAGAAGAGGAGCCAGGTGGACTTGGGGGCACTTGCAGTGCTCTACCTGTCCTGGGGGAGCTGCCTTTGGTCTGGGGGCTGCTTTGAGCCTGTGGGGGGATTTTTCCAGGCCCTCTGGTTGATCTCTTCTTGCTCCAGCCTCCCCAGTGCAGGTCTGTGTTTAAGGGGCTCCTCCTTAGAAATGTTCTTGTCCCCATTGCAGCCAACATTGGGACGCAGACGGTCAGCGCTCGGGTGCCCTCCTCGCCCACCCTTCCACGGGGTACCCCGCAGTACAAATACTCCTCGGCCGTCAGGAACATCCAGCCCATGGGGCACATGCCTCCGGTGGTGCCTCCGCAGGTAAACAGCACTCTTTGGGCTTCAGTGTGGCCACCACACCGTGCATCAGTCCTGGTCCTGCTCTGGGTTGGCATGGCTGATGGCCCCAGCAGCCCCATGGCTCTGTTTGATTGGGACTATGGGGACCTTTCCCAGGGGCTGCTGGGGTAACTGGGGCTAGGGATCCAGTAGCCATGCATCTGCGATGTCTGTCTCTGGCTGTCTTGGAAGCCAGCGTTTGGTTACAAGCAGTCAATGCTGGGGTCTGCATCAGCATCTCAGAAGGGTGAGATGTCCCACTAGGTTTGGGGACCAGCGCTGTTTCTGTAAGCCAGGCAGCTCATGCATCACTTCCAGCATTTCTGATTGCTGCTCTTCTCTGGGTTTGCCTTTTTTTCTCCAGGTGGGAGAACCTGCTGTGCATGTCCATGGCCAGGAGCCGCTGACGGCATCCATGCTTGCAGCAGCCCCTCCTCAGGAGCAGAAGCAAATGATAGGTGGGTGTCAGGGCTCCTCCGCTGGAGCAGGTCCAGCTGTGGGGCAGTACACGCATGCCAGGACACAGGGATTTGTAGGCACCAGGGATAACTTAGCTGCTAGGAGAAGCTGTAAGCCATCGTGGGGTTGCTCTGATACCATGCTGCTTTAACAGAAAATGATCTGGGCTGCGTTGGAAGGGTATGGAAGCAGCAGAACATGTCCCTGCCTATGTTAGCTGCCTGGCAGTGAGTCTGGTGAAGCTCTGCAGGAGAGGCAGCTCCATCCTACCAGGGCATTGGTGATTCCCCTGAACTCCGAGCCATCCTGCATCGCTGCTCTTGGGTGTTTGGTGGCCATAGGGGGATAAGGTCAGCCCAAGATAGGGCCTGGGAGCAGACCAATTTGGCAGAGCGTATGCACAGGGCCAAGGCATCTGGGCTAAACTGTGGTGGGAAATTTGGCAGTGAAGTAATTTGTGTGCTGGAGGATGGAATGGCAGGAGGAGGGCAATTAACATTGTCCCTGGCCAGTCAAAGGTGGCTTTCCTTCTCCGTGCCGCTTTCCTTGTGTGGCTTTCCTTCCTGGTAAGCGTGACCCATAGGTAGGGCTAGTTCTTCCAGTTGTATGGGACTGGGAGCATTTTGCTTGCAAATGCTGTTGGTGTGATGTGCTGGAGTAGATTTCCTTTTGAGCAGTGCTTTTTCCGTCACCATCACCACCCTCGTGTCCCTTCTCAGTTGGGAGGGCAGGAGGGCTTGCACTGGGTTTGAAGCGTGGGAGGTCTTACATCGTTCTGATGTCCTCCCTGGGGTTTGGAGCAGGTGAGCGTCTCTACCCTCTGATCCACGCGCTGCATCCCTCGCTGGCCGGCAAGATCACTGGGATGCTGCTGGAGATAGACAACTC
>QJSC01002915.1:0-88582 GCA_003697955.1 Calidris pygmaea | reverse complement strand
ATTGACTGCATCTCCTTGTTGCTTCTCAGGGACAGGATTCATTTTCACCCTTTTACCGATGTTTTTGTGAAGGAGCCTGGGCTCTGCTGGGTGATGTCAGGCAGCTCCACCGATGGAGAAGTCTGATTTCTCTCTGGCAAGTTCTGACTCCTATAGAAAAGGAGAGATGCCCCAGCATTTCCCTAAGGAAGAGCCAGAAGAGGTCTTTGGGCTGATCAGCCTCCTGCAGAAGCAGTAGATTTGGATTTCATGATAATTATTCAGTCCCTTCCCTCTTGGAAGTGGGTCTGTGTGGAGATGGGGACCTGGGACATTGCATTTCTTGTGCAGTGCTCTCCTACCTTGCAGCAACTCAACTTCTCCCCACCTCTTGTGCTCTCTGCCCTAAGATGGAGGAGGCGGTTGCTGTTCTCCAGGCACACCAGGCTACCGAGACCTCGCACAACAGCAGCGCCGCCGCCTTCCTGCAGTGACCGCGGGTAGGTGCGGGTGTCGGGGTGCGCGTGGTGGGCTCGGGGTCTCTGGGAATCTCAAACCGGGGATGGGGTTTCTTGTCCTGACCAAGTATGGCTTGATGAGCAATGGAAGTGTCTCAGGCTGTAATATTCCACTTCTTAAATCTCATCTTCCATTTCCCAGATTTAGTTGTGCTGCAGAGATGCAGCTGTCGGTGGGTTTTTTCCCGATGTTCACAAAGGCAAGGACTGTGCAACCAGAAGGGAAAATAGGGAAGGACCTTGCTTTTCTGTAGGTCTAGTGGGGACTGCCACAATCTTTCCTGGGGTCTCCCGGTGTTTTCTTCAGAACTGTGTCAGTAGATGCCCTATAAAATGTTGGTGATTCTGTGTGGGCTTGATCAGGAGGGCTGGCCCCGCTGCTGAGGGGGGTTCAGACCCACTAACAAGCAATTCAGACTCTCACATACCCCTTTGAAGATAACATTTTCTTGCCTTGTGGTCACAAGGAAACTGTGTTAATCCAAGTTCAGGTGAATGCTTCTCTGGATGAAGTTGTTCCTTTAGCAGCTGAGAAATGCATATGTGGGTTCTTTGGGTTTTGGGTGTTTTTTGTAGACCTCGGGACTGAGAGTGAGCCCTGTGAACATTGCCTTTGAAGAACAGCAGCAGCAACCCCACCGTGCTTCTGGAATAGTGCCCATACAGTGACCCTGGTTTGTCTTCAATGCCCCTTTCTCTTTTTTTTCTTGTGTATTGTAAACCTTGCAGAATTGCTTCCTCCTGCACCTGTAACAAAAAAAAAAAAATCCCCATGTTAATTCTCTTCTGGCTACTGGAAGGATCTTGTGAAATGTAGTGTGGAACCCAGCCTGGTTCAGTTGCCCAGGAAATGACATGTGCTGATGAATCATCACTTTTAGTGAATTTATTGGGTTCTATAGTTTTATTTGTTCCTGTAGCTCACACTAATAAAAAGCTGGTGCTTCCACCCCCAAAGCATGGGTTGGTTCCCTTTGCAGAAAGGCAGCAAATACTTTTCCTCTATTTCATGCAGGTGGAGGGATGGACTCAGGTTGGGCTGCTGTAATTAGTGTTTGAAGCTTGTGATGCTGGTAAGGCAGCAGTCCCAAGAGCTGACAGGAAGGGACACGCAGAATTAAATCAACAAATTGCCATCCCACAGGCTCTCCTGATCCTTTCTGACTCTCTAGGCGGATGGCTTTAAGCAAATTTCATACCTTCTACTTGGATTCTATCCTTTCCAGCTAGCCATTTTTAAATTCCTTTTTAAAAGTCATCATCTTCCTGGGGTTCTCCTTTTGTAATGGACCATGTATGCCTACAGGAGTACTGGCGCAGAGTGTCTTCTGCTGGTCACCACGCTGTGTGTGTCTGTGGTGTGCGAGACACAGCTTTTGAGGTATTATGGATGGAGCAGCTGTAAATCAAAAGCTGCTTTTCCAGTGTGTGATCCTGACCGGCGGTTTCAAGCAGTCACTGATGGGTCTGAAAATGTTCGTAACTGCAGTGCATCCCACTGGGACACTCGCAGGAGTAGATGGGACCCATTATTACTGTGTTCTGCTCCCTGGGCCTCTCCCAGAGCACGTTGCTATCGTCATCCTGGCCTTGATGTTCTGCTCTTCCTATTTAGGAAAGGAATTTCAGTCCCTAGAGGCTCCTTGGGACTGGCACGAAGTATTGACCTTACTTGACTGGTTCCTTGGGCTGGCAGGAGCACACCTTCATCAGCACCACCTACCTTCTCTCTGTCCAACCTGTGTGCTGCCGGCTCATCCTTCCTTCGTGCTGTATCATGCTCTCGCTGCTGAGTCACCCCTCCTACCTCCTGTTTGCCTTCCAGCATTTTAACAGAATCACTTACACATTTGCTCCTGCATGGTGTCTGTTCCGCTCTGCTGCGGCTCTTCATCGTTCCTTTTTCTTACTTTTTTTTTTTTGGCCAATTTTTCCTCCCCTCTCCTTAAATATTTCTTTTCCTCATAGTGGGTGATGCCTCAGCTGTGCACTTCTTAGATATCCCCTTCTCAGACACTTATAAAGGACTTTAACCCACTTAAAAAATTAAATGAAGGTCCTGTATATTATTTCTCCCAAAGTGTAACTAGCTGGAAGATTTTATGCTTTGTTTCTAGAGGGGAAAAAAAGTGTGTATTTGCATGAGCGTAATGCATATAAGGAGCTGGAATAGAACTGTACGGGTAAACTTTCATTTGGCTGTTGGCTAGCTTGTCTGCAACCTTTATTCAGGTTGCAAGTTCAAGGCAAGTTGGCTTGCAAGACAGGCAAGTTCAGCTGTGTCTGTGACACTACCTGCAATGCCAGATGTCCTGGCTTGAGAAGACAGCCATAAAGCTACAGGGAATTCCGAGTGGGGCCAAGGAACACAGGGACATCCGCGAAGCCCAAGAAAGGATGTGAATGAAGACCAAGGTTTTTAAAGAAAAGGTGAGGTTGGAGCTTGTGTGAGCCGATGGAGGCAGGAACAACCACAAAACCATGGATTAAGGGCAAAGAACAAATTTAATCTCAATACCTCATGGATCGGAGCGAGAGTCCTTGTTAGCGAGAGAGTGAGGGAGCGAAGGAGCTCCCACTTGCTTTTTGGGCCTGTATTTCAAGGATTCAGGCAGGCAGAGCTTTCTGCTGTGCTTTGATCTCTTCAGCAGCAGGGCAAGAATCTCAGGCGTGTTTGATAAGGTGCTCCTGAGCCCGTCCCAGGACTATGTTACCTGAGTGCAGATGTTCTACTTGTTGAACACACAAAACTAAGCAACAATTAGTGTGATAGATGTGTTTTCCAGCACCCCACGTGCAAGTCACTTGAGGAGGACTTACTTAGAGTCCTCCTCATCAATCTTCTGTTACTTTCCCACAAAGCTGCATCCCCATGTACACTGGAGGATACTGGAAAGCTTTCAGAGCAGGTCCCTGGCCGAACTCCTTTGGGCAGCCTGAGGCTTTAGGGAACTGAGGCAGGAGCAGCAATGCAAATGTGAGTCTGGAGTCTCGGGTCTGGAATAGTTGCTGTGGCTTTTGGAAGGGGTGTGTGAAGCTGTGCCTCTGACAAGCGGTCCCCGGCTGCCCATGGGGACAGCACTGCCTGGGAAGTGTCCTGCAGGGCCAGCAGCAGGGGAGGTGGGAGCTGAGATGATCTTTGGGTTAGTGTGTCTTGTTGCTGCACTTGATCTTTGCCTACCTGGTGGTATTGCTGGGGAAAGTCTCAGAAATAAGGTACAAAACCACAGTGAGAGGGGAAGGAGATGGTGAATGTTGCTGCTTAGAGGTGTTGTAATGAACTGTGGCTGAACAGGGCAGGTGTCTGCCACTCCAGATAACAGCAAGGCTCTTCAAAGGATAGCTCTTAACTCAGTGAAGCCAGTCTCCCTCCTGTATCCTGTGACCATCCTCTGCTTATCTGTGTACTGTGCTGAAATCCCCCTGAAATCCATCCTACTGGCTCACCAGGAGCTGGGGCAGCGCTGCAGGCGGGATCGATGGAGCTATGGCCTCAGAAGTGGGAGTGGAGTGAGTGGAGCAATTCGTGCCCCTCAGGGATGAGTTGTTCCAAGTCCTGGTCTGTTGTGGCTGATGGAGTACAGCCCTGGGACCTACAAACAGCTACTTAATGTCAGGCAAAGGCAAGAAGTCTTTGTCTTTAATGGCATTAGAGGGATTGCTTTCTAAATTCACCTGCCTGAAACACCAACTGCTGGGAGAAGTCTGGGAAACAGAGATGTCTGAACCCTGGCTTAGGGACCAGCTTCTGTCTCCTGGCCTGTGTGGATGTCTAGGGTTGTCCAGCATCTTTATTTACCAGTTAAAGCACTCTACCCATGCACGGTGTGCCAGGCTCAGCCATGGTTACAGACCTGATCTATTGTCACCAGGTGATGGATGGCTTCCAAAGCAAGGCATTGCACAGCAGTGCTTGAAGCCCTCTGACAAAAAGGGGGGACAGCATGAAGTCAAGTGGTTAAAGTGTTCCAATTCCCCTCTATACCATCCATCACAGAAAAAACACAGCTCTAAAGTGAAAATAAACATGGCTTTAATGAGAACTGGTTTTAACAGTTCATAGCGTAACTCCAAATGTCTCTTTATCTACCATTTTAAGTCAGTGCCACCAATACCAGATAAGAAGATCAAAAAGTATAAACATGCATTGAAGTAATAAGCCAGACCTCAGCTGGGATGTTACTGCCTATCTTCCACCCTGCAACATCCCGTAGCAACTGTTCCAAAAGGCACAGAGGAGCTAAAGTGTTTGTTTTTTTTAAAAAAAACAAAACACACAACACAAAAAACAACACAAAAAAACCCAACTGTAAAATTCCCAAGCACCCAGAATCTCAAAGAAGTAGTGCACAGTGTGACAAGGCAGGCTCAACTTGCTGCTGTTTTCTTAAATGTGCAGAATAATTAAAAATAAAAGAAAGCTGCTACTGCAAACATCTGCCCAGACACAAGAAGCAGCAGAAACTCAGCCCAGGGCCAGCAGGCATCAAGGGGGAGAGGGAACAAGCCCAGCCCTGTGCAGGTAACTGTGTCTCTGTTACAAGAACAGTACGTGGTGCTGGGCAACTGCAGCAGTTCCTGCAGCAACTTTACTTAAGTAATAGCAGCACAAATGCAGCAAAACTGTCACCTGAATAAGGACTAAAAAAACCCTCTGCTTGTAGCTCTTCAGAAGGAGAACAGCCACTTCACATGCATCTTAGCCAACGTGGGGAGAGTCCCTGAGGCCAAGAGTTATAGGCGAGTTGACTTCAACCAGGGAAGTTAACCTAGAAGCCTCTCGGGGAGAGGCATTAAATCTTTGAATCATCTTAGAGCCAGATAGTGGAGTTTGATATAGATCGTGTGTCTTAACATTGACTGTGCTGGCACAAAACCTGTTACATCTCAGCTGCAGTGGAAGATATATCTCAACACCGATCCTGCATTAAGACTGGTCCCTGTAACAACATCAGAAGGGAAAAAAGCTTTCTTCTGCAGTGAAAAACAAGGCTGTGCTTGTTGCTTGGTTACTCTAGGCTCTGTTCAGTTCTTGCAGTAATCTCAGTGCAGCTGTGTTCTTTGGTTCAGTTTTCAACAAGCTCTTGATATCAGCAATACTTGATTTGTAATCCTAGAAGAAGAATGTATTTTTTTAAGTGTTATGACATTGAAACTACAATCTAAGGGTCTTATTGCAGAATTACTACCCCACAACACAACTAAGCCCATGACTCCCTCTGTATAATTGCTTAAGCACTGTCATCAATGTAGCTGTTCTAAAACATGCTTAAACTAGGGCGAAGACAATTTCATCACTCAAGTGGGTTCTGAGTCCAACACCAGTGCATTAAGTCTTCCAGTCCTGCCTAGAGAATCTTCACCAGACACATAAAAGCTCAATGCAACATAGAGGTGCTGCCAGCATCTCCAGAAGCAGGACCTGAGAAAACTAACGAGATCCAACCAGCAAATAGTAATGTGAAAGAAAATCCCCCCCAAGTCCCAGCTACCCGGGGGCAGATGCTGTCTAGCACAAAAATGGGTTCTGAAGGGCATCTCTTGCCCTGATCATACATGAACAAGCTTCTCATCCTGGCTTATAACTGTTCAAAACCTCCTGACTTACCTTCAGTTCTTTAAGTGCTTGAGCACGTCTGTAGAGCGCCTTAACGTTTTTAGGATCTAACCTCAGAGCTTCCGTGCAGTCCTGCACTGCGTCCTTGTATTGCTTCAGGGTCAGGTAACAGAGAGCTCTGCAACAGACACCTGGTTAGAGACCCTTGGCTAAAAGCAGCATCTACTACTCCAGCCTGCGCAGAACAAAGCTGGACTCCCAAACCAGTCTTTATCCTCGTATGGAATGTAATCTTACTTCTTGAGCTCAAGTTTTTTTTCAGTTATAACAGTGGAAAAAAAAAAAAAAAAGTTTTTCAGACTGAAAAAAGGAGGATTTTTAGAGCAACCTGCTCTAAAGCTAAGGACCTGCACTCCCAGGATGCACGTTCCTAGCTATACCAGTCCAGAATATACTCTGATTTTGTGGTTCATGGGGCATCAGAGACTACTCAAATTACCACAGTCCCGGCAGACAAGCAGTAAAAGGGGAAAAACCCTTAGCAGCCCTAACCAGAGTGTCTCCAAGAGTTTTTGCAGTACTTGATCAAAGAACGTTATACAAACTACACGGAGGACTGCACTTGGGGCAAACGTGTGGGTGTTTTTGTTTATTCATTTGTTTGGGAGCAAACATTAGACAGCTCTGCCAGGAGTACCACGGGGGCTTTTATAAAGGGCCAGGAAGGAGTTGGGCAAAGATCTGAGTAGTACCTGTTGGTGTAAGTCGCACATTCCTGGTTGAGCTGTAAACTCTCACTGTACTTCTCCACTGCTTTTTTATGGTTTCCTTTCTTTACAAGTTCATTTCCTTCTTCTTTCAGAGCTCGAGCTCTCTCCGTGCCAGCAGCAGTCCGGTCTGGAAACAGCATGAAAGAACACAGAACGCTATAAAACTGACAAGATCAGCGCAGCCTCTCGGAAAGCAAATATCCCCGTACCAGAGGTGAGACACAGAGACATCAAAGGAGCCAGAATCAACCAAAAAGGCTGTGGCAGAACCAGGCCTGGGTTTCTCTCGGCTTCAGCCCCAGCTGCAGACACGCCAAGCAGGTGGGGCGGCTGCCTCCTCCATCACCCTTCTGAGCCACGGGGCTCCGTGCCCGGCCCCAGGGCTCGCTCTCACCTGGTTCTCCCTTCGGAGCAGTCACAGGAGGAGGGTTCGCCCCGGGGGCTCCAGCAGAAGGAACGCTCCACCTCATCTGGGCAGAAACGGGGACCGTGGGGATTGGCGGGAGCTTCTGGCGCCAGTTCACACCATCCTTTTCCAGCAGAGCTTTAGTCATCCTGGAAGAGACGGCTGGCAGTCACCCCGTCTGTTGGCTGGACGGGCCATGAGGTGGCCAGGAGGGTCACTTTTTAACCTGGTTCACTTATGGGGACAGCAACTCTCCCCTGACCCCTTTACATGACTCTAAACTAAGCTCCTTCTACAGACAGGACACTAATGAAAGAACCTTCTTTGTGTCTGTAAAGCTAAAAACACCACAGGACAAGGGCTGGGGCTGTCGGTGCTCGAGAGAGAAGAGATGTGCGGGTCCCTCCTCAGCCTGGCAAGCGATGAAGTGAAGCAGAGAGCTCCAGGAAGAGAAAAGGACCACAGCAGCCTGTAAGCCCAGTCAGCACAGGGAGGCTTACTGGCCAGGGCACTGGAAGCTGTGATTTATTATTTAGTTTAAAACAGGCACTGAGCAAAGCAGAAACAGTCCTTGGGGAATTCATGACCAGCCTGGGACCAGCATCTCGAAAGGAGCAGACACAGGGAGCACGGCCAGGCCTTGCATGAAGCATCCTCCATCACCTCATCCCTGTGCTCGGGACCCCGCTCACTCCTGCCACAGCCACAGCGCAGGGCCCACAGCCATGGCTACCAACCTGCCGTACCCCCGAGCCCTCCAGTGTGACCTCCAGCCATGGCTACCAACCTGCCGTACCCCCTAACCCTCTGGCGTGACCCTCAGCCATGGCTACCAACCTGCCGTACCCCTGAGCCCTCTGGCGTGACCCGCACCCATGGCTACCAACCTGCCATACCCCCGAGCCCTCCGGCGTGACCTGCACCCATGGCTACCAACCTGCTGTACCTCTGAGCCCTCCGACGTGACCCACAGCCACAGCTACCAACCTGCCGTACCCCCGAGCCCTCCGGCGTGCCCCACGGAGGGCACAGCCCGGTGTTACCTGTTGACGCCGTCGTGTGCCGCCTGTACGGTGCAGTCCACCTGCAGCACGGTCTTGTAGTCCACGTAGGCCAGCCGGTAGCTCTCCAGGGCCTCATAGGCGGCCGCCCGCCTCAGGAGGGGCTTCACCCCAAAGGGGACCAGCTCCAGGGCACTGCGGCGGAGGGGAGAGGGATGCCCGGGTGCTTACGGGGGGGACGGGCAGCCTCAGGCAGCACCGCGGAGCTCGGCCACGGGGGTGCCCCGTTGCTCCGGGGCTGTCACCGTCCCTACCGCGCCTCCCTCCAGACCCTAGCGGCGGGGGAGCAACGAGACACCGCCGCCCCCCGGTCCCAGCGATCCGCGGTCCTACCGGTCACTGGCCCCACCGGTCCCCGGCCCCGCTGCCCCCCGGTCCCAGCGATCCGCGGTCCTACCGGTCACTGGCCCCACCGGTCCCCGGTCCCGCTGCCCCCCGGTCCCAGCGATCCTCGGTCCCAGCGCCCCCCGGTCCCAGCGATCCTCGGTCCCACCGGTCCCCGGTCCCAGAGATCCTCGGTCCCACCGCCCCCCGGTCCCACCGCCCCCCGGTCCCAGCGCCCCCAAGTCCCACCGCCTCCCGGCCCCAGCGATCCCCAGCCCCGCCGCACCCCGGTCCCGCCGCACCCCGGTCCCACCGCTCCCCGGTCCCGCCGCCACTCACTCGCTGCAGTCGGCGACGCAGAGGCGGCAGGCGCCGTCCTTGAGGCGGCAGGCGGCGCGGTTGGCCAGCAGCACGCTGCGCTCCTCGGCGGCGGCCTCCCCTGCACCGGGACACAAGCGGGAGAGAGGTTCACCCCGGGGTCCTCCCGCCGCCCGCCCGCTCGCCCGCCCCGGGGGACACGGCGTACCTGAGGCCTCCAGCAGCGCCAGGGCGCGGGTGTAGAGCTCGGCGGCCGCCCCGTACTGCCCGCGGCGGAACTCCTCGTTGCCGGCCCGACGCAGGGAACCGGGCGACGCCGCCATGGCCGCGCCGGGCCGGGACCGAGAGAGACCACGCCCCTCCCGCCGGCACCAGGGGGCGGGGCTTATGCAGACCACGCCCCCTCTCCGATACCCATGTACGGGGGCCGTACAGGTCCCGCCTCCCCTCCCCGCCGGAGGGGCGGGGCCTGACTAGACCACGCCCCCCTTGCGTAGGGTGGGCGCTCCCCGCTGGCTTCCGGCGGCGGGCGGAAGTGCCGGCGCGGCGCGGCGGGCTGCCATGGAGGAGTGAGGGGGGAGACCGACCCAGCGACCGCCGCCCCGCAGCGCCATGGAGACGGTGCAGCTGCGGAACCCGCGCCGGTGAGCAGCGAGGGAAGAGGGGAGGGTGCGTGTGTGTGCGCGCATTCTCTGTGGGGACCGGGCGCGCCGCTGTCCGGTCCGCCTCTGTGTGTGCGCTGCGGCCTTCCTCTCTCCGGCGCGCCCCGGGCCTGAGGGGTGCCGGTGCGGGGTCTGAGGCGGCGGGAGCGGGGCAGCCGGGCGGGAGCGGGGCAGCCGGCCGCTCCGGGGCCCGGCCGGCACACGCCGTCCCGCAGCGGCTGGCGGAGGGCTGGGACCGCCGGCGTCGGTCGCTTCGTAGCGGGGCGAATCCGGGCAGCGCCGGGCGGTGACAACGCCGAGCCCCGGTGGTGGAAAAACGGCTTAAATTGAACTATCGGAGCCTGCGGAGGAGAGGCGGGAGGCGCGTCCCGGTGGTGACAGGACCCCCGGGAGCTTATTCTTTCCTTTGGGTGAGTTCCGTGCAGGTTGGTGACCCTCACTCTCCCGGTACAGCCTGCCTTCCCGGCCCGGGCACGGCGGCGGGGGGCGAGCCCGGTTCGGCCAGG
The DNA here is from genome assembly GCA_003697955.1 of Calidris pygmaea. NCBI lineage: Eukaryota > Metazoa > Chordata > Aves > Charadriiformes > Scolopacidae > Calidris > Calidris pygmaea. The sequence continues at coordinate 78,481 of QJSC01002915.1, read as the reverse complement.
GGTTTCGGGGCCACCTCCGAGAGAAGCCGTGAGCCAGCGGTCTCCGAGCGGCGGGGCGGAGCGGGGCGGTGGGGGTTCGACCGGAGCGGTGGGCCGTCGGAGCGCTATCGTTCCTTTGCAGCTGGGGCCTTTGGGCTGCCCAGAGGAAGCTGCTGGCTCTGGGCTTCAGCGACACGGCCTTTTTTGTGTTAATCAACACCCAGCAACGTATCTTCTACTTAAAAAAAAAAAGCCCTTCTGTATTTATTCTATAATTGCTTATGCCTTTAAGGTGATTCTGACTATATGCAAATAACAACGCGGGTGAGATGGGGTTTGTGTTGCTGTTATATCCGTGTTGGATGAACATACAGTAAAAAGGCAGAGGGTGTCTTTGACAGCGGTGACTGCGCTGGGCAAACAGGACAGGGCAAAGGGATTGCACTCCTGGACTGCAGCAGAAACGAGGGAGTTTGATGCAAGTGCAGTAGTTGTCTGGTTATTGTGTTTGAGTATGTGAAAAGCTGCCTTTTTTTTTTTCTTTTAATTAGCACTTAGGTCTCAACTTTAGCAAGAAGGATCTGCCTCTTGCATCACCACTTTTTGGGCTCCTTGGAAATGGCAGCTTGTGTGATCACTGATACATTTTTTTTTTTTTTCCCCTTTTCTCCTCTTCCCACACCTCCCCGTTTTCACAAGGACAAGTGACATTCTGTTGTTTTACACTTATCGTTGCAGGGAAGCTAGTGACTACTTTCAGTATTTCACCACTTCCTGAGTCTGCTTCTTTATCGTGTTTCCTTTGCTTCAGGAAGCCATTGTTCGTACTCCACGCCTGAGCTGCTTCTCCTCTACGGCTTTTGTGCATAATAGCTGGGGATCAATGAGTGGTTTCTCACTCTTTCTAAGGAAATTAGAGGGGAAAAAAATACATATTTAGTATCAAAATTAGCATGCCCATTCTGGAGCCGGGATCTTTAACAGCAGCAGTAGGTGCTTTCAGTAGTAATTTGCAGTTGTAGGTGACTGCGCGCATTTCATTTTAAGCGCTGCTTGCTGTGAGACCAGTAAGTTCTGAAAACTCCAAGACTAACAAGCTTCTGGGTTTCAAAAACTTGCGTGAGCCAGTTTGGGGAATTTGGAGGTTTTTTGTTTGGGTGGTTTTTGTGGTTTTTGTTATTGCTTCAGATTTATTTTTATTTTTTAGTTTCTGTGAAAATGAAAGAGCATTTGTTTGTGGGCTTTTTGATACTGTTTGACAGTAAAATACTTTGTTTTCAGAACTTTTTTTTTCTTATGTAATCTTTACCTATTTCAGGAGGTTTCTTGGTGAAGGGCTCTCCAGTGCGGTAGCAGTGGACTGAAACAGATGTGCTTGATCTTGTTGCATTACGTACAGCATCTCACTGAAAGTTGTACCGGGGGTGAAGCGAAAGATCACAGTACATACCGTGGTAGCAATGCGTTAAAAAGGAGGTTGAGCCAAGCAGTATTAATATCCTGAAAAAGTCAGGTTATCAGTTTTGGGGTGGTTTTTTTCGTCTTTATGGAATTATCCTAGTGTATGCCCAGGCCCTCAAAGTTAAGATCCGAACTTCGGATGTTAAAAATGTCCAGGCAAGATCAATATTGCCTCCTTCCTCCATCCCAACAAATGTATTCCACACGTGCTGTCAGGCGTCAGGGAAGATGTTCCCTTTTGCGTGACCTTAATATTTATTCTTCCATTCAAGATATTGCCCTTTAGCAGATGTGTCCAATAGCTGCGAGACTCTGTGGTGCTGTGTTGGGATTTGACCACCAGCCTAGAGATTCTAAGATGTGTTTCCACCAAGAGGAATTGTAAATTTGTGTACCTGATCAAATTCTGTTCTGTGTAGTTCCCAGTCCTCTTTTGCTGTTGGATGCTAATAATATTTGGTCTCCCGGTCAGGTGAAATAAACTTACTTCACAATCAGTTTACTTTATGCGAAGTCTTGTGTACATTTAAGTGGTGCTTTTTATTCTTCTGTCTCAACAAAGCCCAAACTGAGATAAAATTAAGTGTCATAATTTGTCTATTCTTAAACTTGCAGGCAGCTGAAGAAGTTAGATGAAGACAGTTTAACCAAACAGCCTGAAGAAGTATTTGATGTATTGGAGAAGCTTGGAGAAGGGTATGTGTTCTATTCCAATGTGCCCAGTGTACGTTTCTCTAAGAACAAATCTATGTAATGGGGATGTGTTCTGATTTTTTTCACTTCTGCAGATCCTGTTACTGCAAAGGTACGTACTGACATAGTGACAGCGTTTGGTTAGTAAGTAAAGACTTGGTTTCCCAAAAGTAAGATGCCTTAATCCAAACAGTAGCTTATGGCTCAGCAGCAGGGAGTCAACACACTTGAAAAATGCCAGCCTGGAGTCGATAGGGCTCTGTGGGAACTCAAAAGGTTTTGTAGTTCATCCCTGGTACCTCTTGTGGAAGATCAGTGTGGTGGAAATGAACTTGTGTTGCATCGTGCCACTTGGTAAGGCAGAGCAGCATGGGAGTGCTCGGTGAGTGACATGTTTGCCTTCTTAAGCAGTTCATTTGAAAAAGCTGAGCTGTAAATCTGCCTGGATGCTGTAAGTAAAGAAGCTGGAAATAAGACAGATAATATCTGACAAGAATTAGCAAACCTCTCTGACCAGAGCTATAGTTCTTACTGATGCTCTGCTGGTACTGTTGCTGCGAAAAGGGAGAATTGTATTTGGATTTGTGTAAAGGGCCCTTCCAAAGCTCAGAGCAGTGTAATGGTGCTTGGCTTATTTCTGATTGTCTCAGTGTACTGTGATTTATTTGTATTATTACAGTGTTTAGAAGCTAGTGGACTGATTATTTACATTAAAATATAAAACATTTTTAGCAGGGTAGTTAACTTTTACCTGACGTCTGCACTTGCAAAGAGCAAAACCATAATACTTCCATTTTTAAAATGTTACTGTATTCAGTGTTTGTTTAATATTTTGTTTTGTAGTTCCTATGGCAGTGTGTTCAAAGCCATTCATAAAGAAACGGGTCAAGTAGTTGCAATTAAACAAGTTCCTGTGGAATCTGACCTGCAAGAGATTATAAAGGAAATCTCCATAATGCAGCAATGTGACAGGTAAATGTATAGAGCAAACCCCATTATCGCTACGCGAAGAAAAGTATTGTCTGTGATCTGGCATTTAATCAAATAAAAGCCACGATGTTGCCTTAAATGTTTTTTAAAAGGCTGGACTTGTACCATCAAGTTACCTCATATCAACTGAGTCATGTTAACTGAGCGTTTGGGTAGTGTTAACCCAGGCAAAGGTAAGACGATACGAATTTAGCTTCCACGGAGAGAGCGTTACGCTGAGTGGAATAACCTTGCACTTGCTGCCAGCAACGAGCCAAGCGTGTGAGCAGTGACCGCGGTTCCCCCCACGCCCCGTCGCTGGTTGGACGGTGGTAACTTGATTGTGTGCTACAGCAGCATCTCCCGCGCCCAAAGGGGTGGTGACTTCTAAACGGGTTTTGATATGGACATAGAAAACTGCTAGAAGAGGGATTTTTGGTTGTGTTTAAGGGCCACGTGGATGAGAGCCACTGCTGCATGGCTGCTCGTGCATGTGCATAATCTACGGGCTGTCATCTGCTTGGGTGGCAGAGTTGTCCTTCCCAGCCGTTTTCTGCCTGCGCAGGTTCTGGTGCGGTACAAGCTCGCTGCTGATCTGAGCATCCCCAGAATAACTCGCTGGCAGCTCTGCGGCTGGGGGTTGGCCCTCTGGTTGTCTTTGCATGTTCCTTGCGGGAAAAGACGTTGTACTAACTTCGCTAATGAAGAGCTCGTGGGTGCAGAAGGCCCCCTCTCCAAGTGTGTCTTGGGCTGAAAGTTCAAAATACACTCTTTTACCTGGTATTAGGCACCTAGCCTTAAGAAACACTACTTTCGACCTCAGGCATGGAAAACCACTTAAAATAAGTTACATTAGCAATATAAAACTAAGGTCCCAGTCACTCACTCTATTGCACTTCACTCTCACTATCTTTAAATGAAGGTGACTGGGAGGCAGACGACAAAACGTCACTTTAAAAGAATTTGTTTGTGAAAAAGTCTTACTGCATAACTTGGAAAGCATTGTTATGTGTCTCCTTCTTAAAAGAAATTAAATATTAACATTGTAAGGCCTAAAATGAGAGCTTACAGCTATGAACAGCAGAGGGAGTTGATCACTGGAGCATCTCATTTTCTCTGCAAGCGTTAAGACACACTGTGCGGTGTGACTGACTTGCTAGTTTTACAGTTTTCCATTAGAAAATATTCAGCAGAGAATAGATTAAGCACACTTTTGTTCCTTTGCTCCGTTCCCATAAGATCAGGAACGGTCTGTCTGTTCGTTTGCTGCTTTACCTTTCCAGAGGACAAATCCAAATTCTGCCCAATGCACTTTACGAGGTGGTTTGCTTTTTGGGGCAGCCAGATGTGAGAGACAGTCTTAAGTTGTTCTGCGTTCCTAAAATACATCCTCAACTAAATTGTAGAAACGAGTAGGTGCATGTGGTAGTGGGGGAACATTCCTTTTAATGAAGATTATAGCTATTTTCCAGCAAACTTTGGACCTTATTTAGTGGTTTGATTTGGTTACAGATGCTGCACAGCAGCTTTACCAGGGACTGCCATGGTCCGTTTCTCATTCCCGTGTCCTGCCTTCTTGCTTGCCATGGCACTGACCTCGTAATGCGGTTCAGGGAGCTAAACCAGGTTGAAGGCTGGTTGCTCCTTATTTCCGTAGGATTTATTTTCAGAGAGTTTAGCTCTGAACTGACTTAGCAGCAGGTCAGATGAGCAGCGCTGTGGGGCAGGGGCTTGGCAGGACTGCAGTAGCCCTGGGTGAGTTCAGATGGTTTTGGAATACTTTTGATCAGGGTTCCAGTGCCCCTTCAACTCTGAGTTTATAAAACTTACGTAGGGACTCTGCAGTGTATTTTGGTTACTCAGTTATGTTGAGTACTGGTATTTGACCCTTTGTTTTCTTCTCCTTTTTTCACATTTCGTAGTCCTCATGTGGTGAAATATTACGGCAGCTATTTTAAGAACACCGACCTGTGGATAGTCATGGAATACTGCGGCGCTGGATCCGTGTCCGATATTATTCGATTACGAAATAAAACTGTACGTCATTTCTCCTTTGAATGCATAATGGGAAGTATGGGTGTCCAGCCGCTCAAGGAAGTGGAGTAATTTGGGCATAATTCTCCCGGTGTTCAGGGCCTGACACAACCATTGGCCACGGCTTGAGATCCAGGTCCTTTGTTCCTCTGAAAATGGGAAAACTGATTACATCGGTCGAGTTTTCTTTACCTGGATAATGTAGTCGGTGGAGCAGATTTTGGGTTGTTGACTTTTCTGAAAACCCAGGCTGATTCCAAGTAACAGCTTCTGCTTTTCCTTACTTTGGTTATTGCAGGGTAGGAATTAATGTTTGAGAAGGGGTTTTGGTATATGAAATATGGTACATGTGTATATGTGTGCTGCTTGTAATCTAATTCTGCTACATAATACTGTAACTCACTAACTGATTTCCCATTAGTATGGCAACCTTTAGTGAAGGCAATTAAATGGTAATTAGTGAATCTCAGGAAAACATAGACTGAAACACAATAGTGTTACATCTCAGCAACTGGGAGGTTGGCAGTAACTCTCCTTTTCCTTAGCTCACAGAAGAGGAAATTGCTACAATAGTGCAATCAACGCTGAAAGGACTAGAATACCTGCATTTTATGAGGAAAATACACAGGGACATCAAAGCTGGAAATATATTGCTAAATACAGAGGGACATGCTAAACTTGCAGATTTTGGAGTGGCAGGACAACTCACAGTAAGTAAACCCAAGATGGTTGTGTGCCCTTCAGTTTATCTTTTTAACCTGTATGCGAGTGTGGTTGTGCTTGTGAAGACTTTGAGAAATTGCTCTAAACTGGTTGTTAGCACTTTACATCAACATAATGAGATACTGAAACAGCAACACATTAGAGCAGAGCTTCCTCTGTGGAAGCTGCTGTACCCGAGTAACGGGTTGCAATAACACTTGCTGTTTTCTTCAGGATATTTGTAACTTCTGTAAGCGCATTTCAATTCCTCTTTGCAGCCTTCCATATCCCAGTCTTGCTGAATCTAATAATGTGCGTGTGTGCAAGTGAAAGATAATTAGGGTGATAATTCATTAATGAATGTTTCTGGCTAATATAGTTACCATTGTCTGGATCTTTATCCTGCTCCTCTTCTCAGGACACCATGGCGAAGCGGAACACAGTTATAGGGACCCCATTTTGGATGGCTCCAGAAGTGATTCAAGAAATTGGGTATAATTGCGTTGCAGACATCTGGTCCCTGGGAATCACTGCAATAGAAATGGCTGAAGGCAAACCACCGTATGCAGATATTCATCCTATGAGGGTAAGGACTGTGGCCTTTGGAAATGTATTGCTGTATGGAAAGGATTTGCTGTCACAGCTGGCTGAATAACATAGCAACAAGCCATCTTGCTTTTAATTTGGAGTAAATGATTTGTTTTCTGTCAGTTCTTTGTATTGGTGATTAAATGAAAAACGGGTCTTTGAGGAGAATCTGCATGGGCAGGAAAATCGTGATCTTCTGTTAAGACATAGCTGAAGCTCCCTGTGTTGGGTGTGAAGAAATGCATTTTCAGCTGTATTATCCAAAGCTTTTTTTTTTTAATGTAAGCACAAATTTTTAAGACTTAAAACCAGCAGATTCACACCTTTTGGGTCAGACAGAAGTGTAAATACTTAGTGAGAAAAGTCTTGATTTCTGGCTGCTTGATCCCTCTGAGCACATTTGTGTCTAATATTGGCACAAACTCTTCAGAAGCAGCAAACTTGAAATATCTGTCCTTCTTTAGTACCAGCATATGTTTGTGTTTGTATCTGTGTTGTATTGTTAGAAAGCTTTAAACTGGAATATTAAATCTGGAATGTTTTTTCAGGCAATCTTCATGATTCCTACCAATCCACCTCCAACATTCCGGAAACCGGAGCTCTGGTCAGACAATTTCACGGACTTTGTAAAGCAGTGTCTCGTTAAGAGCCCAGAGCAGCGAGCCACCGCCACGCAGCTGCTGCAGGTCTGCCTTTTCTTACAGGAACGTAAGCTCTAGAGAAGGCTTGTTGGGGAAGGCAGCGCTGCCTGTCTCTTGAGATGTTGGTTTCATTTCTTGCCATTCCTGCTTGCTATAGATTTTACTTTTTAATAGCTCATTTTAAGAGATCAACTTCAGCTTTTCAGTTCTTCTCTAAGAACCAGTCTAACTTCAGCTTCCTGTCTGTGTCTTCTCTGGGTCACTTTTGTTTGTTTGGCTTTTGAAATTTTTTTACTTTCAAATTCTCACCAGCGCTGCCAAGAAACTGCCTCCTAAAACGCTAAAAAGGGGAGGCTAAATGAAAGTGATTTGCTTTGGTCTAGGCGTGGTGGTGATCTGTGTAATTGGTTCTTGACAGCGAAGCTGTGAAGGAGAGAAATAATTAGAGTTTAGCGAGGGGAATGAGCCCAAGGTCTCACAGCACTGGTGCCTCTGGAGCATGTTTGGAGGGTGGAAGATCTCCCTCCTGGGTCAAACAGAAATACTGGGCTTTTATTTTAGTAACTTAGGGAGTTAAACCTTAATTTTCATTGGAAGTAGGCCATAGTAACAGCATTTTACTGTTATATCTTGGTTCGGATGTGGTGCTTATTTGTTTTTAAAATACTTCTTAGCATCCATTTGTGAAAAGTGCCAAAGGAGTGTCAATCCTACGAGACTTGATTAATGAAGCAATGGATATCAAGCTGAAACGTCAAGAAGCACAACAGCGTGAGCTAGATCAAGATGATGAAGAAAATTCAGTGAGTATTTAATAGCAACAATGTACTAAGTCCAAAATCTTGCTCCTTTCATAAGGTTTAGCTGCTTTGGGTTTTGGTTTTGCAATATTTTATCCAATTGCCTATGGATTTGACCTAGTTCTTGAGTTTTCTACTTTATGACTACTTAATCTGACGCTTGGCCTCTGCTCAATGTTTATATTTGAGTGGGATAGCCAGCGTGGATGGCTCACTGCTTAGCTTAGAGTGTAGTTAGAGGCTTGTGATTGAAAAAGCCTGCAAAGTAGCGTATGCAAAACACTTGATACGTTTTTCCCAGTTGGATATTATTTATGCAGTAATGAGAATTTTTCATTGTAGATTCAATTCTTAGACTGTTCTCCTTGTATAAAATAATAATATCATGTGTGATGCACTATGATATGAGTATGTTGTGTTGTTTTACTGTTGTTGTGCTTTAGAACCCCCCTTATAGAAACTTTCTACTACACAAGAGCAACCGACAGAAGCCTGAGGTGAGGGCATGGCAAGTGTTCAGGGGATTGCTGTGAATTTAAGTTTGGGCTCCTTGTTTTAGTGGTTCCAGCATGTGAACGTGGAAAGCATGTTGAAAGCTGTTTTTTGAGCCTGCCCGCTTCAAGCTGAATAAATGAAACGGGCAACAAAAGGCATTGTATGCCAGAGACCTTCTCAGAAGCTAGACTTGAATAGCATGGTCTACTGTATCTATGCTGAAGACATTGTTTGTCTGTTTTTCCAGTTCAGGAGTGCCTATTTGTTCCATGTGGAAGTAACTTTATCAATCACGTTGCCATGATGTTGACTCTACGAGTGTTGTCCCTGCCCTCTCTCCTTCATTTCTGACTGATCTGGAGTCAGGCTGCTGAGAGATGGTGTCTATGTAGTGGAGCTGAGTGGTTTCTGTCGGTGTATGTGTTTCCCTGAATCTTCTCTGCTCTCTGCCTGCCAGCAGGAAAATGTTCCCAAGCACTTCCCAAGTGCTGTGGAAATTTCTGCTCTAGTCCTTTGTTAAATGATGCGTAGCTAACAAATCTATTACTTCCTCTCACCCACTCATCTCCACATAAAATTACTTTTCCTCCATTAACATCACATGTATTTTTCTCCTCTTGCTATTGGTTTTGAGGTTGGGAAGTAAATTACATTGACACCCTTGGCAGAACAGATAAAATGAATGAAACACCAGGATGTGGAGGGGTGTCCTTTCTTTCAATGACATTGAGATGGAGAATTGCAGTTTGATGTGCAAGACCTGTGTGTTCCCTATAGCACTAACACAGATCAGTAAGCCCATGGTCACACATAAAGAACTGTGAACTTATAGCAAAACGTGAGCATCTCATCCATGGTGAGGTGCTTAGAGCTCTGCTGTAAACCTGGGGAGGGTTGTTGTAGTTCAATACCTGGTCCACAGTTCCAAAAAACTAAATAGATTGTGGAAATGTTGACCTTGTTCTTCATGAAATCGCAGTCACAATATATACTTGGTGAAGCACACACCACTCGATGAAGCTACTACCTCTGGCCAGGAAGTTGTCCTACCAGAATTTGTTTCAGAAGCCCATGTTTTCCTGCAGAGTCAGTCTCTTAAGCCTTTACAACAATAATTCAAACTTCTATAATATTAGTACCTGTTAAGAAAAGAAGTAATTTTCATCTGAAAACAATGACTAGACTTTGATAATTTAATTCCTTTTAAAGATCTGCAAATTCAGTTCTTTTTTTTTTCAGTGCTTCTGAAGTTTACAGCAAGTGAAACTACCTAAATATTAAAGACAAACTCCTAAAAAATAGGGTGATCATTTTTTATTCCATGTGCCACATGTGCTTCAGACTTAGGCCTGTGGTGCTGAGGGACATGATTTAGTGATGGTTTTTATCAGTTAGGTTGATGGTTGGACTAGATGATCTTAAAGGTCCCTTCCAACCTAGACAATTCTATGATTCTATAATAACTAATGACTCCTCAGTGAACTGTACCATTTGAGATAGGGGGTTTAGGTCAACTTAAAACTAGCAACATAAATACAAACACTAATTGGATGACTATTGTAATGTACTCTTACAGACAGGTCACCAGAAATGAGATACAATTTGCATTGAGAAGCTTTTGCTGATTACTTATTTGTTCTCTTATTTATCAAGCTGACAGAAAAGTCTGAAGACTTTTCATTATCTGCTTGGAGATGACAGGGAGAGAATTAAGTGTATAAAATGTCGATGGCTTCTGTGTGTATTTGTAAAAAAATCTCTGAATTAGTAAGACTTGCCAGTGTCCTTGAATACAGACACTCTTCATGGGACCTCACCACCATCAGTAAAAATGTATTTGTGACATCTTTGTGTAGGAAGAAGATGAAACTGATTCAGGTACCATGGTGAGGGCGAGTGGAGATGAAACTGGTACCATAAGAGCTGTCAACACAATGAGTGATGGAGCCAACACGATGATAGAACATGACAGCACCTTGGAATCCCAGCTGGGTACAATGGTCATAAACACAGAAGAGGAAGAGGAGGAGGGCACCATGAAAAGTAAGGAAACATCTTTAACTTCTAGAAAATTACTTAGGACCTACCGTGGGCGATGATATGTATTCTCAACCTGCTTTGATACTTTTGGTAGCTTATTGTGATGTCTTTTGGTTGGAGGGAGCTACAACTCTTAGGTCAGTGCTCTCTGGCAGCAGAGAAGAGAGACCCTTCCTAGGTCCAAGTTTCAAGCCATTCTTTTTAGTCTTGCTCTTGGTGTAGCTGTGCACAGTTTCTGCAAGTTTCTGTGCTGATCAAATAAGATGATTCTAGCTAGTATGGGGTTTTTTGTTGATTCTTCTTTGTCTGTTTTGCCTTTTTCACAGAGTGTTGGGGAGGGAGACTCTAGCAAAGGGTTAGTAAAACGTACGTGCTGCTTTAGAAGGTGATCTGGCTGTAAGCTGGTATCTGAAAACACAAATCTGTTTCAGAACTGATGCATCAAATCAGGGGCTACACCTACGAAATGAGAAATACCCTGCATGCTTCCAGCTAGGCACAGTAGGAGGAGCTAGCATCTCTTCAGGCTTGGTGTTCCTTTAGTGCTGCTTTATTCACTAAGGAAAACTGAATAAACTGTGTGGTGTTGTTCTGAGACATTCAAGTTGAAATCTGTTCTACCCTCAAATAGAAAAGCTTACTGAAACTACAAGCCTTGTCATAGGATGCAAGATTTAGAATGATGTGGCTTTGATCCCTGATAGTCTGTGGAAGAGCTCACAGCTTGTCCTGGAAAAGGGTTAAAAATGGTTTTTTAAGCAGGGAGATGGCAGGGAGAGCCTTCCTGGAAAAGTATGACTAGAAGAAAAAGAATGTTTTCTCAATGATGGATTCTCACAGAAGTCCATTCCCCCTGATTTGGGTAGTCTGACAGCATGGAGGCAGAGGCAGTCAGAGATGACTCAGCCTGGCCAACACGGATGTTTGCTCAAGGACTGAGGAAAGTGCTGAGTGAGGGCTCAGCAGTGGTAAAATATGGCCATCATAGGCAAGGCTTGTTCTTTTGGCTCTGGCTTTCCTTGTGAAGACTTCCTTGGCCATCTGATTTTGAACCTTTCGTTATTGTGGGAGAGGAGAAAATTCTCCACAGGAATTTCCATGTCGAAAGCTTCTTCCATGTGAGGGCCCTCTAGAGCTTGTGGAAGGATGCTGGTTTTGAGAGTGAAATTTCAGGAGAACCTGTTCAAAGAGTTTTGCAAACTTTGGCAAATGCTGATTCAGCACATAAAAATCCAGAGGTGTCAGCCTGTGTAGCAGCTTGTGGCATCAGTGATGATGGAGCAATGCCATGGGGTTTTGTGAACAGGGTAGCTCTAGCAAGGAGACAGAGGGATGCTTAGAGTAGCTTAAGAGGTCAGCCAATGACTGGAATGTGTTAATGGCCTTAAATCAGGTAGAGTTGCTGTTTCTTTATAAATAGACAACACTGTTAATTTCTCATCATCAGTGTGTCTGTTCCATTTCATGATTCACCATAACAGAGGTTTTACTGTCTGTGGTGCTGCTGCTCCTGCTCCCAAAGGTGTGTATGTAAAGTGCCTCTTCAGTTTATCTTCCTCTGTTTAACATGTCCTTATCTTCCCATCATCTTTTTAAGATTGCAGGTTGAAAGCATCTATTTCTCTAGTGTACGTAAGGTTTGAGGAGATGCCTTTGATGGTATCTCTCTTGCAAGGACATGCTCTCATTTGGAGTAGAATTGGTTATGAGGCTGTTGCGGTGTCTTTAACACAGTGTAGTATCTAACCTCGAGAGGGAGCTCCAGAACAAGCTCTCAGAGCTCTAGATCTGTGACTAGAAAGTTGAGTTTTTGCTTTTAACCCCGCCTGGACTTCGGACTCCTTAAACCCACTGTTCTGCTGCTGTGTGACAGCACTCCAAGCTGACGTGTGGCCAAAGTGTGTGAGCAGCTCTGCCTTCTGGAGGGTGCGTTGGAGCCCCTGGGTGCTGGCTGGCACCGGAGCCGCGTCCCTCTCGGTGGGTTTCACCCAGCTGCGCTCAGTGCTCCCTCTGCTGCAGGTTGAATAACTTGAACCTTGATTCCAAGAAATCTGATGTCAATGAAAATGGTTCTTCCAGACCAAAACTTAACTTTTCCTTCACCCCTTGCCATTTCCATATTTATATTCTCTTAACAGTAAGTTAATTTAATTGTGAAGCTCAGCAGCCTCCTGCAGAACTCTCTGGGGCAAGTTCTTTTTATAATCTTAAACATAAATATAATAATCCTTGAAAACCACTGAGTGTGAAGAAGCTTCATTTATTCATGATTTTAAAGAAGTCTATATTTCACTTGGCAACTTGTTATGGCTTGCAGTAAAACCTGTTTTAAGTCAATAAAAAAGTTCTGATAATTTTTTTTCTTGCACGGCATTGGTAGGAGAATTTAGCTTTCCTGCATGTCTGGGGCTTTTTAACTGCAGGCTCCTGCGCTAGTGGTCTAGCCCTTCCTCCTAAGTTAAAAAAGTAAATCTGTGTCTTTGCCAGTTTTTGGCTTAGTTTTATTTCTTTTTAGGGTAAAAAGTGTTTATAGGGCATTGAAACATAACTCTGTAGACAGGATTGTCTTCGAAATTTCTAGCAAGCCGCTCCCAATAGCATTGAAAGTGACCCTTGCTTAAATCAATTCATAACTTTTCAGGCTCAGAGGAAAACCGTTCTTAAATTCTAGTATTTTACATTGTAGGGGAAGTTTTGTTTAGTAGTCAATTGAGCTGTAATTCTGTTTGCTGAAATTCTTTCGTTTGGTTGGCTTTTTTTCTGGGCACTCAATATAAATATCCAGGCGGCATTAAAAATGTCACTCTGACATTCTGTTACGCATTTTGAAAGCACTCAAGTGATTGCCTGAAACCGCAGATACTAAATTACGCTGCGACACATTTTACTTATAAATCGATTGCTAACAGATTACTTATGGATTGCAGTTAAACTATTCCAGGAAAACTTTGGAAGAGGCTGAAGAACTATAGATGAACAATCATTTGTAATAACAGACATTTCCATTGTGCTTGAGAGCCAGAATAACTTTTGTACTGTGTATGTGTCTGAAATAATCTTTTTTAATTTTCCTATGAGAGAAGATATATAGTGCTAGTAAATAGCATGGCATTTTTACTCTTTTTTTTTTTTTCCTTTTTCTGCTTTATTTGCTGTAGGTCTTTAGATAGTGGAAACTTGGCATGAGCTTGTCTCTTCGATTTAAAGAGTGGAACTTAATTTTATAATAAAGCAGATAAACATATTGTCTTCCTTGGACGTTGCAATACGATCGGATCCAAGTGAAATGGGATCTAGTTTGTCTAGTGCTATAATCTGTCTTATTTTCTATGTTAAAGTGCCTCTTGCTTGTTTGAGCACCAAATAAAGCAACACTGGAGGATGGAGAACTGCCAACAGCAGCGTGAGTCGGGCTGTCTCGTCTCTGGGTGGAGGTGAATGAGGGGTCTGGAGAGGCTGGAAGAATTGTGGATGTGGGGTTTTTGTTAATGTGGCACACATTCAGGAAAGCATCTGCTGCAGGGGTAGACCAGAAGCTCTAATAGTTCAGTTGCCTCTGCCTTGATAATGTAATATGTAGGTAAAAATTCCAAAGAGTTTGTGAATGTTTAAAATAAAAAATTCTGGGCTTAATTCTTATAATAAAGTTGGGGTGGTTTGGGTTTTGTTATGCTATTACCATACCCACGCTGCTAAGCCCGTTTGTGTCCTTTTGAAAAGATATTTCCCCTTTTGAGGGGAGATTGGGTTTCATTAGCAAATTAAACAAGCTGAGATGCAAACTTGGCAATTTCCTATTAGAAAAATGATTCAGTGTAAGCTTGTTAGTCTTGGTGGCTTTGTGAGACATCCAGTGGGTGACACTGAAACCCAAACCAGAGAAGTGTTACTGCCAAGACTCAGGAAACTTTTTGTCTCTGCTAATTAACCTGTAATTTTTCATGTAAAGCAATGAGTGTAAAAGCTGTAACATGAACAGCAGAATGAATGCGGATGGCAAAAGGTTTATGTGATTGCATTAATATTATAATTGAATAAAACATTACTGGTATGTAGCTGAGCTAGCTATAGGTGGTGGAATATCGATAGTTGTCCAAAAAATGCAGATGCAAATCACTAATGCAGGTACTGGAGAGAATAGCTCCAGTTTGTCAGGGTTTACATCACGTGTATGTCAAAGATACTGGCTGTGTTTTGCCTCTGTCTCTCTGCACAGACAGTAGCTCTTCAGAGCTGTTTCCCACAGCTTACTGTTATTAATGTCCAGTGGTGCATTTCTGTGTTTAAAATAAATTGGTCCATTTAGGCATAACCGGACCATAAAACACTCTTAGAGTTATGCATTTAAATAACACACTGTTTATAGAAACACCTACATTGATTAAATTCTTCTCGGACTGTAAGAAGCATTATACTGCCACTCTTGAGATGTAGAGAATATAAATCTTCACAGATAAGTCTTCCAGCTGTGTTACTTTTTGACTTTTATCTTAATAGCAGTCTCGCTGGCAAACTTGGCATAAACAACGGCCAGCACAGTTTGTTTAAAAATATCAAGTTGTGCAGAAATGCAGACAATATTGTTGAGCGATGGGAACCGTAGATGCTGTCATTTTTGTAGTTGGGTTTTTGCTGTAGGTTTTGTTGTTTTCTGTTGGAATAGTGGTGAGCTACCAGACTTCTTTGTGGTGTCTTAGCAATCGAAATACTGGTTCTTTGCAGACTGAAGCATGAAGAAAAGCCAAGTCTGGAGTGTAAGCTGGATGATTGTCCACCTTTGGTTGTCCCGAATGTTTGGCAAAGCTTTAATGCTAAGGCAAAGTTCATCATCTGTTAATATTTATATTTTCAGAAACACTGAAATTGGAGAAAGATGCATGTGTTTAACACAGCTATTTTTGCTGTTCCTAACACTTTATTACTATTCCCCCCTGCATTTGTGATGGTGGGGGATAGAAAGTAGGGGGATTATTTTTTTTCTGAACAGAAGCATTGTCTTGAGGAAGATGGGAGGTATGACTAACGGAGTCCTGAACAGCATACAGGAGAAAACATGTTTCTGGAGACTCAAGCAAGAGACAGAGTAGTACAAAATCACTTAGTAAGTATATCTCTGTCCCATACACATGCATATGTTTGCACGTACAGGCAAACTGTAACCTACCTGTCTCTTCTAAGAAGAAACTCAATTCCTACTGGATCAAAATAAGCCATGGAGAAAGCTTTCCTCCAGAGCAGGAGGGAGGAAAACTCTATAAACTCTTAAATTCCTTAATTGCAGAAGTTTTAAACCAAATTCATTTTTACCAGCAGATTTTCAAGCTTCAGAAAAAAAAATAAAATTCATTGATTTGTTGTTTTCTGCTCTCTCTAGATAATGAGGTTTTGGGATGTGAATATGACAGATGAGTTTCTGGGTTACGAACAGGAAGGGTGTAAGGAAATGCTGAGTTGGGTACGTGTCACTTGGGGAGCCTGAGCTGTTGCCCACGGGGTGCTGGACCTGAAGACTCCCAGCTCTGTGGATGAGGTTGTTTCTCATTAAGATTCATCAGGACCTGAGCCAGAGGATGCAGAGTATGAAATGTCCACTCTTTTCCTGATGTGCCTTCACATCTCCCTGCCTCTGTCCTGTACTGTAGTTGCTGGACTACATTAGCAATTTGAGCTAACGAGGTGAAAGATGTAGGTGTCCACTGAAAATTTGTGATGGAGGAAGAAGGCTTCTTTATATTTATAATCTTTTCTGAGTTCTTATGTGAAAGAGATCTAAAAGGAGGTAACCTGGTCTTAAAAAGCTTTCATTACTGTGAGGATTTCCTCCTCATTCAGAAAGAGTCTTAAATTATATACACCACAGCTTTGGAGGAATGTTGCTACTCTTCCTTTGATGGCTTTGATGTTTTATATTCATTAAAAGAGATTAGTTAGGATTCCTCGCATTGATTTTTTTTTTTTTTTATTTTAGTTTTAATGGTCATTTAGGAGCTCCTTCTTAATATCAGGACCTGTCAGGCATGTTCTGCTTTGATTTAGTTTGAGATAGGCCATAATTATGGAAAGGCTTGTCCTCATAAGCTTCAATGGATACGAAGTGTTATGTGGTCTGCTTTTAATGTGAGGAAATCTCAGCTTGTGTTGCCATGGGGTGAATTCATTAATGATGGAGCACTTTTTGCTCTGGTTGAATAAATTGGTATCTCTCTGCTGCATAAAATGACTCGGTCCTGTTCATACTGTACAAATTATGCTGTCCAGCTGCTAAAGTTCATCTGTGATATCTAAAAAATAGCCTGAAGTGAATAAAACTGCAATTGCATTTGAAATTTAATATTAATGAAGTGTTGCTTGCACATAATCATCAGGCGCTGTTTTGTGCATCCTAAATGTGAGCGTTTTCAGCCTTAAAGGTACATAATTCACTCCAAAGCAGACAGCAGCTCACCCAGGCTGCTGGGGACTCAGCCAGTGAAAGGACTGTGCTCGTTTGGACCACTGAAATGAAAGATGTCGTTGGATATGAAAAAAAAAAATCATTTAAAAAGGGCAAGGAGGGAAGGTGAGCGCTGTAGAGGAGGATGGTTTGAGTGCCCGAGAGCTGGGGCTTGCTCAAGGACAAGCACATATACACTGGCTGCCCATAAACTCGGGACTGGAAGTGAGAGGGTTCATAACTTCAGGAGAACAGTGAGTCTGTCAACAGCAAAGACAAAGCAAACCAACTGCTTTGCGCCAGATCTTGATCCCTCTGTGAAAGGGAGTATATTATCTTGTACAGGATAGCAGGAGGCTGTGCTGGGTGTCCCAGGGGATCCTTTCTGGCGTTACATCTGACTGAAGGCAGCGATAGCTCTGCTTTCTTTAAAGTTAACGGGAGTGCTCTTCACTGTGTCTCTGCAGAGCTGGCTTGAGTCTTGCTCACGGGGACGCATCTTCCTGGGCTTTGCGCGGGGCATTTGTGACACTTTCCTAGCACAGATCAACAATGTTTAGCTTTGTTGCTCCTGACTCCCCATTCTCACAAACACGAGTATTCTTCAGAGCTGAGGGCAGTTGTCTTTCTAAAGTGTGCAGACTTGTGTCATCTTGACATAATACATCCACGTGTACCAGGTATCACATTTTAGTTTGAACCTGCTAATTTAGCAGCTGATCACTTCATTACTGTTGATTTATGTTACCTTCTTTGTAGATGAATTTGTAGCATGATGGTCCGGACTGTTCCCAACCCCTGCTCTAGCTCTGATTTTTGTGATAAAAGGGAGGAAATCTTTCACCGTGGCTTCAAGAATAGGCGTTTTAAGTATTAACGGACTTGAGTAAAGAGCACACAAAATGTGTTCCTGAAGTTACCTTACTCTCTCTCATGACAAGCTTTGTGACTCTAGAATATTCACCCAGGGTAGATAATAGCAATCTCTTTCAAGAGGAAAGAATTACAAAACAGGGATTCTTCTGCTGTTAAGTTTGAGCAAAGAAGAATAATTTTAGAGACAAGCAGAAATTCTAGTTTCATTACTCAGCAAGCTTCCTCAGATAGATAGAAGGACTTTGTAAATCCCCCTTTCCTTTTGAAGGCGTCCTTTGAAGCTCATGAGCTTCTGAAAATTCTCAATTGTGAGAGCTAATTTGACAAAATCAACAAAATGAGTGCTTTGATTTCTGGGACTAGATGATGCTGAGTGATCTGGTTTCACAGATATTCTTTACTGCTGGAAAAAAAAGTAAATCTCTCCCTGGCTTAATTGACTGTGCTATTTCTTCTTGATCATTCTGCTTTCTCTGCAGCATCACATGGAAATACGAATGGCTTGAAGGCTCTCCACACCTTCTTTGTCACCTTTTGCTTGATGTGAAGAGGTCTGTGTGCTGCAGTCAGCTACTAAGACTGACCTCTTCCATTCCCTCAACAGTTCAGACCGGTGAACAGGTTTTTATGGGAGGGAGCACACTGTTGTTTAAGTTTTTCCTTAAAACCTGCCCTTGCTGTATCCAGGCAGAGGAGAGGATCTAGTCTGCCAAGGGCACCGGCTGTTGCTGATGTTGCCCCACTGGCCTCTTGCAGTGCCCTGACTGTCTGTTGCCTTTTGGCTTTTCTGGGCTCTTTGGGTGAGGACTGTCCCGATTTTCATGGTACCCCATGCAGCTGGACTCGTGCTTTCCAGCGCTGAAAGGGTAAGGCTATTACTAAGGCAGTAAACTCCTTTAAAAATCAAAATCTAAGGGGATGGTTGTTGATCACAGTTTACAGCATTCTCTGCCTTCGCATCCACCGGTTTCACATCTTTCTCTGTTCTCATACAAAACGTTACTGATGTTCTTAGGCTTTTCTAAATGTGACTTTATCCTGGGCAGCACTCCTGAGTTTTCTGTGGAGGGCTTCTGCTCTTCACCCCCCGGCAGGCTGGGCGCCCAGTGCCTGGGGCTCTGCACAACTAGCCCAAACCTGCAGTCAGCTGGCCCTGCTCCAGCAGAGCCGTGCTGTTCCATTTACGTAATTAATACAGCTCCTAAAAAGATGACTGTGTATCTAAATGGTAGGCCGTTAATGGCTCTGGGGAGCTCTCGCGGCTCATCCTTACAAGCAACTCCTTACGTTCCAAAATAAATGCGTGGAGAAGCCTTTCTTGTCACCGCAGGGTGACCTTCTCTTCTCTGCCACACTTGTGATCTCACTTTCTGTCAAATGTTCATATTTTTGTCTAACCCTATAAAACTAGGAAGTTAAATGCTTTTTGGCACAGACACGTTCAGTGCAGTGTCATCTTTCAGCAGCTCCTGCAAATAGCAGTGATCGATTTTTGTCTTCAGCTGCCCGTTATCAAAATCCTAAAGATATAGTGGGGTGATTCTTGTGTTGAATTAATAGCAGATCATCTTTGGAAAGATGACACCGCTGTTAAGTGCCAAGATTGACGAAAAGAAATCCAGTCGTGCTGGGATGATAATTGATTTGGTGTAACGTCTCTCTGTCTCTGGGAGCGTTTCTGTCGGTCTTGCTGCATCCGCACCCCTACTGAGATCATAGCGGCAACTCAACGTTGCAGACCTCTTGGATCTGTATTTCGCCTATTTTTCAATTTATGTTATCTTTTTTTCCAGTATTTGTTTGCCAGTTAGCAATCTCTATTTTAAGCAGTTTAAACAAAACCCAAACCCTCTTTAAATAAAGATGCCCTGGGCAGGGACACCTCCCACTAGACCAGGTTGCTCAAATCTCTGTCCAACCTGGCCTTGAACATCTCCGGGGATGGGGCAGCCACAGCTTCTCTGGGAAACCTGTTCCAGGGTCTCACTACGCTCAGAGTGGCTTGGCAGGGATGGTTGGAGGCCATCAGTCTGGTTCCCTGTGCCATGGATGGGACCAAGTACAGTGTCGAATCCAGCCCAGCGCGTGGCTGTTCCAGCCCTTCTCCCTTGCACAACCATCCCTCTTGGGAAAACGTTCTTCCTTGCGTTCAGCTATGGTGCCCCTACTGCAGTTCAGCCTCTCGCTGGGGAGATCGGGGCTCTGGTGGCCTGTTGGGGTAGAAGACCACAGCTAGGGCCCCTCCTGCCCTCCCCAGGCTGGACAAACCCCCTGCCCTCCCACCCATGGCAAGGAGCCCTTCGGTGTCCTGGCAGCCTTCCCCTGCAACACCCCCAGCTTTTCCTTCCATCGCTTGTACTGATGGGGCTGAAAATCCAGCTGTACTCTTGAGGATTATAAGCTACCACCACCACTTCACGTGCTTCCTTCTTTGCCTGTTTCATTTCTGCATAAAGCAGAAGTTTTAGTAAATAGTTTTATTAAATGAAGCTTGTGTTTAGATATGCCTTCCGGCAATTCAGTGATGCTACAGTAGGTTTTTGTTCAGTAGATGTAACTAGTTGTTCACAAATACTGATATTTCTTGGAAAAATACACGTTACAGGGAAAGGAGCACTCTGAATTAAGCTCTGGTATGAGCGAGCAGTCTTTTAAAAAATAAATAAATAAAAGAAAAAAACCAGATAACGCCATGTCACTGGAGTGAAACACTTGCTTTCCAAGTCTCCTGTGCAGCAAACAACTGTTTTCAAAACATACAATACAAATTGATTTAGATATCTTTTTTTTTTTTTACTCTCCTAGGAAGCCTAAATTACTGCAGCCTAGGTTGGCCATCAGTAAGCTGCATTTGCGTTAGCCTGGCTGGTCATGAATGTCTCTATTTCTGCAAAATTTGTTGGTGTTAAACATTGCCGTGCTTGGCCATAACAACTTACCGCCTGCTCCAACCAGGCTGGACTGCAGCAGAACACAAAGGGTGTATTTACCTCAGTCTAAATAAATGTTTTATCACTTAGCAGTAATTGGATTGCTATTGTATTGCAGTAATTATTCCCAACAGCAAATCAGTTCTCCACTTCGCGGACGTGTTTCCTGACTGACCTTCACGCAGCTTGTCTGAAGGTGTCTTTCTCGATCTAATTCTGTACGTTGAGGTTTTTGTTTTGGTTTTTTTTTTTTTTTTTAAAAAGGGGGGGAACTACTGCCAGGGGTAGAATAATTTGTCTTTGCTCCAGTTGTCATAGTGTGAAAGCGTAAGCACTTCGGTTCCTGCTTGAGCTTTTAGCTGACCCCAGAGAGGCAGCACGAGGCAGCGCTTGATCAAAAGGCATCGTGACATTTCAGGCTGTGCAGAACCACCCATCCCTCAGTATCACAACCCAAATATCCTGCCAAGATTTCTCATACTTTGCGGAAATTTGTTCTGTATTTAACACGTCTGTAGACAAATAACTTCCTCAAGTATCTCGTAGCTGACCGAGGAATTCGTACACTCATCTGAGGATCAGGCAGAGTCTGCCAGGGAAGTTCTGGATCACTGGATGGCAATTTTATGTGGAAGAATAATATTCCGTGATTAAATCTTAATGGGTTTCCAGAGTAGCTAATATTTTTTCAAGCGGAAGGTGCTGCTGAATGTCCTCAGTGAGGACTGCCCTGTGATAGCCTGGCTCTGCATTACACAGACCCCACAAACCCATCAAGGGACGCCTCCGTCCCCTCTGTGCTTGTCTGAAGCTCTAAACTTTCGGTTGATCGCCTGCCTGACAGATTATATTTATTTCAAATGTGTGGCATTGGACAGTGAACTTATTTCCACTGTCCAGAATTAGGCTGTTCTGATGCAGTTTTCTGTTCAATCTAGTCCTAATCCTGCTTTCTGAAAATGATGGTTTCTGCATTGACAAAAACATATGGTTCAAGTATGATTAACCTACTCCAGCGTCTAGAGAACCCTATTTTATTGGAACAAACCTGGGTATTGTTACAGTGCTCACTTCCATTATGCTCGCAGGTTTTTGTGAGGGGTTTTATCACCCGGAGCAGCACGGTGGCCTTAAGCTGCCCGGAGCCTCTCGCTGTGATTGTCCTGGTGTGGGGGAGCAGCCCTGGGAAAGCACGTTTGCTGCATGAACCTTCCTCTTCCTTTGGGTTGAGACTCTTGACGAGGTGTTGGCTGTGCCGTGACTCTCCGGACAGGTCAGATTTAAGGGTGAGGAGCCCAGGCAGCATGTGATGCTTTACTGGTTGCACCAGTAAAGAAATCTTCCCTTGGAGACAGGGAAGGCCTCTCGGTCTTGACTGGCTATGAAGTTAAATTTTGTGGTTTCTGCCTGTATTGGCTTTTATGTGGTCTTTGTTAGTAATCGTTATTTTCATCCTCTCCCTTTTCATCGCTTCCTCCCTTATTGCTCTGCCGTGGCTCTGCAGCTGAAGCTGCATTCGTTGGTCGGAGCCCACCTCCGCTCTCCAGACAGCCTGGGGGATCTGCTTTGTTCTGGGAAATTCTGACCCTGCGTTTCTTCCTTCAGGGATGGAAACCTGTTTGCTGAATGAATTGCTAGATTTATCTGTATGTAATGGTACTTAAATCACATCAACAGGGATTTGGACAGTGCGATGGCTAAAGGAAGAAGGGATACATTGGTGCTTGTATCCCTGATCCCACCAACTTCCCAATGTACCTGGGCACCTGATGAGAATGTAGTTTTATGAACTTGTTCTTAATGGATCAGCAGCCATCTTCCTTTTCTGTTAACTTCTGCTCATTCTAAAAAATTATTTAGACAAATGAGAATGATGTAGATCTAGTTGTGCTAAAGCTTTGTGCTCTTGGCTGTGTCCTTTCTTCTCCCATCAGTCTGGGGGGAGCTCTTTGTTATTGAGAATGGTGCTTGGGAGGCTTATGAGACCTGCTTTTAAAAATCAAAGTATTCATATTTAGGGGATTATTTTGACTCCTCTGTCTCTCTTTGTATCATAGAATGATTCAGGTTGGAAAGGAACTTAAAGATCATCGAGTTCCAACCCCCTGCCATGCACCTTTGCCGGTTTCTTAAGTGCAGTCTAGAATTGAATAGTTCGTCTCTATCTCTGGCTTATTCGAGTAATCCACTAAGAAAGTATGTTTCAAGGAATTAACTTACACAAAGAAAACTAGAGCAGAAAACTTACTAACTGACTGTTTATAAAAAGAGAAAAAGAAGCTCTGCAAACCAAATTAATCCTTTCTACCCAAGAAATGTGGAACTTGTCTACTTCTACCCAAGGCAAGTTACATGATATTTGTGTGGTAGACACGGTCTTTGAAGGCCTCGCTTTAGTACTGTTCCATTCATAACTACAGAGATGAGTTTCTGCTTGTAAAACAATGCTGATTGGGAATGTTGCGTGTTTTGCAGAGCATACAACCTGGCTGGGATGAAAAAAAACCAAACCAACCTCTCAAGTTGTTCGCAGTTTAGTTCTCACATTTGGTGGATGAAGCTCGGTTGCCTGGTAGTGAGCTTTGATGGACGGGCTGCAGGTCCAGAGGCCAAGGCCTGCAGCATTATAGTCTCTTGTCTGGTGGGCTCTGGGCTCCCCTTCTCCAGTTTTCTTGCTGTACAATCAGTTTTATGTCTGAAAAGCTGCTGAAAGAAATAGTGCTTTAGCAGTACTATGTGATTTAGTGTGTGCTAAAAAAATAAAATCACTTTTGGGTCTGATGTAAAGCAGTATAACCGAAAATATATTTTTTCAAAACAACTATTTTTTTCTATTTTTAATATTTCCAGGGAGGGATGAAACGATGCAGCCAGCCAAACCATCATTCCTTGAATATTTTGAGCAGAAGGAGAAGGAGAATCAAATCAATAGCTTTGGGAAGAATGTGTCTGGCCAGACAAAAAATTCATCTGATTGGAAAGTACCACAGGATGGAGACTACGAATTTGTAAGTCTATACTTTGAAATTCAATCAATGTGACAATCTTTAAGAGTTTTAGTCAGAGCTGCTATAGGATCATTTCTTGTTTTGACAGACTAATGGAAACTTGAGGAGATTCTAATTGCTAATGCATTTGGATGGGGCATTTTGAAAAACTCATTTTCTTTAGGTATTTCTCGGTAATCGTAGCCAGTCATTATCTGTATACTGTCCTTGTTTAAAAGCAAACAAAAGAACAAAAAAGCCTGAGGACATGAAGGTACAAGCGATCTTGCTTTACTTCCCCATTATGCATTTAAAATAAAAAAAAATAGAATTCCAGATGGCAGTTGGAAAATGCAGATCCTGAATGTACAGTGTTTGACAAAAAGCAGTGTTAGAACCAGTGAATTTCCTTGTTTTTCTCAAGCTTTGGCACTAGGTTTTATTATATAAACATCGAGCTTGTCTTCATTTCTCTTTCAAATCTTCAATTTCAGTCTTCCTAACTAAGGTTCATGTGCTCAGAATTTTCAGGAACTTTTCAGAAGCCCAAAGAAATATCTATTACTCATAAATTGGATTTAATTTTTTTTGTGAGGATGGAAATTTTCTGGTTCGAGTTCAAAATGCGGGAAGATGCCTGCTCTGCTGAACGCTGCATTTCTTTTCAATGATATTTCACTGCAAGCACTTTCTGCTCTGAGTGCGCTGTGCACCCTTACCATGTCTGCTCGTGCTGCCCAGGGTTCAGGTTGTCACGCCGCATTCCGGAGCTGCTGAGATTCACTCCACCTTCACAAAGCAGCGTGGAAAGCGAAATCCCTCTGCCAGTCACGACTCGAGGAGATGCTTTTCTTTAAGGCTGGAATAATAGCTGGAGCCTTTCATTCTCTTTGTGCAGATTGTATAGGCTACTGCTGTTACATACATTGTGTTGTCTTTGCTGCTGCGTCTCAGATTCTCTTATTTAGACCGAAAAGGATGGCGAGCGGAGGGGACCTGCTGCCTTCTCTCTCATAGCCCTTTGCACTACATTATGTTTAGCCTGGAGGCTTAAAGCCACTGCATAAATATGTTTTGCAAAAATAACCTGCAAGCTGCCTGTGTATCACAGGGTCTGGGCCAAACACGATTCCAGTTGAGTCAGATACTCTGTTTATCTCATTCACCTTACATGCTGTTACTTAATTTAATGATAAACAATTATTTTTCAATGTGTGGTGTTTCCCGGGAAGGACGGGCTGGTTTGGAGTATCTTGGAAGTCTTTTGTAGTCTGCACAAAATGGCCCAAGGGGAAATTTGCTGTAATTATTTTACTTTCTAATTTTGTTGATAACAAGTTTAGCAATTACCCTTATTTCCAGTGAGCAGGATGCATTCTACCCTGCGCACCGCGAGCTGTAGGTGCAGGCTGCACCTGGTGAGCGCGGATGACACAAGGAAAGGTCGGTGCCTTTCTAGCAAACAGGACCTACAAATATTTTTAGAATGTGCAAAGGAACTGTTTGACTCGCCTGCGACCTTGTTTACTGATTTCCATTAGTACTAAAGTATCACCCTGTGCATAGATTACCAGTGCACTGGAAGCAATAAAAGCAAACGATAAAAGCTAGCAATAAATCCGACTTTGGGTCACCTTCATGTAGTAATTTGTAGAAATTTCGCTTCCCGGCTGTATGTATTTCTCTAGTTCAGCTGTATGAATGTACCAGCCTGTCTCGCATGCAAATTTTGTAGCAGAGCTACTTTCTTTTCTGTAGGATGAGGAAAATGCTTGATAGCAACCTTAAGAAATACATGTGGGTATTTGTGTAACGCTTATCTGAGCGTTAGTAGGAGCAACCTCAGGTTGTGTAATGTGTTCAGAGATTTAAAACTGGGTATTTTTCCCGTTTTCCTGAAAATAGATCAATTTGGCTTGCTATGGGTAAAAGTCATGTTTATTAATTGAAAGCATCAATGCAGTAAGCATTGTGGAATAAGAAGATATACATTCGCTAGTGGGTGCATCAAGTACATCTGTCCCAGACTTGCCTGTAGCTATGACTTATTTCTGCATTGTCAAAGTAGGCAGGTTTGAGCAGACGTTGCCTGTAGAGTTTGAAGGATTCCAAGTAAAGATGAGATCAGCGAGATGCTGGGTGAATACTAGTTCCTCCTGGGCCTGAAGAAATGATTGAAATATTATTGCTTTGTGCTACTGCAGACTAGGTAAATATGCCTTGTCTTCTGTATTCCTCTCCCTCCCGTGTGACTAGCACCTGGAGTCTTCTCTTGTCTAAGAAAAAAAACAAAGGGCAATATTAAATTACAAATGATTTTTGCTCTTTTCCCCTGTGGCAAAACCATTTGACCTTTTCTGGACTAACATTGTTCCTGCAAAGCAGGCGAGTAAGACACTATTTATATCACAATGGCCATGTCATGTTAGATAAGGGCTAGATGGAGTCAGCCTCGTCCACTGCAGAGCTGAAAGCCCAGAGATCCTCTTCTAAAAGGTGGTGAACTCCATTCCTCCCCAACGTGATGCTCTGGCTATTCCTCGTTGTGGTCTGAGTTGGTGTAAATCCAGTGGATTTCCAGCCTTGGATTTCTGAGGTAGAAGCTACTATTAACTGATTAGTCAATGCCCGATAATGCTAATGTTTATCTCCACTCATGTTTGAACAAGGATCTCTAAAGACTTAATCCCTGCTTGATTACAAAAAATGTTTTCAAGAACATTATGATTTATTTAACATGGGGGGGGCGGGAGGGAAAGTACTAACTATGGGCAAAAAAATCTTGCTTTCAGGAAGAATATAACAAACTCTGATAGGAAAATGCTGCAGGGGTGGGCTGTTAATGGGCAGGCTGCATTGTATGTAGGATTCCTAATTGCCCTAATCAGATCTCAAAATTTTTGTAGTTGAATTTAATTTTGCCAGTGAACATCAGTCGCGTACTGTTACACAGACTTAAATTAATAATGCTAGAAGAATTGTTTAGACAATGTCATACATTTTTTCACTTTAATCTTTCAGTAGCACTGTAACATAGGCCAAAGTAGTTGTGCAGTGTTTCCTGCCCTTAGACACAACAAACTCTTTGCTTATTCCTATTTTGCAAGCCTCTTAAGCTGCTCTGAGCAGGTCAGTATTCTAATATCACCTATGGCTGAAGTGAGATTGCTTTGGTTTTTATTCTGGCCCTGCTTGAAAGGCCTTCAGTCTTGCCAGACCTATTGTAGCATGTATTTGTGGATCATCCAGTCATGAATGTTGTGTATTATATCCCTAAGCATTTTATTGAAAGCTTATTTCGTTAGCAAATTAGCAGGTTCCAGGCATTCATGGCTTATGGTAGCTATGACAAGACTGAAATAATTTCGTTTTTATTTCATGAGTGTGGTTTCTCCGGCGAAAATGAGTGGTGGTGGAGCCCTGTCAATCTTGAATTTTGCCATCGTGATGCACCTTCTGTTTTTTTAATACTTGTGGTGTTGAGCTTAGGTTTTGCTGTAACTCTAATTTATGATTTTTCATATATCAGTGAATCTATGCTAATTAAGTATCCTAGGGGCTTGTTTTGGATGTGGGGTCAAATAGGACCTGAACTTTTAACAGGCACTAGAGAAAGAGCACTGCAGGACACCAAGTCTTTCTGCAGGCTGGAGCTGGAGCCGCTTGCCCCAGGGCTTTTTCGCTTCCGGCACCTGTTTATCTGCTGACCATCCCTGGCCTGTGTAAGGCAGCCTGTCAGGAGCTTAATTGGTACAGACACTTTCATGTTGTCTTGAGCTGCTCTTGTTATCTGTGCTTCACTGGGAGAACACCAGGTGATAGCTGAGCGTTTGAAGGAAAGGGTTGCCGTTCACCTGCAGGACCTCGGTGGGGTTCTGCAGCCATCAGCAGTCATTTCTCTCCGTCCTGCTGCTGCAGCTCTGGAAGGAAGCTGACCTTTGGAAATGAGGTCCATGTCTCTTTCCTAAGAAGTACCCTGCTCCCTTTGGGAAGACCTTGACTTGTTCGCATCTGCTAAGTCTTGGTGAATCAGACCTTTCCTATTCCTACAATTATCAGCAGCCAGTAGTTTGGGTCTGTCCTTCTCTCTCCTTGGCTTAATGAAGAGGATCTGCCTTCGCAGGATCTCTCATTGAAGCAGAAAAACTTTGGAGCGGGACTTTTTTCCTTACAAAAATAAAATTAACGTGCATCTTTGAAAGTGTTTGCGGAAGAAGGAGGAGTAGACACAGTAGATGGCTGTTGTCACAGCCTTTGTTTGCAGGTTCATCACGCTTCAGTCTGCTATGAGCAAACCTGTGTTTCAGGTCCTGTGTCTCCGTGCTGGGAGTCGCTGGTCTCTGCACTACCTCATCTTCTTAGCTCCCTTGGAGAAGTGTCTTTTTGGCTGCTGATGGGGATTTCATTGGATGGGAGAGATTGGTGTGATTTCCCCTAGCTCCAAAACAGACTTTATCACTTTTCAGTGCAGTGTCATCTGTTTCTCTGCTGCTGGGGAAGACTGTCCTACAAGCAGCAGAACTGTTGCTTCTGAAATTTTTGCCGGGTAAAAGAAGGGAGGATGAGCAGGAGGTGTTAATTGTGTCTAATTAGGGGGAAGAATGAAGGTGCTGATCAGCTGCCACTTTTGTCAGGGCTGCACAGTTGGAGCCCTCATGTACGGGCATCAATTTTTGTCTCCACCTCACCAACTGCTAGAGAGAGACGGGCAGAGAAGGGACTTTGCTGAGTGTTGGGAAGGGCTGGGTTTGATCCTACAGCTACTGATTTCTTTCCAGTAACCACTTGTCTAGCCTGCTGCTTCCAGAGTGCTTGGGCCACAGCTTGCTGTCGATACCAGACTTCTCCATGGACTGTGCTCCTTAAAATTCCCACATTTTGAAATGAAGCATCTTTGTTTCAAAAGTGGTTGTTAGACCCCTTGCTGTGGTCTTCAGTTTTGGTTCCTCTACCTTACGCGGGGTCCTGCCAGGGGCTCCTTGGAGCCAGAGGCTGTGGGAGCTGGATGCTTCACCGAGCCAGTGGGACAAAGGAGTGAGCAACAGAGACATATTTCACACTTGCGATTGCAATTTGTTCAGGTAAGAGACAAAGCAATAGCAAACTGTTGAAGCAAAACATCAAGAAAACACTTAAATTTCAATAAAGTCCAGTTTCTAAAAGTATATTCATGTCTTTTGGAGTTCTTGAATTATCTGCACTGTAAGAGTTTGTATTGCAGCTGCAGCCTCCTTCAAATACTGTGAATGTGTATGTCCATTTATACTTACTTGCTGGGAAACCATGATATTTTGTGTGTCTCTCTCTCTAAGCTGCTTCTAGCCCAGAGCTTTTAACAGCTACTGCTTAGATCTTTCTTTTTTGCAAGTATAACATAAATGAAAGCGAGCCTTTCTCTTAGCTGAGTGGAGGTTTAATTCCTTTTCTTGAAGTAGTAAAGAAAAATACAATTTTCTATTTGCTGAGTGTTTCATTATGCTGCTCTCATCTGGGATATACTGGTTTTTATTAACATTCTCATTTCTATGCTTTTACTTAGTAGTTTGAAACACTATATTGGGAACAAAGTAATTATAATAAATAACTTCTGGTATCTTTACCAGCAGGAAAGGGAAGTGTGTTAGTCTGATGGTGTCTTCAGCTTGTTCAGTTGGACAAATGGCTGCTGTTTTGCAGTGAAATCATGAATATGAATCCTTTTCCTTCTCGTTAGACAAATTAGGTATTGGTGTGATAGGAGGAAGTTGAAGTTCTTAGTGCAAAGTTTATAGAAATCTTAATTCTTTCAAAGCAAGTCGGATCGCATTAGGATCTTATTGTATTTTTGAGTCTGGTGGTGGACACCAGCCTGACACCGCCTGCAGATCAGCATCTACTTAGGCACGTGAGGTGTGGTGCGAGTGGTGGGGATGGCAGCTGGGATGGATGGCTGCGGGATGCTCTCCAGCCCAGGGCGGTGTGGCAAGGATGGATGCTGCAGCTCTCTCTGCTGCCCAGCCCGGCCATGGATCTGCACAAGCTGCAGCTGGAATCTCACGGTGCATGGTGTCACGTCTCTCACATCACCCTGCGGCTTCCCCTACGCCACCCTACAAGGACTGCTGTTAAAAATGGAGATCTCTCAGCACAGTATATTTCTTTTCCTAGCTGCATACTGGAACCATCTGTTTCTCTCATTGGGAGTGATTTATAGGGAGGAACTGTTAGAGGGCAAGTGATTTATTGCTTATCAATAACAGTAAACACGTTCTGCTTTACAATGACCAGAGTCTCTAGTTTATTGTATTCTGTCTGTGAAGGTGTCATTTGTCTTGTGAACAGCTTGTTGTCTACCGGTACCTGGAACATTCAATGTCTTTGGTTTCTCTTGAACATTCATTTGGATAGCATTTATTAGCAATCTAATATTGATGCTCTATAGCTTTATTGCCTTTTGTCTGTCCTTCTGAAAGTTCGATCGATTCAAAACTTGGGAGTATTTTCTGTTCAGTTGCAGGCTTGGAAAATGATGACAGGCTAAATAATTGGAACTGGGCTTTGGGTCTTTTCTAGTAGTAGGAAGAAGAAGGCATGCTGAGGATACATGGTTGGAGCAGAAGCTAGGAGAAAAGTACTTGTATTATATGTATAAGCTGCTGTTGTGTGGCTTTTTATAGTTTATCATTTTATAGAATTTCCTGACTCTACTGTGATCCCTTGTGCTTTATCTTCTTTTGACTTCTGTCTTCTAAGCAGCTTGGTAAAGGTGTCAGGTTCAGCCTCTACACTAATCTTTCTGTTACTCCTTTCCCCCATCCAAATTATTCAAGTGAATAATCTGAGCTGGTTACTGAGACTCCAGGAAGTCTATCCACTTGGAAAGGAGCAAAAAAAGCTATATTAGAGTATGCACATTTACACATCATTTAAATGGGATTAATTTAGAACCAAATAATCTTGAGACTTCTACTGAATTATTAGGAAACTTGCAATTCAGTCTTTCTTTTCTAAGAGAGCAAGTTACTCTGACCCTTGTGTCAGAAGATTGACTGTTCCAAATATTCATTTGAATATGTATAGTTTTGCATAGAAGAAAAAAAAATATGTTTGGTTAAAGCAGAGCTTTTTTCAATAACATTTTTTCCAAGACTAAACCAAACACTTTGAGTGAATCTTCAGGGATTTCTCCGTCCAAAAGTTTCTTCCCTTCATCTATCATCAACTTGTTTTTTCCCAGTGGTGACTGGAATAAAAATTACTTCTCAGGCACTGATTTCTTCCAATAGTCATACTTTGATCGTAAAGTCAACTTACATGCTAGGGCATTCATCAGTTTGAGAGAGATAGCCAGATCTGGGATGGCTGATAGATCACCCTTGTCTAGGTCCTGTGAAGCTGGGGCTGATTCCTACTTGGGAAACAAGTAAACGTGTTTGAGCTCTGCTGAATCTAAACTAAAGCTTTCGTTCAATGGGAGAGCAATCAGACCATCGTTTTTTTGGGGAAAAAAACAGACTCTACTAAAAGAATATCTTTCTGACAACAGAAGACAGTCTGGAATAGACAACTATTAATTTCCAAACCCTACAGTATCTCCTGCTAATTGAGAGAGATCTTAAAGTGTAGTACCTACCTGTAATTTCCAGTGTGAAGTATGATTTATAAAGACACAGGATTTTGTGATGTTTTATTCATTGGTTTTAAATGTCACCTGCCTTGATTCATAACATTGAAATCCCTTAAATGGATTTCCTTTTTTTTTTTCCTTCAGCCATCTGCCAAGAATTTTTAAAGCTCTGCTAATTGTGTGTGTTTCTTCTCAGCATTACCTTTTCAGCATATTTGGGGTGTTCTTCCCAGCAAATACTTTTAACTAGTGACATCTTTGTTAAGGAAAAATGGTTCATTTTGTCATGTTGTAATCAAACATACAGTCATTTTGAAAATAAGCCCAGGAACAGCTTGTTTATCTCTTTTATTGTTTAAGTGGTCTTGAATCTTCTGTAACATTTGCATAAGGAAGACACTCCGAACTTTACTGCAAACCTCATTGAATTCATGGCTGCTTCAAGCCACCACTGTGATTTACAGCAAGCTCAATGTATGTAGGTTTTATAAACCATTCTAAATTCCTATTATAACAACAACCAAAAAAAAAAACAAAAAACACCAAACAGCCCAACCCAGAAGATACCACATTTGGTTTTAAGATTTGTTAGTGATATTTGAAATTGGAGAAAGGTGGTTTGGTGGTTTGACTCTTCTGTCTGATGCGGAAGAGGATAGATTTCTGCTGTCTTATATTCGATAACAGGGTCATCGTTCACCGCCTGCTTTCACTTTGGTGCATACTGACATTGATTGCGAAGCACTTACTGCCGCAACTTGCTGTCAAAATTTCATTTTTGCTAGATTTCTCTATATAGCAGGCCTTCTGTGACATAAGGCTTTTAAATGAAACTTGCGGTGAGTGGGAAGTAAAATGAGTTGCTGTTGTTTGTGTTGAATTGCTTAGGTCATAGCTCTTAATGGAGACTGAAATAATGCAACCTGAAGTCAACTTTCTATGAGAGTATTCAGACTTGTAAATTCAACATCCTGGACTATCTTTGAGGCCCATTTGCTGCTGTAGCATTTAATCAGCTGAGACGTTGACTGAAAGTTTTGTGGATGAGCTGAGTAACCAACAGAACTTCAGCCAGGCTCTTTGATCATGGGATTTGTTCCGCTGCTGCTGTGTGTTTAAGGTCAGGCTGCAACGTGCATTTCTGCTTTGGGAGAAAGGGAAGAGGAATTAATAATTGAAGGTGTGACATTGGAAAAATCTCTGAGCATACCAAATTCTTTAGAAAACCTGTTTGAGCCTTGTTACGCCTTGAGATCTGTTTTCAAGGCTGGGTGTGTTCTTGGCACAGCATCTCCCTTAAAGAAAGAACACTGCTGCTCAAACGAGATTTAGTTGAAATGCTTCTAAAATCTTCTTGCAACTCATCTGTCAGTACAAATGTTTGTAAAGGGTAATGTAGCTTAAAAAGACAAGCTTATCCAGGTTTTTTTCATCTGCAGCAAAATGGGTTCCTTCTGGGGACTCTTTGCGTAAGGAACCTAATGGAACTGCTTTGTGTTGCCTCTTGGGAGATGGAGTCTCTGGACCATAAGGGAAATGCCTGGGGATAAAGTCTCCATCAAGCCTCTGTGGGTACTTTCCAGTGGGCAGGAGCTCATCCAGGCAAGTGCCTGAAATGAAGTACTTTGGAGGAGCGAAGTTACCTCAGCTCTGACTTCTGGACCTGGTGTGTTTGCCTTTGTGCGCCCTCTCCTTGCTTTACTATAAAACCAGCAGGAAAATCTCAAAGCTTCTTATTGCCAGTGTTACTTGGTGCGTGTAATTACTGGGTGTACCTCGCCAGGATACTTCGCAGGGGTGAGTCTCATGATGTGTGAGGCGTGTTTGAGGTCTTGGTCATCCAGAGAAGGTGACATAGTTGGCCAGGGCTGCTTCCAATGGCCAGGGTATCCGGGAGGTTTGCCCTAGCTTTTATTTCAATCACCTCAATAGCTTCAGAACTCAAGCTTTGACCTTCAAGAAAGAGGGAGAAAGAGTAGCTCAATCCGTAAAGACTGATATAGTCTGAAAGGAGTATTATTCAGAAATTAAGTATCTCTTGGTTTGTGTCTTGCCGTTATGCAGGATCATTATAAATAGATGCCCAAGTAATAACGAACGCTTGGGAAAACCTTGCATGGCGAGACACGCAGGTTCATGCCACGTGGATTTTATGGAGATGGTTCACTGGGGGACTGTCCCAAAAAAATATTTGTCTCTGTGATATTAAACATACATGCCTGGCTTCAAAGATGACAGCCTCTCCCATGGTCAAGCAGCTATTCATTTTTCAAAATGCCCTGGAAATCTCTAGTTCAGTCTTTCCTCAGAAAGCTTTTGATTCTCTCTCCTGTCTTTCTTGCTGTCAAACTGGGGGTGTTTCTTCCTTTCCCTGAGTGAAGGAGGGGAGGCAGAGCAGCGCTGGAGAGGAGGTTTGTGATGAACCTCACTTTTGGGTACACGAGGCAGGGAACTGGTGTGGTCCCCCTGGAAACACACCCCTGTCAGCAGGTCTCCTGGAGTTGGAAATAAATCGGGAAACCAAAACTCAAAAACATTGTTGAATAAAGGGTAATACTCTTAAGTGTTAAAAGATAGATAGGCCAAAGTTGTTTAAAACGGTAATGGCTCCTGACCGTGGGTGATACAGCCTTAAGCCTTTGAAACTGAAAACTGTGTGTCTTAAGTCTTCATTGTGCAATGCAGATTTAAGGGTGTGATGTTTTCAGATAAGTTAATGATGTTAATGCACCAGTAGGAAGCTTCTCACTCCACATTATTAACAAAGACTGTATTTGCATACTGATTTATTGTTAACTAATTGGTTACCACTTCAGTTACATTTGTGTTTCATGGTAATAATACACTGAGCAAGATTGTATGAAGGAATCGCTCTTATTTCAGGTATTCTTCTTATTTTTCTGCTTTACTCAGGATAAGTGATCCTCAGTAAATAAATCAGTTGTTAACCCTTAAGCGAGTAGAGCCCTTAAGAGCAACGTAGAGGGGAGGAAAGGGTATGTCGGATTGGAAAGAAGCTCCATTATGGACCCACGTACCCTTCCTAGCAGAACTTAAACCACTCAGATTTGTAGACAATTCTGCTTGGTTTAAAGGAATAAGCGTTTTCTGACAGATTGCTTTTCTTAAAAAAGAAAGAAAAAAACCCACCACCATGTTGGTCAGCTGTGTACTTTACAGTTGATTTGTGCAGCAAGCCAGATCTTCAAAGCCCAATGACATGATTTATTTTAGCATGTCCGGAGGTATTTTGGTACTCTTACTTAAGAAAATTAAAAGCATAATCACTTAGAGAAGGGAAAAAAAAAAAATAACCTCTGCTGTGTTTTTCCTTAATCAAATCTCAGCAAGTGTTTTTTATAAGCAAGTGATGCTGCTGCTTTTTTTTTCTTTTTTTTTCTTGTCCAGACAGGCTGACCTTTTAGCTTAGTTTCTAATTCAGTTACTGAAAAATAAGCAGTGAGATAAGTTGCCTTTGTGGTTGCAGGATTAGTCAGCCACTTTCTAAGTCTCTAAAGGATTTTAAGGTTTGGACTTCTTGAAGTTCAGTGCTGCAAAATACCACTGACACAATTTGTCATTTCCTTTGTTTCAATTAAGTGTGCATGGTACTTGGGATGATTTTTGGAAGTGAATAAGGTTATTCATACTCATAATTGATACTAAGGCTAAAGAAGGAAATTTAATCTTGGAACTCAGAAGATTAAAATGCATTGGTCTTTTTAAAAAAGACTTATTTTATGACCACTCATATCATTGAGTAGAGCTTTGGATGGGTTTTCTTCCTTAATATAATTTCTGTACAAGGCAGAGAGTAATAATAGTATGTAGAGGTTATACGGATGTGCTGGCTGTAACACCAAAAGTTTGTTGAGCCTTTTAGGGATTACAGTGAGGATTGATAAAGTCCCAACTCTTGGCTAAGAGCATCCCGGGGATGGCGGCGTTGATGCAGGCTGCGGTGTTCCCGTGGTGGTGCTGTCTTCTCTGCTGCCTGGGTGATGCTCTGCGTGATGCCTGCGCAGTCGGGTCTGGGTAGCTGGGGTGGCCAGGGAGATCTCGATGTTTGCTATAATCCTCTGAAATCAGTTTCTGTATTGGGAATTTTCTGACATCTTGCCGACAGCAAAGCTCCCCCCTGGCTCTTACAGGCGTTTGAGAAACGGGAAAACTTCCAAACTGTGGGGAGGGTGAGAAGGCAAAGACACCTCTTAGCTGGTGAAGGAGCAGTTGTGTGTCTAAAGCATATGGAGGTATCTAAAAGACGGGTAGACATAGAGCTTAGCGACGTGGCTTAGTGGTGGTTTTTGTCAGGGTTAGATTGATGGTTGGACTCGATCTGAAAGGTCCCTTCCAACCTGGATAATTCTATGATACACGTATACTTTCTCTCGCATATAAACGCTTTAGATGCCCTGGAATCAGAAAATCAAGTATCAGGACAGTATATATCAGCTGAGGAATGGGGGGTGACTGGGAAAACATGTGAGTAACTTCCAGCGAGCACCTCTTGGCTATCACCTGGCTCAGGCTACCCAGCCAGGGCACAGCAGAACCCCCAGCCTGGAGGTGGTTTGGTCTGGGAAGGGTGGGGGGCTGGCTGGCCCCAGGGTATGGTAGAGCAGTCGTTTAGGCTGAGCTGAGTCTGGGTTCAGCTTGAATCCATGGTACAGTGTTCTGCTGCTGCCATCCAGTAGTCAGAAAGCTGGTATTGATGAAGCTTGGGCTTTTTCCCTTGTCTGCCTCAGCAGCCACTGGTGGGTGAGGTTCCACCAGTGAAGTGGTACTTGGTGCCACCAGCGGAGGGGCAGCTTCCCAACAAGTCCGTCAGGCCATCGTGGTGTGGCAGGCTGAGGGAAGCCTTGCTAAGCTAGGAAGGTGCCAAGGTGAGGAGAGAAGTCCAGACAGCAGTTCTTCCTGTGGATGCAAAGCAGAAGGAAGTTTCCAGTTTAGATGTGGTCTTCACAGTGTGTCTGGCAGGGAGCAGAATGGTGCACATTGCTTTCCACTCTGTGGGAATAGTACAGACACAGTGGCCTGGTGTCACACACATAGAAATAGAAACTACATTGAAAATAACTCGGATCCTCACTGCCACTGTGGCAGTAAGATGTCTCACTTTCAGTAGCCAGAAAACTCCACGTTTGTGAAAGTAAGGTAGAGCTGCCCAAACACATCATCCAAGAAGGCCTGGGTCTCCTCTGATATAACTCTATTAAAATACTTTTTCCAGTTTGCCTGGAGATCAGATGCTGAGTGGGTGTTAGTGTCTGTCTGTCCTCCACAAAAAGCCGTGCTGAGATTGTTCTCACTTAACTGTTTCAGCTGCCAGACTTGCACCGCCTTAAGTTGACTTGGCCTCTAGAGCAGATGCTGTTCTAGTTGAAACTTGGGAGTTACTTCTCTGGGAGAAGTCATCTGCTATCCAGCTGAGGTGGCCTGAAACAGCTGTCTCCAGATGTGCGTGGATGATAGATCCTGTTCTCTTTCTGTGGGAAGCTCCAGCCGCAGTGCTGTTTTGCCTTGGCTGGATGCTGCAGCCCATGATGTGTTTTGCTAGCACATTGCCTAAATAATTAAGATGCATTAAAAGCAGAAGCTTGTGCTGCTGAGACTTATTTTTCAAATCCTTTGAAAGATTAATATCTGTATTTTTAATCTTGCATGAAATCCCACAGTGAGTGCATTTCATCCACCGCTTTCATAACAGCGAGAAACTTCACTGATGTGCAATGGCTAAAAGGGAGGGAAAATCAAGATAATTAATGTTTGTGGAGGCACTGGGGTTTGTTCTGATTTACCGTAGCCCCTCTGTAGCGTGGCTCCTTGACAGATTTGTGAAGTTGTAGGGACCTGACAATCACGATGACAAGTGGGCGGTAAGTGCCTGTAGGTTCTTAGGTTCTTGCGTCCCTTGCATTGGACAACTTACAGTGAATAAATAGTTAATGCCTGCTCATACATTACATCGAGGCCTCCTTATGCTAGAAACATAAATGAGAACAAGGCACTTAATTTTTAGATCAGTGATTGAAAGTATGCCAAGTGGTACTGAGCCAGCATTTCAGGAAAAATGCTAAGGAAAAAAAATGGCATGCTATTCCAACACCAATTTATATCGCCGTTTTCGAGACCTAAAGTCTGGAGCACTGCTTAGCATGAGAAATCACCCTCTGCATTTAATTTTGGCCAGAGAAATTGAATGCTTTTTTTGCTGGTTTAAAAAAAGTGCATAGTACTATTCGGTGATCTGTTCCCTCCCAGTATATTTGATACGAGCATTTAATTGATACCGTGTTTAACCAGTCTTTCAAGTTAGAGAAGGGCTAATTCCAGAATAATCTCGGTTCTTACACTTGTCAGAGCTCACATTCATGAATCCCTGAGTTCTGACACCTCTCCCCGGCTGGCGGTCTGTAGCACCCATGCACTCTCGCACGCCGCAGCCTGAATTGCGCTCAGGGGTGGTTGCTACAAATAGTTGCAGCAAGTGGCATCCAATGGGCGAGCGTCTTCCAAAAATAAAACCCTGCTTGAGGAGGTGAGAGAAGAGAAGTTCAGAAGTTGAGGTGTGGATATGCATCAAACGGGTCTGCAGGATGCTGGAGAGGAACCACGAGGGTGCCCTTGGCTTTATCGGAAGGGAAGCATCTTGATAGCCTTGCTGGTAGCCAAGGTCAAGCAAAGCAAGAGTTTAATTAGTCCCTTCTGTGAAGAGCCTCCCTTCCCAAAGGACCTCTGAACACTTAATAGACTATTTGTAGGAATTCTTTTCTACTTACCTCTAATACGCAGACAGTTCTGGTGGGGAATGTGATAATCGGCAGCCTCCTGTGAGGGGCTCAGCTGTGCCACCATGCAGTTGTGGTCCTGGTTGCTTATTTTCTTTTCCATTTTGTTTTTCCAAAGTAGCCTGTTGCTACTTTATTACAGTGGTAATATTTTTCATTATCTCTAGCAGCGAGTTTCTATTTTGCATTTAATGATTAGCGTAGCTTGGATAACTTGGTTTGGAGAAAAACCCTTTTCAAGCCCTGTTTTGATTTTACCTGTCTAAATACACACAGGTAAATGAGTTGTGCTCCCTGTTGCTGTGGTTCAAGATATTTTGGGTTTCTTTGGGGGGCTTTGATTTCTGGGCATGCAGTCAAGAACTGTTAGATTGCAGCATAAAACTAGGCAGAAAAGGAAGATATAACAATAAAAGCTGTGCTAAATAGACAATTAATTTGTTTTTTTTTTCTTTAGTTCCTATTTAGCTCATATCTTTTCCACTAAGAATTTATTTCCCTGTGTAGCGTGGGAAGCTGCAATTTTATTACTTCTGTATTTTAGTCTTCAAACTCCCACTGCCCCTTATGAAGTGATAATTGCTGAAGCCAGTTTTTCTAAAGGCTATTTAAAACTTAGAAGTTTGCCATCAAGTTATGTTGAGCAGTAAATGCCACCTGGAATATTTGGGTTAAAGGCAGAGCAATTGCTGCAGCCGGGTGTTTCCTCTCTAAAAAGCCGTTGGTGGTAAAGATGGGGGGATATTCAGAAAATACTCTGCCTATTTTGTGGAAGACAAGTGTTCAAACTGGCAGAAATTAGAGGGTATAAAGGGTATTAGAAGGCAGAGGGTTATGACTAGAGGGCTAAAGAAGCAGAGAACAACTTCCTAATTTTATTTGTAGGATTTGCTGTGGTATCAAGACTTGAAAATATCCTCCTTCTGCAGAACAAATACTTTCACCATGGGGAAAATAACCCTATCTTCCCAATATCATATATATTCCGATTTTGTTCCAGAAGTCAGGATCCATCTGCACCTTTAAAAGATGATGGTAGAAGACCTGCAGCCCCTCCCTGGAGATGGAGGGTTCACGTTTGGCACAAGTTTCAGGACTTCTAAGGCAGCATTTAAAAACAAAGCCCAGACGGCATGAAACGTTGCAAAGATGCAAAGAAAAGGCTTTGTGCTAAATCCAGGGATCAGATTCGGTGTCAGCAAGTAAAAAGAAAGTTGCAGGAGGAACATGTTTTTTCGTTTGCCCAGGATAATGTGTTTTGATTCCTGTGCAGCCGGTGAGTTAGTGCTCTGCTTGTTGGGGAGAAATGTGCGAAAGCTGCTGGGAAACAGCTCGTTTCTATTTGATGCTCATAATTCGTGCGGCAAGAGGTTTTTGCCGGCAGTGTTTTTGGTAGAAGAGCAAATAAGAATGATAGCTGAAGTGACTTGGGGATTACTGGATGACACAGTATTTATGCTGGCAGTGCAGAGTCAGTGGTGACCTCGTGCTGCTGAAGGGGACCAGAGGAGCATATGAGGTCCCAAACTGGTTAAGCTACAGCCCCTGCTGTAGGAAAACCAGGCACGGGCGCTCTTCAGCGTCCAAGAGAACCGTGATAAATCCTTTGCATCAGCTTCTAATTCAAAAAGTTTTCACTGTGAGTTGTTTGTTTTTTCTTGGGGACAGGGAAGGGGCTGGGGTAGCTCTCTAGGCTTTGTGTTTCACAGTAGATCTCCTGTGAAGCGTAAATCTGGCGTGGTCTGTTTAAAAATACTGTGGCAGGTTTTCAGACTGCCTCTTGCTCAGGACAGAACTGCATAGGTATAAATTTCAGACCATGGTGCCCTTGAGTATGGAACCTGTGGCTGTGTCTAATGTGTCTGCAGAAAGCCTTTATTTATTCTCCTTCTGCTGCTTAGATTCATTTACATTCAGTAGAATATCATGTTGCAGTGACACTTTACCTGACTGTAACAAATGCGAGTGGTAGGTGGTTTTTTTTTCCCCCTATTTTTAAAAAGCTGATTTGAAAGGACGGTAACTCAGAAGCAGTTTGCTGAGGTGCACGTTGTTCAGCAGAATAGTTATCCGCAAGTCTGTCTGAAATGCTGGCAAAGGGATGGCATGACCTGCGTACGAATCTGCTCCTTCAGGAAGAAATTGTATATCAAATGGTCTGTTCCTGATTTGTCCGTTGTCACTACGTATGCATGGAAAGGCCGTGGGTTATGTCCTTCCGAAGGATGTAATTATCTATGTCCTTCTGAATTACAGAGTAGAAATCATCAGCGTATTCGAAACAAGATGTTGCTGCCAGGGGTGTCTGCAGCCCGAGGAGAGCGAGCAGCACTGTGGCTGTGGGCTTTCATGGGAACGTCTGCACCTCTGGCATTCATCTTCAGTTGGGCATTTTTACAGAGTTAAGATTGTTCTCAAAACTTGGAGTAAAAATACAGTGGTTAATCAAATGGTTAAAAATCAGCTTTCTGCACGTAAAACCTTGCTTGAACAGATTTGCTGCCCTGCTGCCTCTCCCTGTTGATAGATGTGTTTGACCAACCTTAGAACAAGTAGTTTATGTCTGTCTTTACATTTGATATGAGATTCCTTCCTTTAAAAGTTTGTCTTAGCTATTTGATTGCTGTGGACAAAAATAGATGGCTTTTACAAAGACACTTATGACTTCTTCCAACAGAAGGATTGCTGAGGAGAAGTGAGGAGCGGAATGGGACTGAGCCCCTGGCTAAAACCCGCTCTAATTGCAGCTCTTCAGCGCCGAGATTTACCCTGAGTAACCGTCTGTCATGAGATGCTCTGTCCTTGTCCTTCTTTTCTTATTTTGCTTCTGGCGTTTCTCTAAGAGAATAATGTCAGTGTCCCAGGAGTCTACTGCTGCGGAGACAGATATGCCAGAGTTTAAAAACTTAATTTCTGGGAGAAAGTCTGTCTCTGGCGTTGGCTCAGCGTGAAATGCCATGCCGCGAAGTGAAATGGAGGCCATCACATTTTAAACATTCTTTTTTTAATTTTTTTTTTGTTTTAAAGACGCGTGTGCAAGTGAAGGACAAGCTGGGTAATAGCCCAGCCCAGGTCGCGAGCTGGTGGTGTCGTGAGGCCAAAGCACAGTGGGAGCAGAGGGCTTGGTGTCCTGCCACTGCGTGGGCGCTCGTTAGTAATTAGCACCTGTCAGTCCCTTGTCAGTTCATCTCTGGCGAGCAGTCACATTCGGGACCTTTTACTAGTGTTGCCCTTTGGCTTCTCTGCCTCTTTTAGGAGCAACATGGCATTCACAGCCACGCTGACATTATTCCAGCCGAAAACTCTGTAATTAGTGCATCCTCATCAACGCATAGCGTTGCACACGGGGTGTATTTCTCTGCTCTTAGATTTTTGCACGGCGTGGACTTGCCTCTCTCCCTTCTCCCGCCGTCCCCTCCTCGAGCAGCTACTTTGTTCTGCCTCACGCGTCTGCGCAGGTAACCCACGTCCCGGTTTGTTCGTATTAATATCTCTCCGTAGGCTTTTGCCCACTCCAGACTCCGCTGTACTTCCATACTGTTAGCCATCTGGCCTGACAAACACGCAGTCCCGGGAATTGTCACAGCCATTGCGTCCCTTGGCAAGCAGTCGCTTCCAGTGAGCAGAAAGGCTTTGCCTGTCGGTACCCACGGATGCTAGATCCTGTTCGAGAACATTCATAGGACAGTTTTTCTCTCTCGCTGCCCCGTTCTCAGGGCCTGGAGAGCCCGTGGCTCTAAATCGGCTCTGCCCTCTGGTCCGCCAGCTCTGGCAATTTGTTTCTGGCTCTAAGCAGCCTCCAGCACTTCAGGAAGATGCTGGAGGAGGCTCGGGGGGTATCCATGGAAGATTGCAGCCCTAGGACGATTTCTGACATCTAATAGTTAGCTTCAGCCACGAGCGAGGTATTTTAGATCTGTTCCAAAACTCTCTTTCAGCAGTGCAGCACTGGGTGCTCTGGGCGAGCTGACAGCCCTTTGCTCTGATACAGCTGCTTAGTATATGTGCTCAGTGCTTGAATTAATGTGTTGTGTTTTTTTTTTTCTTTTTTACATTTTTATTTGACTATTCAATTCCCTGGACTGTGAGGAAGGGGAATGTTGAATAATTACCTGCTCCATAATAAATTAGTGTGAAAAGGCAACTGGTGCCATGCATCAACTTAAACTGCTGTCTGGTAAAGTTGCATTAATGTGTATAAATAATGTATATCTTTGTGGAGGAAGTGCTTTGTCTTTCTAATGAACAGTTGCCTGATTGGAGAGGCCGAAAGACTGCATACCCTTGCAAGAAAGGTTTTATTTCGCATGTGCCTGGATTATTAAAGTGGATTCGTGATCCTGTAACTGCAACTAGGAAGTATCTTTAGCAGAATATGCTGAAGAATTTCAAAAGACCTTGTGAGAAATGACTAGCGGATGACTTTGTGGTTTGGGGACTGGTATCTCTTTCACCACAGGAAGAAGGGTCAGGATTTCCGTATTGTATTTAAGGGCTGATGCAAACTATACAACTGCCATCAAACAGCCAGTAAAAAATTCAGTTGTTGCTTTATAGTAGTCAGTGAGCGTTTCACTGTGTGTTTTGGTTCAGAAATGCCTTGAAGAATAACCACAATAGCTGACTAATTAACAGCTAAACCAAGACAGCAGCATTGCTTGTATTTAACTGCAGTAAGGATAAGTCACTTAATTATGACATTTGTTGAAAGTCTAAAAATTGACACTTCTTTGTTCACAAAAAAAAAAAAC
The DNA here is from genome assembly GCA_003697955.1 of Calidris pygmaea. NCBI lineage: Eukaryota > Metazoa > Chordata > Aves > Charadriiformes > Scolopacidae > Calidris > Calidris pygmaea. The sequence continues at coordinate 35,705 of QJSC01002915.1, read as the reverse complement.
CAAATTATTTTGGATGTTATTAGTATCCACAGCAGGTGGTCACTGAAAGCAGGTGGTGAGGACAGTCATTCCCATCCTCTGCAGTGGCTGTGAAATGGTGTTTCTGGGGGTCACTTGGTCTTGGGTGGGAAAAGGACAGATGCTTAGGTGGATATTTGAAGCACTTCCAGTGTCCATGTTTTTAAATATTATCCCAAAATCCTGTCTGTTCCACAAGTTGTAATGTTATAATAATATGTAAAGGGTGTAGCTCTGGTCAGTCTAGACTATCCCAGGCCACACTTGGCATCTCTAATCACGGAATAAAACTTTCCTGTGCCAACACTCAGCAAACCGGCACGCACAAGGCAGCCAATTAACCAAAGGGCAGGCAGACAGGGAATTCGGCGAAGGGAAGCTTGTCCAGACTCGCCTGACATCTTCACGTGTACAGTGAAATACAAATTGTACTTGCATATTTTATCAGTGTGAGGCTGACCCAAAGTGACCTGGAGCCTGTGTTCTGGGATTTCTAGCTTAGAGGAGTCTGAATTCCTCACCGTGGCTGAGGTTCAGCCTGACTGCACATAAATGCTTTTTTTTTTTTTTTTTCCAAATGCAACTTTTGTCAAATGATTTCTTTTTTTGTTCCCTTCTGTCTCCTTTTGTCACTTGGCAGAAGGAGGTTTAGTTGCAGGGAAAGGGGAGGGGGAGAGAACTTCACTTCTGTTCCATCTCAATACAGTATTTCTGTTCTGAGCCTGCAAAATGAAGCGTTAGGAAAACAACTCAACGGGGGAAACATTTCACTGGTTGTTTTATACATTTTAGGCACTCGCGCTGTCACTAAACAGAGCATGTAATGTATCTGTAAAATGAGCAAAAGCAGCCCAGTATCCTGAGGCTCGTGCCAGTCTCGCTGAGAGCAGCATTCTGGAGCAGCACTCTGCCACCTTCTCCTGCTGGAAGCCGTGTTGTGACCGTGGGACGGGCAGCAGAATCCCTGTAGGTGTGTGGATGGTGGCTGGACTGATGCCGATGTCTGTCCCTCTTTTGTCCCCCTGCTAGCTGAAGACGTGGAGCGTCGATGAACTCCAGAGGAGGCTCTCGGCCCTGGACCCCATGATGGAGCAGGAGATTGAAGAAATCCGCCAGAAGTACCAGTCCAAGCGGCAGCCCATCCTCGATGCCATTGAAGCCAAGAAGCGGCGGCAGCAGAACTTCTGAGCCACTGGTAGAATATTCTTCCATCCTCAAACAATCAGCTCCTCGCTTTTATGACTACTAAACATATTGATTTCTATTGAAATACGCTAGCAAGATAGAGGGCAATACTTCTGCTCATTTATTTTTCCATAGCACCTTTGTGAACTCAGGAATGCCACTAAGTGCAACATCCTGATGGTATGTTTTAATGTTAGCTGTATATTTAAAACGTTATTCCGAAGGAGTTTTGTTACTGGTTTTAGGGGGATTGTTTTTAAATCAGAGGAACAGATAGAAATAGGCTAATGAAAGCTGGCTCACTCTCTTTTCAACTGAACTTTCAGGAGTCCATTTTGTTTTAAGTTAATACGGATTGTGGTATTTAACGGCTGCATCTTTTGTAGTTTTTGGTTTTTGTTTTTCTTTGTCAATGCACAGACACAATTTCAAGCTGGTAACTATATCCTTCTACTGTTAAGGTACTGATAAGTTTTAGGTCACTGAAGAGAGCAGGTGAGAACACGTGCAAACTGTTCCAGCCTTTTGAAAGATACTTAGATCTCATTTTTTAAAAAGCCTGTAATAAGCCCCATGCCTTACACTGTGTGCTTTAAGCAAGTGTGGTTTCTTCAAGACCTCAGTTTTGTCCTCTTTTTGTGTATTTTATGAATTGACACGAGTAGATAAAGCATGTTGTGCCTCCATCAGATATTACGTTCTGCAATTTAAAATCCACACTGACTTAAAACCAAAAGCCAATCGACAAGCCAATCCCCCTTCGTCTGTCCGTCTGTCTGGAAATGTCCTTCAGGGAGACCCCGCTGACATTGGAGTTCAGGAGCAGGAAGCAGTATTCGAATGGGTGGAAGTTGTGTGAACCTCTCTCAGGTATTAGGTACTTCTGCTCTGTCTGAGAGGACTTAGATATCTCCACAGTTTGTGAAATAGTTCCTGGGCTTCATTTCAGATTTACATCTTTAGATGCTTGAATAAAAACCTAATTTCACAATCCTTCACATTTCTGCGAGGTTTCGCCCACCAGAAAAGTTGAACTGAAAGTAAAGACTCCGTTGAATTAGCAAAGATGTGCATTAATGGTGGTGGAGCGAAGGCGGAGGTGGTCTGAACGAGAAGACAATTACTGATGTCCTGCTGGAAGAGATTCAGTCTCTTCCCGTTCCTCTGGATGCTCTTGTGTTCTTTCTTTACATTTCCCTGCCATTCCTGCCCGGTATAGCTCAATCAACGGAAACGCCCCAGCGTGTACAATCGCTGTGAGGATGGTGCAATGAACTCACACCGGTAGAGTGGAGAGTGAAACAGCAGCAGTGAAGAAGCGAGCCTGGTTTGCAGGGCAGAGACCAAGGGATGCCTCTGCCCCACGGGCTGTGACAGCAGAATTACCTAGTTTTAGATTTATCTGGCATATGATGAAATATTTGGACAGAGCAAGTATTTCTACCAATTTGTTTTGCTCTGATAGAGGGAACAGTTTCCAGTCATTCTTCCAAAACAGGCCTTGGTACCTCACCTAGATAATTAACTAAATAGCAGTGTCTCCTCAATCAAATGCTGCTGGAGAGGTGAAGTGTTCATTTCACGCCTCTGTAGGCTCTTCCTTTTTTTTTTTTTCCCCTCGGAGCAGACTCTTGGCTACTGTTAACAGGTAAACTCCGTTGCTGTGAAAGGAACCAAGCCATTTTTACCCCCTCTGCAGATCTGGTTGCATCGGTTTGTGTCGGTTTGATGCGCAGTGCGAGCACGGCTGTTCAGAGACCAGCAAACCAGCTCCCCGAAGGGAAAGGGGAGGTGGGGAGCCAAGGTACATCCTGGGATAACCAGCCGTTTGATAGCCTCCAGTATTGGGAAAGTTTTGAATTAGGAAAACCGAGTAATTAAAAGCTTTGTTGCTGTTAACGGACTAAAATCCCTTAGTCCGGACTCTCTAACGAGGTCTGGTGAGGTGCTGTGTGAACATCAGGGCTCACACAGTGCTCCTCTGAAATCCGTGCAATGCCTTTTGCCCTAAACACGCGTTTATTATGAGCAATATTCGCATCAAAGAAACTCCCACAGCTTAGGAGGGAGTTCCCTGGTCAAGGGCTGGTCTTGGATTTGTCACTCGGATGGCTCTGGCCCCCCGGAGCTGTGGATACGGGGCAGGTCAACGCGGCATGGATCGAGCAGATTCTGCTGGGAGTAGTTTTACCTCTGCACTGTGTAGGTAACTTTCTAGTGATCGGAGGGCATTAGAAAACCCAAGTTTTAGGTGAAACACCACAGGGTGGTGTCTATTTACAGAATATGCAACCTGTGACTGCTGTAACTGAATGTAAGCACTCTTGGAATACTCTGCTTTGCTGATGTGATTGTCTTAAAATACAGCAAATGAACCAAAATAAGTACAACTGGTCCAATGGCTTAACTGTCTTTGAACCTTTCTTAAATGCTTGCGGTGGCTGAGACTTGATGATGTTTCTTGCGCTTGGAGCTCTAATGCAGAGGAATTATTTTCTCCTTCACTGATTTTCAATCTGTTAGAGAAAATAATTCCCTTTTTGGTCCCTTTGTAGACTGTCTTGGAGCGTAGTACCTGCTCACTTCGAGAGTCCTCCAGGCTAAGAACAAGGCTCGTACCGTAAGGGAAAGCTGTTCCAATGAGGTTTTTAAGCAAAAAGCTTGCTTAATTGTCAAGCTGCATTTATGTGCTCCTTGGGTCCACCTGCATTGCTGAAAGTGTTCTGGACACAGACCATTATCTTTGCTTGTAAAACCCAGAAATACTGATGATGTCAGTCATGTGAGACTTAAAAATGTGAAGTTTGTAGCTTTAACTTTTTTTTGTAACAAAGAAATTAGCAACACTGGCATAAAGTGCTGACTTGAAATGCTATTTTGTAAGATCTGGCTGTTTGTATATAAGTGTTGGGTCATTAGTTTGTATATGTATGAAATAGTAACTTTTATTGCATTCCTCTGAGTTTGATACAGGAGACTTTGTTTGATCTTTCTCGAGTATCTTGCCTTATTTGTTCAAAGGGGCAAATAAACTGTCCTTACCTGAAAGCGTTGGCGTCGTGACTAGTATTTACACATTAAAATACTCTGGTTTATCAGGTCAAGTTTAAACATGTCAGATATGCATATATTTTTTTTTGAACAGGCAATTCTTTAGCCTTAAAATGTTACTAATTTTGTACCTCGAGGAGAGATTTGCTTCAGTTTGGGGGCAGGTCGGTGCGCTGCCAGCTCCGCGGCGGTTCCGCAGGATGAGCGATGGATGTTCAGGCTGTTTCCCCACATGGAGGAGGGCTGGGAGCCCTTCCTGGCGCTGTCATCCCCCAGGAGGTTCGCTCTGGCAGATGGGGAGGGTGCGCTCTGCTGTCACATCACACTGCAGCCACTTTCCGGAGCCCGCAGTCAGGTTTGGGACCAGGTACGTATCAATTCATCCCCCTTTCCTACCCAGGAGGTGAGGGTAGAGGCTCGCTCTCCTCGTTCTGGCTGACTTGCTGCGCTTCCAGCTTTCTAGCTCGGAAAAAGATGAAGCTGACAGTGAGTGGGTGCTGCCTTCCAACAGTGAACTGTTGGCTTCTACGTGGTTTCCCTGAGCGGTTACTAAATCTGTCCTGAAGGGATGACTAACCGAAGCGGAGACAGAATTCATTCAGGACTCAGCTCTGGTTAGCAATCCCGGAAGAAACAAAATAGATTTGAGCTTTTAAATGTTAGGAAGGAGCGTGGAAATCGAAGGGAGGGAGACCACAGGCATTTCTAGTAACTGGGAAAGCCTGGAGCTCTCCCATATTCTCAGCAACGTTACCAGGATATCAGGGAGCCCTACCCCCAAGGGGGGGTTGTTCTCCCAGTGCCCCAGCAGCACCACAGCCGCTCAAGGGGGGCTTCATGCTGGGAGCAGGGCCCCTGCTGCACAATTAATTGCATATAACTTAACAGAACCAACACCTGACAGGCAGCCATGAGCTGGGGCTGATGTTTAACCAGGTTTTTCCCCATTGTGGGGAAAAGTCAACTTCCTGTGAAGCTACAGAACCAGCAGTTTTTCTCCTCTCATAGTGGTTATCAGGACGAAGATACAGGTGTTGCTGTGCCAGTGTCCTTTATGCCCAGCTACTCTTTCCTGCACCCTCATTTTGTCCCATTTCCTCCTGTCCACAGGCCAAAAGAGCCTGAGCGTGTGCTTAGATAAATGCTTTGAGTGTTGGCTGACAGCCCTGACTTGAGAGCTGACAATTTTTCATTGCATTAATCACTCTGGCAAAATTTTAAAAGAGTCAAACCAGGAAACACCCATCAGCTCTTTCCAGACCGAAAGTGACTTAATTGCCCTTTAATTTAAGAGCCCAGGAAGACAGCCAACTTGTTTAAAAACTTTAAAACAATTCAATTCCATCTACGAAGCACAGCCTGTTCCGCTCCCCTCTGGGCTGTCGCTGTTAAAATCAATACAGCGGAGGGAGCCCAGAGTCCCTGAATCCCATCCAGGGCGGCCGCAGCAGCAGAGCAGCCTCTCGCAGACCTGTCTCTGCACAACCAAGGGGATGGATGAGCCTTTCCTCAGCCCCCAGCAGCTCACGAGCTCTGGACCATCACTCGTTGACCGTAGAGGGGAAGATCTTGAAACAAAAGAGGGACAGGGTTTCCCCCTCTGCACTCTGACCGGGTTAGAGGTCTGGCTGTGGGCAGGCGTCGCTGGTGCGGTGCTTCTCTGCACCCCTGAAATTGTGAGACCTGTCCAGGCAGATTCGATGAACTGAATTCCATCTCTTCAAGGCTATTCCTTTGGCTATCTCAAATGATTAGAATGAAAGCCTTGAGTTTACGTGTGTCTCACAACGAAGTTGATAGCAATGGTTCAGATAAAGGATAAAGTAAACCCAAGAGTATATAGAGGCCTTGGGGATTTCTTACTACCAGGAGAAAGTGTTTTAAATTTGTTAAAAAAAAAGAATTGATTTAGAGCAGTGTGTGTCTTTATTGGTCTCCATACATAGTTCAGCAAATACAGGAATTACGGGTAACGCTGATTTAACACCTACCTACTCAAGCAGCCGGCTCTGATTTGCACTCCCTGAGCTGAGATCAGGGGGGCTGGAGGAGCCTACGAGCAGGAGGGATCCCAGGAACGCTGCTGGCCCGGAGCCTTTCCTTCCTGCAGGTCGAGCCCTGTAAAATCTCCTGGTTTTCCCATAACCAGCCGAGTGCACAGACCACACTCCGGGTCGTCACGGATCTGGAAGTTGGCACAGAAGTTTTAAAGAGGAATAATGACGTCTGCTTTGTCTCTTTGGAGCAGAGTTGTCTGATTCGCAGCTGCGTGAAGTAGCTTAATAAGGTCACTCCTTAATCACCGTTCCCCGGAGGGAAAAGAGTCACTCTTTCATCAATCATTTTGTGAGTGGGGAGAGCAGTTTTTGTAGAAATAACCTGATAAAGTGGTTAATTGATTTACCCACTGTACCAAATGAAAACGCAGCCGCTCTCAGGAAAACCGATTAGGGATTAGCCAGAGGACGTGGATTTCCTACTTGCCTCAGAAATAGTAAGCCAGAGGGGTCCTGGCAGCCCCTCGCCGCACACAAGTGTCTGGGGGAGGCGAGCGTGGGCTGTGACCACCCGCTCCTGGTACCCGGCACCTTCCCGCTCCCGGCTCTTCCCGGCTCCGCAGAGCTCGGGCTGGGCTGGCTCTGCCTGCGCGCCGGTGGGAGGATTTTCCCGGTGCAGTTACTCAGAGCCGTGCAAACCCTGATGTCTGCGCAGAGCAGAGCAGGAGGCTAAAAAAAGAAAACCTTCTTTTCATGGCTTTCCCCAACCCTGGAGCTCTCGCACACCAGCCCCGCTCCGGGGGCAGCCGCCGGTCGCAGCGCGGCAGGGGGGCTCACGGAGCGGGGGGGTCCTGCCTTGTTTTTAACCCCCAAATTGGGGGAGCATTGGCCTTGGAGAGATCAGCAGCATGCAGATTCTTATTTTTTGTTTTGTTGATGGAAAAACTCTCAAAGGAATAAAGACTAAACTCTATTTTTAATTCTCCTCCCATCACATCTAGCAGAGGAATGCACTTGACGCAGGGAGAGCGGCAGTAAGTCTTCCCCTGCAGACAAGCAGCCTGGAGACACCCCCCTCATCCCAGAGCATCAGGGAGGCCACTTGCAGCATCGGGAACGAGCTCAGCCTTTTATGTTGCCCTCAGGATAAAGGAGGATAAAGCCCAGGCAGCACCAGAGCACAAACTGCACCCCTGAAACACGGGAGAACCAGCTCCCGAAGAGCAGCCTGTCCCCACCTTGTTCTAGCGGGACGTGCTGGGGGGATACCTCCTCCCTGGAGAGAATATTGGTGCTGGGTTTGGCTGGGGATGCTGCTCCTCATGTGCCCAGCTTCTGCCTGGGGGCTTGAAACCCTCTGCAGGAGCAAAGGTATTTCCTTGGGGAGCCTGGTGCTGTGTGGTGGTCTTCTAAGCTTCCAAAGGGGCTACTGTACTTTTCTAAGACGACAAGCACTGTTGGCCAGGGGCAACCTGTGATAATTAGTAATAGCTCTCAGCTGCTGGTGACCACGGTCACAATCACAGGCAGTTTGCTGGCTGGAAGCCGGTCTGAGCTTTGCCTTTGCAGCAAGGAAAGCAGGGGAGGCTGGATGTGATTAGGGCCACTGAAGCCGAGGGGAGGTTCTCCGTGCCAGGAGGGGGGAGGTAGTCACAGCTGCAGTGTCTGAGCAGCTGCTGGCCTGTGCAAGGTGGCCTGAATTTGTCTGGGTGGGCTTCAGTCCTCTTGGCTTTAGTACTGGGAGCTAAGGAAAGCAGCAGGGATGAAGGGGGGATGAACATTGGTGTGATGGACCGGCTCCTCTTGGGTCTCCGGAGCTGCAGTGTGGGGTATCCCCTCCTCACCCCGAGCCCTGCTCCCCTGCCCTCGGAACAGCCGTGGCTGCGAGTGAAATGGCTGGGAAGCCACCAGGGAACGTGCACACACATCCTCCAGCCTTCTGCTGGCAGAGTGTTGTTTAACCGCGTTAAGCCATTAACACTTGCGCTCTAAACTGTGTTTTCTTTCAAAGTGGAGCCTTTTCTACCTTTAGTCCAAATCATGGCCCACGAGCCTGGGGTTGAAGTTGATTTCTTAAACCAAGAGTAGGTGTTAGGGGGGTTAACTGCCGGCTGGTGCTCGGCTGCTCCTCGGCTCCCGGCGCGGGGTTTTTCACGTCGATGGCTCAGCTCCCGTGTCCCTTGGTGCTGCTGATGCAGCCTGTGCCTCTCTGCACATTCCTTCTCCTCCCTGCCTGCTTCCCAGATTTCATGGGTGCGGAAGGAAGGGGATGGAGGAACGAACCAGGCTGGGATGGAGCAAGCTTTTTGCTTTGGGGATCATCCTGCATTTTTAATGTTATTTGCAATCCACTCCTGAAAGTCCCTCTGTGCTTCCCTCCCTCGATGCCTGTGCGGCTTCTCCTGCAGCCCTCCAGCTCCCACCCCTTCCCTCGCACCCCGGGGGACCCCTGTTCCTTTGGGCCTCCTGAGAGATGGGTTATCCCAGACGCCAGGGTGACACCAGTGGTCTAGGCACGAGGAATAGCTGTCACCCCCCATGGGGGCAGGGATGAGGTGGGGACTCTCTCCAAGACAGTGCTGGAGCTGGCTCTGGGGACCCTGCAGTGGCACCGGGAGCAGCCTGGCACCCCCCCACTGCCCTGTCCCCATCTGGGCTGATGTGCACCCCGAGCTGCCACCACACACAAAACCAGCCTCCGAAGCGGGTCACTGAGGTCTTTAATAAAATATACAGTATGCATCCCATGCATAGATAGAAAATTAATTTACATGCTCTTTTCATTATTTGCATAATACTTTTTAATTAATACATGTAATTCAGTCTTCACATTTTAATATACTTTGCTACTGGAATACTTATGGAGAGAAGGGGAAACTCCTTCCTTTATTCAAGTAACAGTGCAGCGGGAGCTGGCGGGAGCGGAGGATGGAGCTCGCCGGTCCCTGCTCGCAGTCGGAAGGAGCGCAGAGGGGACCACAGACCATCCATACTGGAAGACTCAATGATGCCAGGAGCTTGAGCACCCTCCCATCCCACACCCCCCATTCCCTGGGGACCCCTCCCCGAATCCCAGTGAGGTTCAGAAAGGCTGAACCAACAGCACTGGTGTTGGTTTGTCTTTCCTTCCCCATGATCAGCAGGTGGCTACGGGCAGAGCCGATGTTGGCAACTGCAGAGACAACTGAAAGCCAGCTGGGACAACCAGCACGACCACCCCTCAGGTGCCTGGGGCCATCCTCCTGCCATCAACCCCTTTTTGAGCCGATGAGGTGACTGCAGGGCGCACATTTCTCCTGCTCGGAAGGGGCACGGCTGGGTGCATTCCTCTGTGCACAAAGATGCTGCACGGTTTCCAAACAGAGAACTGGGGGTCAAGGAAAAACTCCATGGGGAATTAATGCTGTGCTGGGAACAGCCCCAAACGTGCTCAGCCAGTCGAGGATCCGGGTGGGAGTGCCAGACCCCCCCTGCCCGGCTGTGAGGTGCTCGGAGGCTGCGGTGACAAGGAGCAGTGCAAGGTCCCCCCCTGCCCTGGCATGGGGGGTGCTCCCCCCGCTGCGGAGGGAAAGTGAGTGCATTGGCACCCAGGGAGCTTGGCTCCCTGTGGGGACATTGGTGATGCCCGGGGCAGTGTGACCCCCCTCCCGCCCCTACCTGGCCCCGAGGCAGGGAGACACGAGGCAGCAGAGTGAAGCTGGACTGGGGGTTGTGGCGAGGGGGACTGGGGCATGTACCCAACCCAGATGGCTTTGGTCATCTCCTCCACCCCATCATGGGCTGCTGCAGCCCCAGGGCTCCCTGGCAGCTTTTCCCACGGTGGAAATCATGAACATGCAGCGATGGCAGAGGCTCCATGCCCAGGAGCGTACGCCCCATGTCTGCTCCCTGACAGCCCTTTGCAGGGTCTCTGCCTCCCCTCTGCCCCGGGGGGTGGTTTGGCTCCTCCAAAACAAATGCCCCCATGTCTTGGGAGCCCCACGGAGCAAAGGGCTTGGCGGGGAGATCCCTACTGGGGGTGGCCCCTCAGTTGCCCCAGCCTCATCCCCTCTGGCTGCTCCTGCCTTGGAAGACGGGGTCCCTTTTGCCCTGTCATTCCCTGCGGGTGTCCCCCAGTACTCCCAGCTGTGCCACGATCCCAGCACAACCCCAGACCCACATCCCTGGGGGTCCCGGTGGTGGCAGTGCAGGAGAGTGGTTAAACCCCACCTGCAATGGAAGGAAGGTGAGGTCCAGCCGGGCCCACTGCAGGGGCTGGGGACAGTGGGGCTCACTCTGGGCTGGACACCACATGTCCTCCCATGCAGACTCATTTCCATCCCATTTCCCCCCACAGCCAGTGGGGCAGCTGAGCCTTTTGAGGCTGTTTCCAAGGTTTGGGGCTGGAGTTGATGCTGACCTGGCACAGGACCTGCAAGGGCAACCACCCTGGTTGGGGGCTGCATCACCCTCAGGCTACTTAAACTCACCCTGGACAACACTAAAGGTCAGGGCAGAGGCAGATCCCCCTTCACGCAGCTGCAGCAGTGCCTGATCGGGGGTCACCTGTATTTCTTTTTTTCCTCACTCCCTTTCTGGCAGGGGTATGTCCAGCGCCGCAGCCTCCATCTGCAGCCACGGGGGAGCAGGGCCATCGCCAGGTGAAGGCTGAAACACGTCCAGGAGGACCCAGCCGCTGCGTTCCCAGGGGCTGGAAGCAGCTGGCACCCGCTGGGCATCTCCTCCAACCCCTCCTGTCCTTGGCAGGGCAGGGATGATGCCAGGCACGGTGCCAGATGGGGAGAGCCTGGCTCCTCCGCCGTGTCCCGGTGCCACAGCCGTGCCGTACTTGCGGGTCCCGTGCGTGCCCCGGTGCCATGGCACGGTGGGGTCAGGGTGTGGGGTGGGCACCGGGGGTCAGACCGCGGCGGTCGGGGCTGCCTCTGCCCAGGGAGGTCTCGCTCAGAGCCTCCGAGTCCCGATCGCGGCTGGAGACGCTCTCCACCTCCTCGGGGTCCTTCTTCCCGCTGTTCCTCACGGCCGCCTCCAGCGCCTTCTGCTTGCGGTAGAAGTGGGAGAACTTGTTGAAGATGATGGTGATGGGCAGCGCCACGACCAGGATGCCCCCCAGGATGCAGCCCGAGGCGGCCAGCTTGCCTGCCACTGTGACGGGCACCACGTCGCCGTAGCCCACGGTGGTCATGCTGACCGTGCCCCACCACCAGCACGCCGGGATGGTGTCAAAGCCAACATCTTCCTCCTTCTCAGCCGTGTAGGCCACGCCGGAGAAGACGGAGACCCCCACAGCCAGGTAGAGCAGCAGGATGCCCACCTCCCTGTAGCTGTGCTGGAAGGCAAAGCAGAGCGGTGGTCAGTGGGTGCCACCGCACCCCTCACGGCCAGGGTCCCGCAGCACAAATACAGCCCTGCGTGTCTCCGTCGGGGGTCTCAGTGCCTCCATCCATCTCTGCCGTGGGACGTCCCGCTGTGGGCCTGGGCTGAGACAGGTTGGGGGTGTGTGGGTGACCCACACCTGGAGCGAGTGGGGCAGCAAGGAAATCAGCCCTGGCACCCCCAGCAGCTCCCCCCAGCAACCCGCGAGGGGGAGGCAGCGCTGGGAGGGGAAGGGGACCTCTGTTTCCCAGCCAGTGATCCCCGGCAGAGGCTACCCCCTGCCTCCAGCACTCGCTCCAAACCCATCTCGGCTAACAATATTTAGACACATTTTTTCCCATTTTCCTTTTATCTTGGCAGGTCCCCAGAAACCACCTAATGGGCAGCCTCTAAGTGAAGCGATTTGTATTTTCGCGATGTGCTCGTAGGGAGGACGTGTGCCTCCGCTGCGGGCTCAGCTCCAGACCTTCAGCCCTGGGGCTCCCTGGCTGCCAGGTGACTCCCCAACCAGCGCCCCAGGGACCTCAACCCTCCTGTCCCCCAACACCTTCTACAGTCTCCGCATCCATCTAACCCTTTGTGAGGGGGGAATTTTCTTGCAGAAACTACTGTTTCTGAGATAATTACATTTCCTTGCTGGTTTTGCGTGGGAGACTCAAAGCGAACCTGAGAGCTGAGAGGAATCCAAGCAGCCCTGGTTGTTGGGTCACAGAATTACAGCATGATATGGGGTTGGAAGAGACCTCTGCAGATCACCTAGTCCAACCCCCTGCCAAAGCAGGTCCACCCAGAGCAGGTTGCACAGGAACGTGTCCAGGTGGGTTTTGAACATCTCCAGAGAAGGAGACTCCACCACCTCTCTGGGCAGCCTGTTCCAGGGTTTTTTCACCCTCAAAGTGAAGAAATTCCTCCTCGTGTTTAGATGGAACTTCGTATGTCCAAGTTAGCGCCCATTTCCTCTTGTCCTGTCACTGGGCACCACTGAAAAAAGACCAGTCCCATCCTCTTGACACCCTCCCTTTAAGTATTTATAGGTGTGGATCAGATCCCCCCTCAGCTTTCTCTTCTCCAGACTAAAAAGACCCAAGTCCCTCAGCCTTTCCTCATAAGGCAGATGCTCCAGGCCCCTCATCGCCTTTTTAGCCCTCTGCTGTACCCTCTCCAGCAGTTCCCTGTCCTTCTGGAACTGGGGAGCCCCAGGTCAGTCCAGGGATCCATCTAACATCAGCATGGGCTGGTGTCAGCCCCTGGTTCCCATGAGGTGCTGCACCCCCAACTCGCCAAGCCCCAGCCCTGGGGGTCTGGGAGCCCTGGTGGGAATGGGGCCATGGGACAGGCTGACGGCAGGGGTGCGCAACGCTCCTTGAAGAAGCCGTCGTTTCTCTGGCTCCACACTAAAACATCTGTGTTGCAGTTTGTCATTGGATATTCTTAATTTTTGAGCAGAGTACAAACCTGTGCCGAAAGCCCGGGGGGCAAAAAGGCGGTGGGCTGTTAGGGGACCAGGCAGCGAGTGATACTGGGAAGGGGACTGCTGATGGACGAGCTGGGACCAGGCAAAAGGCTATGGGACAGCACTGGGACAAATCCAGCACCCATCTCCCGTCCTTGCCCTGGCGAGGTGTGAGCCGAGAGCCCTCCACGCAGTGGGGATGGGGTCCCCCACTCTTAGAGCCTCGCAGACCAAGAGGAGGGGACCATGAAGCCCTTGTTTACTGGCAGGGCCAGGCCAACCACCCACCAGTGCTAAAGCCACCACCGTCCTCACAGCACAGCTAGTCCCCTCGCTTTTTGACTGTCACAAGCCAACTTCTTGGCTGTTTCTGCCCACTGCTCTGCCAGCTTGCTCTTCATCTTTTGGGGAAAGGAAAGCCAAGCTCTGATCATGGGGGGGGGCGGTTTCCAGTCTCCTAACAGCCAGAGAATGCTTTATTGGAGACCACATAATGACTAAACAAAACAGGTTTCGAGCAAAGCAAACAGCAGAAGACGTGGGAAAAGAGCTTCCAGGGTCAAGACAGAGAGGTGAAGGAGGTGGATTCACGGCAGGGAGCGAGGAGACTTTGCTTCGACTGCTGGCAAAAGCTGCTCAGCTAACACCAGTAATACCGAGGGGAAATAATATCCTCCACTGCCGCCATCGCCTGTGGCTGCAAATGCCCTACAGCAGCTCTGGGGGAGCTCCTTGAGAAGGACAAACAGCTCAGAGCCACCGAGTTTCAAGGATGTATCAGTTGGCCACGAAAGGCTTATTCCTGGCTGGAGCTTAACAGCACGTCTGTGGGTCCCGGACGGGGAGCAGCAGAGCCCAATGACCTTATACATTTTTAAAGAGTGTCAGTTATGGCCCAGGGATGTGTTGGAGGGCAAGGGGGAAGACAGGCAGCTCGATAGCTCCGGCTGCTTTAATTTACAAGCAGGGTCAGGGCTTGCAGCACAGGGCGGTTCCAGGAATTTCCCATTTGATCCTATTTGCAGCCATTTGTCCTCAAAAGGTGTGGTTGGCTCATTGATCCAGGGGCAGGCAGAGGCAGCTGGGGTTCAGGTGGGATGCAGGATTAGCTGGGGTTCGGGTGGGGATGGAGTTTTACCTATAGTTTGGGTGGGATGCAGTTTTAGCCATGGTTTGGATGGGATGTAGGATTAGCTGGGGTTCAGGGGGGATGCAGTTTTAGCCAAGGTTTGGGGGGGAAGCAGGATTAGCTGGGGTTTGGGTAGGGGTGCAGTTCTAGCCATGGTTTGGATGGGATGCAGGATTAGCTGGGCTTCAAGTGGGGTGCAGTTTTAGCCATGGTTTGGATGGGATACAGTTTTAGCCATGGTTTGGGGGGATGCAGGTGTAGCTGGGGCTCAGGTGGGACACAGATTTAGCAAGCAACCTGGGGAGGTGATGCTGGGTAATAAAAGGCTCCAGCAAAACCACCACCCCAGCAGCAGTCTCTTTGGGCTCTTGCCCTGGGAGGAGGTCTGCCTGCCCTTGCGACAGCCATGGGTGGGCTCCTTCCCCAGCTGAATGTACACCTCTCCTCCAGCACAGCAGAAGACAAATGAAATGGAAAAGCCTGCTTTGAGCCTGACTGGAGATACCAGCATGGGGACCGAGCACGGAGGTGGCCCATAGAGATGGCTACAGCAGCAGGGTGATGCATCTGCTGTCTGGGGACGTGCAGCTCCGGCTCTTCCCAGCTATTTGTGTATTTAGGCTCCTAAGGGGACAGACAGCAACTCCTGGAGATCCCTGCAGATGCCTAAATTACTCAGCACCTGACACCTATTGACTGCCAGTGGGAGACAGGACCAAACCTGCACCCGGGAAGCTGCAGTAACAGCAATGGATGTCGCGCACGGCGGGGAGGGAGAGCAGGGACGTGTGGGAAGCCTCTCCTCAAATTAAATAGACCCTGGATCAGGCCCCAGGCGATCTGAAGACGGTTCGGAGTTTATGATGCCCAAATGGCAGAAATCCCTCTGCTAGCACTTCGGTGGCAGGGGAACAATTACTCGCCTCGCCAGAGCCATCGCTCCCGCTTCCTGGCTGTGAACGGCCCTTCCTCCTCTGCTGCTGCTTTATGCTCTCGCAATAGGAAGTAAATTATGATTAACAAGACGTCGTAATTTATGTGCCCAGTAAATCACAACGCCAAGCTGCTGCGTCAGATCTGTGTCTTCGCTCATCCCCATTTACAGCTGGCTCCGGAGTCCCCGGGAAGCGGCTCTTTCCAGCACGTCACTGGGTGAATCAGCGGCTCGGCAGAGGCCAGAGCCGGGATGCTGCCGGCTCCCCGGATCTCCTCTGCTGCTTAATAACATGCAGATGAGCCCGTCAGTCCCCGCTCTGCTGCAACGTGTTGTTCACGCTTAACTGGAGCACAGAAAGGGTTCTGGGAGCCCTTCCCACGTGTACAGTTTTATTTAAATTCCGCAGGGTCTGTCACTTGCTAATTGTTCTCTCAAGGTGAGTGCTCAGAAGTAACTATGATGCAGATTGGACTTCAGTCATCTTCGTTTCAAACAATCCTCCCTGGACCCTGTTTTCAGCAGGCTTTGAGGATGTCAGGAATTTTTTCCTCCCCATTTTTTTTCTGATGCTCTGTGAGATTTGCAGGATTAACGGTGGGCTGGTCCTGCTTCACAGCAGAAGTTGGCAGAAGACCTTTCCTGCTGCTCATCCTCAGCTGCAATTGAGGGTTGTTTTTCTCCACAGCTCACCCACGGGAATGGGTCCAACCCTGGCAGTTGAGTCCTGCCGACACCGGGACATCCCATGCTGGCCCTGCCACTGCTGCAGCGGTGAGAAACAGGGTGTCCCCAGCTGTGGCTGTGCCTGCTTCATCCCCGAGATGGGCTCTCAGAGGGAGCAGCACCAGGACCACCAGCTCTGGCCCCTGCCATGCACTGAGTGGGAGGAGAGCATCCCTTTGGTTGGATTTCAAGCTCAGTTATGAAGATTGCTTTCCTTGGCCATTTGTTTGGCACAGCGCTTGTTTGAGAGGAGAAAAGGTACTGGGATATTTGCATGAGCAATGCTGAAAAACCAGTCTTCTGGTTTGAATGTGGGGACAAGCGGCAGTCCCACAAGCAGAGGAGGTGTTTGCCCTGGTGCCTATCACCCCGTGCCCAGCAAAAGCCCCATGTGTAGTGGGGACTCAGGAGAGTGTGTCATTCTGTGTCCTGGCAGGCTTGAGGACTGGCTTTTGGATTTGTCTTGATGTGGTCGCCAAGAATCAGAGACAATTAAAGACTGAGTTTAATTGGCCTCTGCATCGGGCTGGATTTTCTGTGTAAGCGCAGGAGGAGAGGGGACAGTTTCACCCTCCCCAGATTTGGGCACATGGTCCCCAGCAGGAAGGGGATGGAGGAGGGAGGGATGGATGGTGGGGGAGAGCAGAGACCTGCATGGAGCACCGAGGCTGGTCCATGCTGCACAGCTGAGCTGTGGTGATGGAGGTCTGGGCTGCAGCACCAGGCTGGTGAGGATTTCATGGTGGCTTCATGCATTGACCCTTGTCACAGTTGCTCTTGCTCTGTCTAAGGAGGCTGGGGGTGCTGCAGAGGGGGTCTGGAGAGACACAGCCTTGAGGCATACCACTGGGGATCTCACCAAACCTGCAGGGGTGCCACCTCTTGGCATGCCTGGACCCTGGTCCTTCATTGTCTCAGCATCTCCTCATCCAGCTCTTCCTCCTGAGGTTTGCATGGTCCTGGGCCCAGCTTCCCCTGAGATTTCCAGCATGCTGAGGGGCAGCAGGTGGTAGCCCAGTCCCTGCTGGGAGCATGGACCTTGCCTTGGGCTGGTTGTCCCAGGCCCTGCTGCTAACCCTTTGCTTTTCTATTGCCACTCTGTGCTACCCATGGCTAATTACGTGCCAGTCCCATCTTTGTCATACCCTGGGGCATCCAAGTGTCAGGCCAGCTGGACCAGGAGCTCCATGTCTCCCTAGATGGACAGACACCAAGGGTTGGATGCTGGCCTCTGGCCACCTGGCAGTGTGCCCTTAGCAGACTCTCCCTTCTCCCAGACTGGGAACAGGAGCAGCTCCGAGCCACACACTGGTGCTGGCACACCCAGCAGCTGCTGGACCAGCTAGGCACTGACCTGCTTCTGGTGGGACATCACCATCCACCCATGCGTGGCTGAGTTTGTTCCACCACTGTGCAACAGGGCTCACACGCCATGGTGGGGAAGGGATGGTTGAGTCCCTGAAAGCACCAGCTCTGCCTGAAGCAGAATCTGCATCCATGGAGTGACCTGTTGTTTGCTCTGAGTGTGTGGACAAAGAGGACTTGTGCAGTGCTCCCCACGCTTGGTTGCTTTAGCAGACACACAAACCAACAGCCCAGCCCACCACCCCAAGCATGCTCACCAGACACCACCCCGGGCTGGTAGCTCACTGGGAATGGGAATGTCCACATTCCCCAGCTGCATCAGAGGTCTCCTTCTCATCCAGAGACCTTTGATGATAGAGGAG
This sequence comes from Calidris pygmaea, assembly GCA_003697955.1. NCBI lineage: Eukaryota > Metazoa > Chordata > Aves > Charadriiformes > Scolopacidae > Calidris > Calidris pygmaea. The sequence continues at coordinate 18,112 of QJSC01002915.1, read as the reverse complement.
ATAGATAAGGAGACAGAGAGCCAGTTTACCTTCAAGGTGGCCCCCAGCGACCTCAGTCCGGTGGAGTGCCGAGCCAGCTTCAGCACCCGGAATATCCTCATGAGCCGAAACACCTGCACCACCTTCCCTAGGTTGCCCAGCTCCGAGTCACTGCCCATGGTCACGTCCACCAAGAGGGTGAAGTAGAAGGGCAACACCGAGACAATGTCAATTATGTTCAGCGGGTGCTTGAAGAACTTTCTGGGGTTGGGGGAAAGCAGGAGACGGGAAGACACTTCGAAGGTGAACCAGGAGATGCAGAAATACTCCAGCTTGTGCAGGACCGGTTCGTCGAGCACATTGCCATTCTCATCCACCTCCTGGTACTCGGGCATGCTGTGGATGCACATGGTGGCTATGGAAACCAGCACCACACTGATGGACACGAAGCTGAAGAGCTTGCTGGGGATGGAGTAGCCAGGGTTCTCCATGGTGAGCCAGAGGCGTTTGCGCACGTTGCCGCAGCGCAGCGTGCTGTAGCGCAGCAGGTCGTGGTTGATGTCTGAGATCTCATCGGGGGACGTGTCCACGCTGCTGACCTCGCTCTCCTCATCCCAGTTGTGGTGCCGGCTCTCCAGCTTGCGCTCATGGTAGCGGTAGCTGCAGCAGGAGTCCAGGAAGAACTCGTTGATGCCCCAGTACTCGATCTCCTGGCAGAAGGAGAAGACGCACAGCTCCTCCATGACGTGCAGCTTCCCCGTCTGGTAGAAGTGGAGCACATAGAGGAAGAAGCCAGGGTTTCGGTCAAAGTAGAACTCCCTGGCGCTCACGTCGTAGTCATCGCAGAGCTGCAGGATGGACTCCTCCGAGTCGCAGGAGAGCAGGCGTCCCAGGCGGGTGTCGGGGAACTTGGAGAGGGCGCTGGAGCTGAGCCGCCTTCTCAGACCCCCCACATTGATGTTGATAACGTCCTCCTCAAAACCAGGACCCCAGTAATTTAAGGTCTTGTTGACCATGATCAGCAGAGCGGGAGCTGGTTCCACCTGCGGGCGAGACACAGCGGGGCTGGAGAGGACACAGGGTTGTAGGGGACACGGGGCTCCCCCCAATCTGGGTGGTCCCAGGGCAGGGGGGGGCAGAAACACCCCAGGGGAGCGAGGGGGGATGTCTGTATTTTTAAAATTGAGGACCAGGGAGAGGGTTGGGAAACAGCTTTGGGCAGTTGTTCTTTGGTGGTATGGAAGGATGAAAAAAAAAAAAAAAAAAGCCAATGATTTTTCCAGGTCAAACTTTTTCCTTCTTTTTATTTTTTACCTCTTAAAGTTTCTCCCTTTGCTAATGGCCTAAGGCAGGCAGTTTACTGCACCTCCAGCACCTCATCCACAGGGATTTCCTTGTTCAAACAGGTAATTAGTCACTGAAGAGAGGATTTATCCCTCCAAAAAGGCTCCTCTGTGGAAAAAACATCTCCTCAAACCACCACCGCAGTGATTCTGCCAAAGAGCTTTGTAGCCCGACTACCCATGTTGCTAATTAGACCTGGTCAAAAAGTCCTTAGATGGTGCAATCTTCCCAGCAGCAAAAGCGGTTTTGCCAAAATCAAAGTGTTTTCACAGAAGGTGTCAGTTTTAAGGAGAATTTCAGGAAAAAAGTGTCAAAACAATTCATCTGCCTGCTTTGTTTCCTCTTGTGTGTTCTGTCATGTAAAATATTAAGATTCTTTTTATAATGTTGAAACATAACAAAAACATGATTCAGAATCATTGATGACTCTGAATTAAAAATCTGTATGTTGGTAGGAAAATAAAAACTAAAGTTTTGATTTCTATTGTGTTTCAGGATTTTAAAAGTTTCAGGAAGCTGGGCTTTTCCGCGCAGCAGGAATTCCATTTTCTAATGAGGAGCAGTTAAAGCATCTAACAAAGAGAAGCAATCACACACCTTCAAACGCATTTACCTGTCTTGACCAGAAGCTTAGAATAAAAAGGTGAATAAAAAGGCAAGTAAAAAGGTTTGTGACCTTCCTGCACCACCTTGAAATCAGACTTCTCCTCCTACCTTATTCATCCAAACACCTGGGGAGGTGCGGAGCAGCCCGTCCCCACACAGTCCCCTCGCTCCTGGTGCTGGGTGTCCTCAGGAGGGACACTGCATTTGCTCTCTTGGTTGAGGAATTACATTTTCCCACACACGATGGCTGCTTTGGGAAAATCCAGCTATTAGGTGTGACTTACTCCTGAGCTCTGCTTGCTCTTCAGGGCAGCTGCTGGTGCCGACACGACTTCTGCAGCTCCTGATGGTTGTGCTGCAGCGGTCGCTGAGGCGTTTGTGACCTCCAGACTGGCCTGTGTCCCATCCCAAAGCCTTCCCTCCCTGGTTTTAACCAGCAGCTTGTTAGAGAAAGCCCTCACCTTCTCTGTCTTTAATCACCCAGTGAAGTTTTTAAACTTTTAGGTGACGCAGCAAGAGAGGCCACAGATTGGCAGCGGGAGATGAGGGAAAAGGCTGCAGCAGACCCCTTGGTGATGCTGAGATGCCACCAGACCCCACACAGGAGAGTCCAATCCGACATGAGCCACCAAGAGCAGGTCAGTGACATGAGGAGGGTCCCCCTCCCAACCAGGGGAATCCCAGCTCCCCTGCAGACCCCATTGCACCCCAGCCCTGCCTTGCTCACTGAGCATCTCATAGGGTTTATGGGGGACACCAAAGCAGGGGAAGGGCTCTGGGTGTTTTCCAGTGTCAGAGAAATACAGTGTAAAAGGTTTGTCAGACCGGGAGGGACCTGGAGGACATTTTCACATCTAAATCTGGAGGTCAGATCAGAGCTGGAGAGGAGCAGGTACCGGAATAATGGTTAGAAATAAACCCCAGAGGTATGTTTTTAAGCCGAGCAGGGCTGTGGGAGCAGCAAATGCCAGATTTGTGCCAGGCAAAGGCATCTGCTAACTCCACTGCATCTCCCAGCCAGGGCTCCTTAAAGACACAGGCTTTGCACCACAAAACCAGCGCTTCCCATTACACCATGTCTGGAGGAGGCAACCGGCTTGTGATAAGCCTCAGAGCTTAATGGGCTAATTGTCTCGCTTTTCAATGGGGAGGAAAAAAAACGAAGGATCAACTTTTTGAACGCTTAAGACAAAAGCGAGGGAGAAAAAGGGGTGTAAACACTCCTTTTCCAGGGATAAATTGGAATTTCTGTGACAGATTCGCTTTTCCAGGGAAGACATCACACAGCCCATCTGTGGGGTGGGGATGACTAATCCAGGTTCCTTCCAGAAGGATGCTCATGCATTCAGGCTACAAACACACACACACACACACGCACACACAGGGCCGTGGGGGTGGGTCTGTGGGATCCAGCTTACCCCACACCCATCCTCAGCCCTTTTCTGCACCTTCCCCGTACAGCAGCCACCCTGGGAGGGCAGGCCAAATGTCACCGAAATCAAAGGCAAGGTGGTTTTGGGGCTGGGCTGGGGTACCCGGGTGGCTACAGGGGCTGTGCTGGGGAGGCAGGACAAGCCTGAAGCGTGGTCCAGCTCAGCAGGACCAACCCTAGTGCGTGGCCGTGGGTGAGATGGCAAAACCCCGAGAGCCAGGGAGGAGACGGCTCCCACCTCTCTCCTAGCTCAAGAGAAAAAAGTGGGTGTCAGGACCCTGTAACCCCTTGTATCCCAGGGAAATCCCTCCCTCCATCTCTCCATCCCTCCCACGCAGGAAGCAGAGCGAGGAGAAGGGTCGCGAACTGTCTGAGATGCTCCTTTCTGATGTTCGCTTCTGAATAGAGCAAATTATTTCTGCCCACATGCAGCTTTCATGGAGGAATCTAAAGCAGCAATTAATAGTTTTATAACTCTTTTCCCTGCTCATTTCATGACTAGCTAAGCTCAGCTTTAGAACAAAACTGAGGTTTGAACTAAGACCTGGCGTGATCTCCCCTGTTGGATGATCAAAGCATGCGCCCGGCTCGCGTTTGCAGGGGTATCTGCTGGGAAACAGAAGCTTACGTCGGGAAGGTCGGGTGTTTTTTATTTCAAAGCACAATGGACAGAGAATACAAATGTGTCTGTCTGGAATAATGTGAATTTGCAAAATTTTCCTCTAGTTAAAGCAAAATTGCCATAAATGACTGGTAAAATAGAACAGATAAAGCCAGTTTCTTTCTGATAAATTTTGAAATATACTGTAATCTATTTTAAGGAGACAACCACCAGAATTACACAAGCCCAGTGCGAGCTGGGTGTTGGGCACTCAAATGAATATGTATCTTGTGGAGAAAAAAATCTCTGATACATGCATTTATGTCAGTAAAAAATATAAAAACAGATCAAGCATATCTGAAGGAAATGCTAGAAGAGTTTCCCTTGACAACGTATTTTTTTCTTAAAGCCTTTCAAATGGAAGTTATGTATATTTATTCTATCTGGGAGAGGGGACCCACGGGAGTGGGAAGGAAGATGCTAATAGACATTCAAGAGAGCATGCAGCAAGTGCAGGGAGTATCGCACACAGGGGCTTTTCTAACCAGGTACAATGGATTTAGATTAACAGTCCAAATAAAAAGCCCTGTACTTACAGCTCAGCGAGGCTTCCCAGCAGGGAGTCGTGTGGCTTGTCTCAAAGGAGCCATTAGAAATGCGTAGAGAAGGAGGAAACCCTTCATCCTTTGCCTGTAGCCCAGTCCCACATGCCCTGTTACCCCAGCCTAGTGACCCCACACGCCCCAGATGTGCAGGGCTGGTGGCTGCAAACCGCTGGAGGAAGTCCTGTGCGGGATGCCCATGGGGCTGGGGTAGGGCTGGGGGTCCCCCTCTGGGTACCTGGGGGGGCAGTGGGACTGTCTGACCTCCCAGCTCCTGCAGGATGCTGTCCCTATCAGCCATGCACTGGGGAAGGACTAAAGGTGGGGAGAAGCCTGCTTTCTGGTCAACCAAAAGTGCCCATGAGGAGTCCTGTCCCCATCGCTGAGGGTCCCTGTACCCATCCACCTGAAGATGCTGAGGACCAAGCCCTTCTTTCTGCAGTGCCAGGCGGGCAGGGGGGAGGATGGAAGGGGGATTCCCACCGCTGGCTGCTCCCCACAGGCAGAGCTTAATCTGCTGCTGTACACTGAGAGGCCACCCAAATGCCCAGGGCTGGGGATGCAGATGATGGGGGGGGGGACTCCCTGCTCGCTTTGGGGTGCGGGAGGGGGTGATTACTGACAGTTGGGGTCTCTACTGCCAGCGGGCAGCCCAGTGCCGGCTACAGATGATGCCCTGCCCTGTGCCAACCTCTGCTCTCAGGTCTCAGGCGGTGGGTGCCACTCTCCGGAGGGGACCCCCGTGCCCTGCTCCCTGGGAAGGGGGAGATGCACCCCCCGTGGGGGCAAGGCTTCAGGGAGGGGGTCTCTCCTACACCCACCTGCGGAGAGACGGGAAGGGGTATCCCTGTGCTCCGGTTCCCAGCAGCATCCCGGGATGCGGTCGCTGGCTTGGCGGCTCCCAGCTCATCCCGGGATGTCGATGCCTCGCTTCCCCGCTCACCCCGGTGTGCCGCTGCCCCCGTCCCTGCTCACCACTCCACCCCCCTCCCCCTCGCCCCCCGCATGCCGCTGCTCCGGTTGCCCTCTCACCCCAGGATGCCGGTGCCCCGGTTGCCCGCTGCGCCTCAGGGTGCCGATCCCCGCAGTGCCCGGGGGTGCCGGTGGCCGGGGGTGCCTGCGCCCCGCTCCCTGTTCGTCCCTGGGTTGCCCATCTCGCGCTCCTCGCCGCCCCCGGGGATGCCGGTGCCCTGGATCCCCCACCCCGCCCCCGCGATGCCGGGTCCTCGGGATGCCGGTGGCTGCCGCACCCCGGGATGCCGGTTGCCCCGGGTCCCCGCGATGCCGGTGCCTGCAGCACCCCGGGGAACCGGAGCCCGGCCCCGCTCCGCCGCTCACCTGCCTCGGCGCCGCCCCCGCCGCAGCGTGCGCGGAGCCGCGGAGCCCTGCGGGGCCGGCGGCGGCGGCAGAAGCTCGGCGGAGCCGGAGGGGACGGGGGTCCCGCCCGCCGCCCCTCCCGGGGTGCCGCCCTCCGGCCCGCCCGGAGCCGCGGGGTGGGAGCGGGGAGGCGAGGCCGGTCCCCGGTGGGTGCGGTGGGTCCGGTCCCTCCCGGTGCTCCGGGGAGTCCACGGGGGCGGCCCCACCGAGCTCTGGGCGGGAGAGATGGCTGGGGATGCCCCGGGGGGAAAGCCCACCCGTTCCCTCGGAGAAGCCCACTGGGATGGCAACACGGGGGACCCGATTTTGGCCAAACCGGCTGGCGGGTTGGCACAACTCCGGTGTGGGGCAGGTGGTTTCTGGCGGTAGGGTGGGAAACCTGGGCCGGGCGTGGGTACGCCCGCCCCCATCGCCTTACCTTACCTGCTGGAAGCGCCTGCGGGACGGCTGGTGGGGGCCGGGGTGGGGGTACGACCCTCCTCCTCTCCTGGCCTACCCCAGCGCTTTGCAAAGCCGCCCAAGTGGTGAATGCTGCCCTTTGGGGGGGTGAGCCCCGGGGGCTATCTGGGGTGCAGCGTGCTGCCCCGCGCTGCGGGCGCTCAGGCCGAGCAGGGCCCCAGCAGCGGTGCCTCCCTGTGCCGGGCAGACCATGTCCCTCTGCCCTCGCAGTCACCCTCCGGGCGATCCAGCTCCATCTTCCTCCTTGGGACTAGGGATGCGTAAGGCACTGGGGCAGCTCCCCGGGGAAGAGCCTCCCAGGCTGGCGGAGCTCCCCGTTGTCTCTTTAGATGCTGGTTGGGGTAGGCAGAGAGTCCCAGGCATGGCACACGCTGCGTTTCAGGTCAGCGAGCTGCCACCGCCACCCAGGGCCATCCCTGCACGGCTTGGGGACCACCGCAAGCACCTCAACTCCCCCAGAAGTCAGCGGCCAGAGCAGAGAGACAGCAAAGAGAGGATAGGAGACCTTCCTGGGGTGGACGGCCGGGGCTGCACGTCCGTGCAGCGATGGCTCATTGCTCCGGCAGCCGGCACAGAGCCGCTGTGTCAGACCGGCGACACGCACGGGGCGAGACTTCACACCACCCTCCGCATCGGAGCCCTCGGCTTGGCTGATTCCAGCCCGAGGGGCTGGAGCCCGCGGGCCCTCACCCTGCTCTGGGCTTGCATGTGGCTGGCTGAGAGCTCTTCTTGGTGGCGAGCATCCTTCCCCCCCGCCCGCACGCCCGCCTCCCGCGGCCGCCTGTGCTGCCAGCCCCGTCCCTGCGCCAGGCAGCAGCGCTCGCCGCTGCGGGGCCATCAGCGTGTTTCCATGTGTGTGATGTGTCAGACTGTGTGTGCCGTGTGCTTGTTTACATGGGAAAGGAGGCAGCGGAGGGAGGGGGAAGGGACCACTTGGAGGGAGGCCTCAGAAAATTAAAAAAAAAAAAAAAACCAAAACAAAACCCAAGGAATAAAAAAAAAACTGAGGGAAATTCCTCCGTTCGGTGATATGAAGCAAAAAGCATTTATTTTTATGGCAATTAGGGATGGCTGAGCATCCCTGGAAGCTGCAAGATAAACATGCCCAGCTCTGTCTGCTCTGGGCGCTTGCAGCAGACACCCTCAGCCCAGCTCGCAGCGGGTGCTGAGCCCCAGCGGGGTGCAGCCCGCGGGGTGGGAGGAGGGCTGGCTCCTGCACGGGGTTTTCTTCTCCTGTCACTGACATCCTGTGATCAGTGTGAATTTTCTTCTCCCTTCTGAAAGCATTTCTCAGCCAGCCATTTTTTTTTTTTTCCAGGGAAGGAGCCATGCCTCGCACCGCCGTGGTGCCCACTCCGTCTGGCACTTTGTCTCTGCACCAAGGACATCGTTTACACGTCGCCACAGGGCAGACCTGAGCTCTGTCACACACCCAAAAAACTCATGTCTCCCAGCACCGGCAGGTTTGCTGAGTGTTCAGAGGTGTGCAGAGGAGCTGAAGCATGAGTGGGACGTGTGGCAGGGAGCTGCTCTGCCTGTAATGCCACCAGGCTGGAGGGGTCACCCTGGGAGAGGCTGGGGAGACCCGGAGAGGAGTCACCTCCATGTCTCCTGCTGCAGCTCAAATCTATGACTGGAAGGGGCTGCAGGAGAACAAAGTTCACCTTTTGGGCTGCAGAGGCCCCACGTAGGCTTGTGCTGGTGTCACGGCATCCTTCAGGGGGGACTTGGCTCCAGCATCAGTGGCTCCTGAGGTGAATTTTCCCTTTGCTGCACAAACTCAGATGTGAACGGCCGGACTCCCCCGTTAACCAACCCGAGCTTGTTGGCCTGACTTCACACTGATGCTGGCAAGCCATGGCAGGAAAGGGAAACTCCCATTTTAAGGCTCTTTCCCAGCAAATTGAGGTACAAAGGCCCTTCCTCAGCCATGCTGGGAGGCTGCAGGTCCCCGCGGCAGGGGCCAGCCCTGCGCCTCCACCACCACTCCTGAGCTAACTGGCAGTGATGTGGCGATGGGAACGGGCAGAAAATCAGGTCAGCTGGAAAAGCCTCGCCATCTCTTCCTTTCATGTCTCCCCCCATCTTCCTCTCCTGGGGAAGGCAGGTCTCCTTCCTCCCGCCGAAGCCCCGGGGGGGATTTTGTCGATAACCACATGGCAAATCCTCCAGGCGGGGATGGGGGACGAAGCCTCTTGCCGTGGTCTCTTCTGCAGTCTGGAAGCAAATCGCAGAGGCAGGGTGAGTCTGAAGCCAGCAGCCATTTCAGTGCTGCAGTGAGTCATCCCGAAAGGCGCTCAGCTTGTGGCAGCTCCGCTCCTTTCTTCTTCCTGCCTGGGTTTTTTTTTTCTTTTTTTTTTTTTTTTTTTTTTTAATAGCTGATGTAGCAATAAATTAAAAAATAGGCGAACATATATATGAATATAACATGTCTGCAGAGCTCCTTTAATTAAAAGAAAAATCTTCAAGCACTTTTCGGCCCCTTGGACATCCGTTGTGAAAGGCCGGAGCTGCTGGGTACCTGCCACGTGGGAGGGTGGGACAGAGCGGGGCAGACCTGCCAGAGCAGGGAGGGTCTGTGGGGCCGCTGATGGGGGGTGATTAATGCTGGGGACACGAAGACAAAGCATTTAACAAACAGTCCTTTCCAGAGGGAAAGAGCTAAATTAGGGCAGACGCAAAAGCCTGGGCTTGCGGTTCTCAGTGGAAAAGACTTTTGGGCTTTCCTTAATACTGTTTTTTTTTCCCCATCGTTTCTTTGCTTGCTGATGTGTTTGTCCCTCCATGGATTCCTATGAGGCCTGGAAGAAGATAGGTCCAGCCAGAGGGGTTTGAGCTTCTCCTTCCCATTCTCGTGCCACCAGCTGTCCCCATTCTTGTGCCATCAGTTGTCCCCGAGGAGCCTTCCCTCCCCCCGGAGCCAGCCCACAGGGTAGCGGGGAGGGAAAGCTGTCGTGATGGCAGCATCCGCTGAGCAGGAGAAGGGGAGTGGGGACCACCAGCTCTGGGGGTCCCATCCCCACAACCCCCATCTTCTGCCCAGAGCCACAGAGTGTCTGTTGGTGCTGCTGACAGAGGAATCTCAGCCTTCTCCATGCTGAGAGTATTTAACCAACCTCCTTCAGATTTGAGCCTCCCCAAGGGTATGCTGGAGCCCTTGGAGGCACCTGTGGCATCCAGCCCCTGCAGAAGGTGACTGCGTTGCCATCCGTCTGCAGTGGGCACGGGACAGGCTTGTGGTATATCCCCTGGCTACAGCCCATGGCTCCGACCGCCTGAAATGTTTTTGGCTTGGAGTTCTACTGAGCCCCCTGGGTGCCTAAGCCAGACAAGATTAATGAACATTCACTGAACTTGCTGGAGACCTTGGCTTGCAGTTGGGCTGTGAAACTGTAACCAGAAACATGAGAAAATTTGGAGAGTCTTAATGCAGCCGTGGCTATTCTTTATATAGATGGCCAACCTCTGGAGAGGGAACAGAGAGATGCCGCAGTGTAAGGTCAGGCACTTCAGAGGAGTGATTTACTGTCTGGAAGGCTTCCACTTGCCCCAAGGACATGTGTTGTCCCCATCTTATAGCAACTTGCAATCTCCAATGTGCTGCACCCTGCCCTCCCCATTCTGTCTGTGCCCCAGGATGTTTCACTGCCTTCCAACGCCCAAGACATGCCCCCAGAATCGAATTCAACAAAGCCAAGGGCCATTCCCAGGCTCATCATTAACCTACTGCAACATCTTGGGCCAGGGCTTCCCATGGGGCCAGTAGCCCTCTCCAGACCATTCCCAGCAGGGCTAGGAGCCACCACAGGCAGGGATGCTGCATGGTGTTAGAGAAGGGCCCAGGCTAGTTCACTCCCCCCGGGGTGGGTGCCCTCAGTGGCAGATCAGCCCTGCCGTGGTTCAGGGCTGGTGACTTACTGCTCCCCCAGGAAGGCTGCAGAGCCCCGGCGGGGGGAGCAGGGGTGTCTGACGGCTCCTCGGCCTCCTGGTAGATATTCCTCTGCTGCTGCGAGCAGAATCACTGCTGCCTTTGTGTCAGAGCCCAGATTTTACAACACCAGCTATGGATTTTTCCTGCCGTACAGCTGGTCTGGCTGCTTGTTGCCATATTTTTGTAATTTTAGAGGGTTGGTTTTTTTTTTACCAGAAGCCTTTGAGCAAGCAGTAAAGGAGCAGCCAGGGATGCAGGGGCAGACCCAAGGACGAGAGCTCGCTGGCTGAGCCTGGCTGGTCGAGAGAGGCTCGGGCACCCGCTCCTGCGAAATGCACACAGGACCCCACACTTCAAGACCTCCTTCCACCAGCATCACCATGGGCTCCCTTCACTCTTTGATTGACTTTAAGGAATCCAGAGCTTGCCTTTTTAGGCATGTGCCCAGCAAGAGAGGACACATCTACCTTCTTTCCAAAGTCTTGGAGCAGTGGAAGAAGTATTTGCATCCCCAGAAAACACCCAGTGGTGGACAGCCTGTGCTGGGACGCAGCGTGGCCCTCGGGCAGGAGCCCCATTTCCTGGGCGCTGGAAGGAGCCTCCTGATGACATTTCAGAAAAATTTATTATTTTTTTTCTATTTTTAGTGGCCGTAGTGCAGAGAGCCGGGGAGGCAGTATGTGAGTCCTGAGCGCTGGCCCAGCCCCGTGCTGGAGACCAGGGCTAATGTGACGAGCAGTCATGCATCTCTGAGGATGCTCGGAGCAGCGTTGGGCTGCCCTGGGCTCATTAACGGGATCCAGTCACAGGAGCTCCTGACGCAGAAAGGTATTTGGGCAACAGCCCATTGCCTGCTTTTTTGGTCTCCGCTTGGCCAGGCTCTGATCATGTTGGGACCGGGGGGTTTCTCTGCTTTGTGCCATCTCTCTGATTCCAGCCTTGAAGGTCCAACCCTCTCCGTTTGCCTGTCCGTGCAAGAACCCGACACGACGGTCTGCGATGCTGCGCGGCTTTCGCCCGTCTCTCCCTGATTAATGTGAAACCCAGCTCCATGAATCATTCATGAAGCTTTATTTAGTATAATGATTTCTGACATCCAGTGCCTGGGAATGGCATTTTGGGACAAACCGCTCGCGACCAGCAAACTCCAGAAATAATGAGCTGACGTTTATCCCATCTGAACCGGGAACACGCAGAAGGGAAGGGAGAGGGGCGAAGCAGCCCTGCCTCCTTCGGAGGGAATCACAGGTTGCTCTCTAATTAGCCAAATGTGTAAAAGCTAAATATTGATATAGCTTTGCGGTTCCCTGTGTCTTGCAATCACATTGCATGTTATTAACCTACATAGTTGTTGGGGAAAGGAGCATCTGTGTGCGCCTTGGCACAGGCAGGGCTGAAGAGGCAGGAATTCCCCCATGTGATGCTGCTGGCACTAACGGGGAGCCGGTGCTGGAACCCGAAGGAGCTGGGAAATGGCTTCCTCTCTGCAGCTGGAGCCAGAGAGCAGCAGGAGCTCGTCTGGGCTGCCCTATAGCATAAATAGTCCACCCTCCCTGCCCCACTGCTTTGCTATGGGGTGTCAGTTGGAAGGGTTGCCCTGCAGGTGAGCAGCCCCATTTTGGAGGGGGTATGTGGGTACCCTGCTGGTGGGTTTTGGGGGTGATGGTGGGTTTGTGACCCTGACCTTGCCCAGGGCATGAGTGTTGGCTGTGAGTTGGGACCTGGGCTGCAGTTCAGTGGGTGTGCAGGGTCTGCTGCTCGTTGCTGGTGCTTTCCTTTCTGCAAACTGTTTCATGTGAGAGTCCTCAAGTGCTTTACCAGCCTTTGCCAAAGCTGTTATTTTTGTGACATCCCCTCTGCTTGACTGAGGGGCTGTGGGTCTGGCCCTGGAGCAGAGAACTGGGGCTGCAAAGGGGGTGTGGGAGAGGGAACCGGGCAGCCCTAGCCCTGCCTGCACCACTGCCCAGCCTACTGCAGAGGAAAGAGTTTTCTATCTCCTCTGCCCTCTTTCTGTGTGGGGACAAGGGACTGCTGGCATGCAGGGATCTCCCCCAGCTATGGGGTGCTGCCAGTGCCTTGGGTTTTTTTGCCTCCCTTTCCTTTTGGCTCCTTGGCTTGGGGAAATCTTGCCAGCATCTGATGGGCTTCTTGGGTGTGCAGCCCTAGCAGAGAGCTGCCTGGTGAGGCTTCCCGGTGGGATGAAGGGAAGGATGGAGCCAAGCAGCTCAGCTGAGCAGGGCACAGCTCTTGGCCATCATGGAGAATGGGGTTTCTGTGCCAGATTGAAGGACGCTGTCACAAGCTGCTGGTGAGGCTTGGGGACACTTTAGGCAGGAGAGAAATGGCGGTGCACTGCTCTGGCATCTCTGGGACCACAGTCCTGTCCTGCCAGACTCTGGGGGTCCCTACCATGCAGGGGACTGGGTGCAGTGCACAGCCAGGGTGATGTGCTGGCGCCATACAGAAGGGACAGCTTTCACCCTGTCTGTCTCAAAACCTTCCCAGTGGCAGCCACAGCCCCTCTCTGCCACGCCAGCCTGGGACCTGGCTCCCCCTCTGCCCTCCCGGTGCTGTGGGAGCTGGTGCTGTGTGTTCCCCCTTGCTGTGTCTGGGGAGAGCACTGGGGAAGGCTCCCAGCGCATTGCATCCTGGCCAGGAAAGCTGAAACATGGTCATGGCAAGACTCCAGGGCAGGAAAAAGGCATCCCTGTGTCTTCAGAGAGAAAATGCTGGAGGGCATCAGCTGGTGTGAGACAGCTCAGGCCCTGACCACCCTCTTCCTGCAGCTGGAAGGTGACTCGGTCCAGGTGAGGAGCTGAGTTTATATAAATCATCCCACAGAAGAAAGCACAGAGTGAATTCATATATCTGCTGACCTTCAGCAGTGTGAGGATGGTTAATTTTTCTGCAGAGGTGTATATATATTTCTTTTATGGTGGGGACCGGAATGGTATTGCTGCCTTTTCCCACCTGAAATACTGCTGCTTCTCTGCAGAGGAGGTGGGGGTGTGCAGCACCCAACCATGGGCAGAGCTGCTGACGGGTGGATCTGCTCAGCCTGGGGTATTTTCTCCTCTGGATTTGGATTTGGTGATTGCTGCATCCTACTGGGACTACAGCTTCCCACTCCTGGGCCAGGCTAGTTAAATAACCCTCCCTTTTCAAAGGCTTTCAAAGCTGTAGTAATTCTTATTAGACTGGTTTGAATCATCTCGTGAAAAGGTCTCGCATCACTCTTGAGCATCAAACTGTTCTGTATTCAGACCCCGATCACCCAGTCTCCTGAGCCAGAGCATGAAATATGCAGGGAGAAGGCACCGAGAAAATATTCAAAAGGCATTCAGGTGTGCTGTGGGTGAGCCCTTCTCCATCCTCTGCCCCGTCTCCATCTCCACAGAGGCAAGGCTGCCTCGGTGATGCTGATGGCTCCCCAGGGAGCCCCTCTGGATCCCACCCTCTGGGATGTCAGGGAGTGTTGGATGTCTCCTTTGGGATCAGTCCAAGAGTGACTGGCCCCCAAACCCCTGCTCTGAGGGAGGAGGGAGTAAGCCAGACCTGCCACATGCAAAAGAGGCTGAATGGCTCCTGCCCTGCAATGGTGCTGCTGCTGGGATGTGCTGTGATGGACACTTCTAACCCAAAGTTGGGTCCTTGAGAGCAGATGTTTCCCATGTTCTAGCACCAGACCTGGTGGGCTTCTCCTAAGAGAAGGTCCCACAGAAGTGAGTCCGGAGCTGTGGTAAGCCCCCAGGTAGAGAAAACCAACCCCTCCATCTCCAGGCTCCTCTAGCCTTGGGGAAGCAGATGGTGTGGGAAGAACCAGCATGGAAACATCTCCTCTCTGGCACAGGATTTGCTCTTTTCCTGCTGTCTCACCGGCAGGTACCTAGGATGCAGAGGGGAATTCTCTCCCTCCCTTGAGACCCAGATCTGAAGGATTTTCAGTCGGAGCACGCTGCCAGGGGCTTACCACCACCGGTGATCCAGCCCCATGTGTGTGTTGGTGCATTGCCCAGCTTCTCCCAGCTGAGTGCTGACGGCATGGTGGGGGTACAGGTCACTCTGTGACACAGGTACAGGTGAAGGGAGCTCCCCAGGGCACATGGTGAGCTGGGTGTTGCTGGAAACACTGTGCACGGTGGTAGGGACCTGTGCCTGGGGAGATGCAGGCAGAGGATTTGTTGATGCAGGTGGATGTACACAGCTGGAGCATTGCCTCGGGGCTTTCTAGCTTGCAGTGCTCCCAAAGAGAAGGAAGCAGGAGCGAGGCAGACGAGATGTCCCCACAGCATCCTCTAGCCCCACATCCATCTCCTCCTGCATGCCTGGGCCAGCAGCTGCGTGACAGCAGTGACACGGGCAAAGCTGGCTCCTGTCTCCAGGCAGGAGGAGGGACCTCTCCAGGCCATCACACAGAGAGCTGGAGGCCCCAGGCAGCAGTTTTGGGGAGGATGAGACCCTCCTGGGCTGCTGCCTTGCCCTTGTCTCCATGGAGGAGCTGCTGCGCTGCGGGGCCATGAGCGCTGCCAGCCAAGAGGCACCCCATGCCTGGAGCTCTGTGCTTAATCAAACCAATTAGCAATTTAATCTTGTTAACAAACCAAGATAATTGCAGCATTATCAAATTAGCCAGCTGTATGGAAATGCCTGCTTAATAGCTGATAATAGCTGGCCCTGATGGAGGAGGGAGGCCTGTGATCTGTGACTAACGATGGGCAGGAGGTGTAATTAGGCTTCTCTGCCCTCAACCTCTGTGCCAGCCCGGGCTGCCTTGCTGTGGGGTTTGCCAGGGAAGCACTGGGGCTCTGTCCCTGTCACCCCATGGCTTGTGTGGCACAGTGCTCCCCACTTGGGGGTGGGTTGATGTAAGGGTGGCAGAGTTATTTTTCCCCCAGTTGGACACTGCAAGACCAGAGGAAATGGTCTGAAGTTGGGGCAGGGGAGGTTTAGATTAGATATTGAGAAGAATGACTTTCCTGAGAGGGTGGTCAGGCACTGGAACAGCCTGCCCAGGGAGGTGGTGGAGTCATCATCCCTGGAGGTATTTAAGAAACGGGTAGACATGGCACTTCAGGGCATGCTCTAGTGCCTGGGATTATTGGTTTGTGGGTGGGTGTGATGTGGTGGGGTGTTGTGTGTGGTGTTGGTGTTTTTTTGTTTGTTTTGTGGTTGGACTTGATGATCTCAGAAGTCCCTTCCAACTATAATGATTCTGTGATTCTGGTGAGAAGCAATATCTGATTTTTACACTGAATTTGGCTGATGTTCTGCCAGCCCTTGTACTGCCTGTTCCTTCTGGATCACCTGGCATTTCCAGCCTCCTGCACAAGCTCTACAGTTAACTCGGCCAAGGGAGGGCAGAGATAAATGGAGAGGTGGACTTCTGCCATAGGACTTCTTCCTTCTCAGTCACTGAATTATTTCTGAGTCTTTAGTTCCCTCCTTCCAATTCCTCCATGGGGGTGACCATGGAAGGACTCGCTCCAGCAGATGCTCTCCCCAGCCTTGGCCAGAGAGCTCCCAGTGTCTGCCCTGGGCCATGTGAGATGCTGATCCCACCACCAGAGGTTTCATCCTGTTGCATTTGTGGGTGGTTTAAATACCTGGCCAGTTCATGCTGCTCTCCAGATTGCCTTGCTCGTGCCCAGCAGAGGGGATTTAGCCCTCGGGCAGCAGCAGCACCTTCCCGGCAGTGCCCACAGGATGCTCCCCCCTGGGCAGGGGGGTCCCAGGGGCCAGGAGCTGGGCTGATTGCGGGGTCTGCCTGGCTGGGACCTGCAGGTCGAAGGCGATGGAGGCAAAGTGCCTCCTCCCAGCCACCCACCCTAATGCTCCTTTCCCCTGTTGTCCAGCTCTCGCTCATTTTCCTCTCTGCTCTCTCCAGTGCGTGCAGACAGAGCAGGCTCCTCTCCCAGCCTGGGCTGAGTCTGCTTGTTGAGAACATGACAATGGGACATGCAAGCCTGGCACCAGCCATGGCTCCATGTAATGAGGTTGGGGATGGGCTGGGGGAGCTGTCTGCTGGGCATGGGCACAGGCTGGGTGATGCTCTGTCCCTGCCGTGTGTGGTGGCAATGCCTGGCTCTGCTGTTGCAATGGGCAGATGCTGGGCAGGTCCCTCAGGCTGCACACACTTCTTCCTGCTGGTGTTTCTCAGCATTTCCTGGATTTTTGGCCCCAGCACTCAGCTGAACTAAAGTTAGAAGAACCCCTTGGAGCTGTGGCTTTGTGCCCTGGCTGGAGGCTTTCCCAGGCAATTCTCTTCAGCTGAGTTTTCCCCACCAGCTCAGGTTCAGTGAGCAGTGAGGGGCTCAGCACCACTTGGGGTTTAGGTCTATGTAACCCCCCTCCTCTGCCCTCCAGCTGTGCCCCGTGTGGGGTTCCCATAGGGATGCTCTGTCCCCTGCATCCCCTGGGTGGCAGGGTCAGTCCCCTGCCCCCAGCCCTGTCTGCCTTGGAGTGTACCCGGGGAGGGGGGGACACGCTGCTCTCCGGGGCCCCTCATGGTCTGCCAGGGCTGTCCCCCAAATCATCCCATTGTGTTTTGCTCCAACCCATCCCCATTACCCTCTCCTCCCGGGGTTTGTTTGCCTCTGGATGGATCTGCTCCCCCAAACCCAGCCCCTACCCACGCTCCGGGTGCGCAGCCAGACTGTTTTCATCCTCTTCCCCAGGGAGAAGTTCTGGGGTGAAAGCGACGGTGGGAGCGTGTGCTGGGATGAGCCTGGAGAGAGGCAGGAGGAGGTGGGCAAAGGAGTTGCACATCGTGACACCCCTGGGACAAGTTCTTTTATTTGCTAAAGGAGCAGTGGGGGAGCAGAGGGAGAGGGGGAGCAGGCGGCAGGTAACCCCGTGAGGCAGCTGTCAGCGGGGTGGTCCTGGAGCCGAGGTGGTCTCTGAGCGTGGGCTGGTGGCTGTCCCATCCTCCCAGGAGCTGGCATCGGGCAGGACAAGCCTTAGCAGAGGCGTGGGCAGCTGGCTGGTGCCAAGGTGGCACGGGGATGCTGAGAAGACCCTGGGTCTGTCCTGGGAGCAGGAGCTCATGCTGGGGAAAGGGAGAGAAAGCAACAGCTCGGGTCTGGTTCTCAGAGTGACCCCAGCCCACCCGTTTGACCATCAGCCCCCCCACCAGCCTGGCAGTGGAGGGCTCTGGCAGCTGGACACGGCTCCCTGCCCAGAGCCACTGTCACTGTATCCCCCCTTTGCTACCCAGGGAGGTGGGAGCAGGATGGGGGGCTCCTGAGACCCTACCGTAGGAGATGGGGAGGGTAGACCGGCGTGAGAGACATTTCCTCCCACAGAAGGACTGGCAGCACTTCTGGTACCGCGGGCACTGCCGGTCGGTGTAGCACTGGTTGGGAGGGTTGTGCATGGCGCAGATGATGCGGACGGGTGGGCAGGACCAGGCGCTGCCTGTAAGAAGAAGGAGATGTTTGTTCCAGGCTGCCAGCAGCTGAGGGGCTCTGGGGAGATGTCCCCCCAGCAAATGCCTCCCTCCTCTCCCATCCCACAGGATCCCTGCAAACATGGCTCCTTCCCATCCCCTGTGCTTTTCCTCCCTGCGCCTTATCCCAGGACATCTCGTACCTGTCGGCAGCTCTGTCCAGAGGATGAGCATCCCCACCAGCAGGAGGGCGGCCACTGACTTCATGCTGCCGTGTCCCCGAGAGGTGAGAGCGTGGGGAGCTGGGGGACACCAACATTTAAACCCTTGGGAAGGATGGGGGTGGGGAGCGGGGCTGGGCACGTGCTGATGTTTGTGCCCCTTTCCTCTGCTGTTG